>VZSZ01000017.1:331-168185 GCA_013398815.1 Ibidorhyncha struthersii | reverse complement strand
ATGCAGCATCCCCCTGGGCCGGACCGTGCGGCTGTCACCAGCCCGGAGGGACAGCATCCAGCCCGCCTCCTACTGCCGGACTGCGTGCCGTAAGTTGGCAGCCAAGGAAAGGAGGGGGAAAACTAAACCACCACCGCCCACCGCCCCCCCCCCCCAAAAAAAAAAAAAAAAAAAGAAAAAAAAACAAAGAATAACAATGCTGGATTTAAAGGGAGAAGATTTCCCAGCACAGTGATTCAGAGTATGCCTTGTCTCAAATTTAATGAGCACATGAAGGGTGCAAGGAGTTTGTAAGGGAAGAAGGGGTGCCACGAGCNTGTACGTTAGTCATGTCCCACCTGCAGCACTGCCCGGGACAATGCCATTTGTATTTACTGTGGGAATGAATTCTGTTAAAACGTTTCCAGAGAACAGCCCAAAAGGGGTTGGTTCTCAGCTGGTTCACACTGAAGGGGTCTATTCATTTCACTGAAGAGACACATTTACTTCAGTTCAGAAACTGGTTTCAGCTGCAGTACCCCAGATATTCTGAAGTCTTTTATTTCTACTTAACTCATTAAAATGAATCTAACAAACAAGGAATGCAGGCAAATGTCAGACAAGCAAGTAGGAGATAGATTTGTTTATATAAATTTTATCAAATTAAAAGGGTTCCTGCTCATTAGTGTTCAAGGGTTGTGAATATTTTTACTGACGAGTACTGAATTTTGATTTTTTTTTTAATATTGGGGCTGAATTTCTGCATTAGTAAAAAGTTCTAGTGGTATTAACTCTGGTACTTATGCTGCCTGTAAATACTAATCCTTAATAATGGCCAATACAGCTTGCCCCATGTATTCAGTTAGCTCTCTCCAAAAGTGTATAAAGTTTGAGCCTCACCCAATGTCTGCGGAAATCAAGGAATGTCTTTCCTCCAACATTACTAGCCTTTGTTTCAGATGCTGTGGGAGTATCCCTTGCTTTACAGTATTAGTCCAAAGACAAATGCAGTTTTCCATGTGGAGCGAGGCAGAGGAATTGTTTGACTCCACTCCCCAAATTAAAGGGTGGATCAGCACTGCAATGTATTAATCAACACATGCCTTTTTCTTTCCATTCTTCACCCCAGAGAACAACTAAATTGTTTCCTACTCATGACTATCAAATTTGGGGTTAGTTCAGCTCCCAGAGGCAGCAAATCACGAGCTGCATGTTCTGCTTGTGGGATACAGCAGTTTGGAACAACACATGCTATGTGGCAAAATTGACTCAAAATTGAGCAGTGATGATTTCGTGAGCTGTTATGCAAAGCCTGTTACGCAGTGCCCAGCTCTGTCACATTTGCTATTCTGCCTTGCAAAACACATGGATAACAGTCTCGAGGTTTTTTACGTTGGGTATAATTACAGGAGAGCTATTTTATTAGTCTGAGAAAGTTGTAAATCATCCATCTTCCTTCAGTTTTGTTGCACCACTTGCATCTGCATTTTTCCCAAGAAAGCCATCCCTGCTTTAGCAAGTATGCAGGACTCCTGAACTCTTTCCAGTTCTATTCAAGATCAATCCCAAGAGTTTATAGCTCATCGGGCAAACATTGTAATGGCATATCAAAGTTTGTACTCATGGCACGTAAAGGCAGTGCTCTGGCTCCTATTGGCATACAGTTGGTTTTGGCTATCCACGCCGATGACTAGCAAACCACTTGCGCCAGAAGCAGATGTAGGCAGGAGTCCAGGGAAAGAGCTGGGCTTATGAGTCGCAATCCACAGGAAAGCACCACAACCGCACTGCTGGCCATACGTAGCTTTGAAATGGATTGTTTCGGTCAGACTTGTGTTAAGGAAGAAAGTCTTTGTCCCAAGGTTAGGCTTTTTTGTCAAGCAGAAAACCTTTTCTCCCCAGTGCTTAAGTAAGATGGGCAACATATTCTTTTGGAGTCAGGCTGTTTTCAAGAGGATTGTTACATTAGTGACCGATTTGTTTCTGAGATGTCTTGTTACCAGGCAGAAATGGTGGGAAGGACATTGACCTGTGGTTGCCACAGCATTTAAAATTTTCCAAACCCATTATTTTCTGCCTAGGAACTGTTCCATAAACTGTAAAGTTTTTCTTCCCCTGGTGCCAAACCTCATACCATGTCTAAATTAGTTTGCTTGTGTTTGGGGATTTACAGAATATCTGAGTGCGCTTTCCAGCAAAATTAACTTCTGCAGACAATATCCAGAGGCATCCATTCTGTCTAACCATTCCGCAAGAAATACTTTTCACTGGGCTATGTTAGCATCTTGCTCACTCTTTGTTGTCTTGGGTTTGCTCAAATATATCTCCTAGTTGTTCCTTGAGCCTTGAGTATACATCATCTTCCCATCTTTTGACACTGCTGCAGTAAGCAAGCTGTGCTTTATAGATGGCCAAGAAATGGATGTTCATATGTTAACCTTTTTCTTGTCACACGATGTAAATACTGTGCTGATGAGGATTCCAGCTCTTCGTTCTGAAAAATATTTCATGCTGTTGTTCAGCATGTGTTTTTACCAACTACAATACAAATGGACAACAGTACCGGCCTACTTAAGCAACATTATTTGTGGAGTTGCAACCTAAATCAGTTTTATGCAGCCCACTGTACAACTGGAACTCTGTCCTAAAGGGTGATGTGGTAATCCCAATGGTGAAAAGCAGGTGTAGCTATTCTTCACCTCATTCCTTTTGCTCACTGTTCTGTTGTCTGCTTGTTTCCTCATGGCATATACTGAATTTTATCATATTGCCTGCCTAGAGCTTCAATTTTTTCCTATTCAACTGTTTGATTAACTTGACCTGCTTCTCATCTGACCCTACAAATATTACTGATACTGTACTCCAGTATGAATGTACAGTATACCAACAGTGTTCTACAAATTATTCCAGTGTTTGCCTTTGTGATGTTGTGAAATGGTCAATTCTCTGCAGAAGTCTTATAAAGGCAATGGGAAGTCTCAACAGATTCCTTGACTGAAGAATGTGGCTTTGTCCTGCCATTTATTAACTGTAATCCCCACACTGTGGGAAAATAAAAAGTGGTCTACTCGGCAGTAGGTGTAAGGATCTGATCCGATAATTTTATAACATGCAAGGCTTTATAAGCAGATTCTTTAAAAAAAATGTAATTCTGTCTCTGAAAGGACAACATCTTGCTTTTCAGTCCACCTACAGTAATGAGTAGAGCCTCAGTCCGCACTTACCACACCTGGTTTTATTCTCTTTTTCTTCTCTGTCTTGTAATTGACCTAAAAATTATTGGGGTGCATTTCAGTCACCCACTATCCTGAAGAAGACTGTGGGATGGTATGTCTGAGGAGCTGAGAGTCAAGAATTTCTGCTCACCCCTTCTGCGCTCTGTTTGCGACACCGTTCTTGTACGTGTGCATCTAGGAGACGAGGAGCAGGAGCGAGCAGGAGCAAGCAGGAAGGTAGACATATGTCTTATTTATTCTGATTTGTAATGGAGGCAGCGAGGGACTCTTCATGGAGAACTGGGACTTGTACAGGTCCAGGAAACATCAGCCTGTAATAATGCTCAAAATTTAAACTACCTTTCGTACCTTCATGTCCTTCCTCTTGTATCTGTTACCCTGATGGTCTGCCTACGTTTCCTCCTCTCTTCATACTTCAATTATTTTATTTTCTTACTTTCTGCCCATTTCACTTTCACCGAATCCAAGCCATGCAGGAGTAACAGCCTTGTCACCCAGTATGGTTGCATTTGAACAGTACACTGCTGGTACCACTCACTTTTTAATTTTGATTTAATGATTTTTTCTACAAAACTACTAAAAAACACATAGTGAGAGTATAAATATTTAACTACAATATAATCACTGTTTTGCAGCTATTTATAATTCATAAACTCTGGAGGAGACCAGAGTATTTCAAGAATCAGGAAGGAACTTAGGAAACTGATAAACTTCACAAATTTAGCAGATCTTTCTCTTTTAAAAGTTTTTCTACTATAACAGAATTCCCAGTTGTCCATTAGAAACTTCCTGTACTTCGAAAGTATTCTTTGTGCCTGTATTTTAGATTTAGCTGTACTGAACATAGGAGTGCAGTTTACAGATAAGTCTGCAATCTGTAGGACAGACTCGTTTTCTGCCAGTGTAGCAACTTGTGCCATTCGCACAACTTTAATAGTAATAGTTTTGTTTCTTTTCCTGGTTATTAAGTCATTGATTTTATGTCCGATATTTGTCACAGGTGGTTCCTTAAAGTTTTTCCTCTATTTAAACAGCCTACAAGTTCTTTTAAAAGGAAGAACGCCCTATGCATCCTCAACATCTTAGACTTTTTAAATGACTTCTGAAGCATTATCATTTGTAAAAATTAAAACTTATTAAAACTGAATGTAGGAAACAGCCAGGCTTGTGTTACATGGTACAGAACTCCAGCAGTTCTGTAGTGTTATGCTTGATGAAGGTAACGCAATCAAGAATTCAGAAAAAATGTCCTTGTATCAGCTGATTTGCAATTTGTGCAGTGTATCACATTGCAGGTAGAGAGCTTGAATTTCAGGAGACCAGAGACCTGGAAGGGGTGATCTATGTGTGCCATAACGGACGTCGTGTCAGTCTGTGGGTCACACAAATGGACCTTTCAAAAGTAATTAGAGAAGGATTATGAAAAAGATCTGTTACTATATGCATGGAAAGTTCAATAAAGTTGTTATCGTTTAAATCACCTTGTCCTAGTATTTCTTGGTACCTGCCATTTCCTAGGAAATGATGGGTTGCATGCTGTGGAGTTAAGGTCTGGTTTGCCACTAGACGTGTGGCAAACCCCAAGGGGGAACTGATGTTTTCTGCTGTGGTAAAAAAAAATACAAAACACAAGGATGATTTGCATGAGTGCAACTGACTGTCATAAATTAAATAGTGTTTGTAGTGCCTCCTAGCTTATCCCTTATAAAGAACAATGGATTTTTTTTCTTTCACTGTTTATTTTTAGTTTGAGATCATACATTCTTGTCCCCCCCTCTAAAAAAGTCAAATAAAAAAGCATTAGCCTAAGTTTGGGATTGACTGGAGTAAGTCAGGAAAAAGTGTTGCTTATTTTTGTGCATTATAAATAATGCGCAAGTAATAAAACTAAATATCCTGTGCTTGACATGAGAAGAACTTTGAACAAGGTGCTGCAGGCCTTAAGCGCATGGGGCTGCTGCAGGTGTGTGTTTAACAGGATAATGCATTTAACAACGTATGAATGTCAAGGAGGAGGGCACTGAAGAATGGTGCCCTGGGTTTGGATTGTTTATTGTTCTTACATTCAGAAAACAAAGGCGGGGACAGAAATATTACGCAACTGCTGATCTCTGTTCCTAATGAATAGAAAAAATAAGTTTGCTTTTACTGGATTGTCACCGTTGCTTCGGTGCGTGGCTCTGGCGTGATGCTTTCTAACAGTCTGAAGTAGTGCTCTGTAGAATGTGTCTTATTAAACTGATATTTGTTTGATGTTTTTAATATAAAATTAAAAAATAATTTCACCAAGGCATGGGCCTAGTATCACTTGTCACTCTTTACTGGTTTTTGATTCAAATCCAGGCTCAGTGTGAATGTAGGTGGAACAGTTTTCCCACTGAAGAGTGTATGTTTTCATCTGCTGCGCTGGCTGCGATGAGAGCCCGCTGGGACGTTGTTAACATTTCATGTTAGGGTTCAAGTCTGATGAATCTGGAAGTTGAAATGAAAGCCGTAGGCTGTAATGTCACAACGTGTCAAGCCAGCATAAATTGGCTTGGCTACCAAAAGAAGTATTTCCTACACAACCACCTTACAGTGGCAGCTGAAGTCTTCATGGCATTTTGGCCTTATTTTTCATTGTATCAGTGGCAGCATGGTAGGAATGCAAAGCTACAAAGAAGGACACTGTACCCTTTGCTTTCTTATTGCCAATGTCTCCTGTGGGAAAAGAAAACTGGCAGCCGTGCGAATTGCCATCAAACAATGGATTTTGATAATCAGTCTAAGAAAGCAAACATCTGAGCACAGAACCCTTCGTCTTCTCCACCCTTCACACTTTACTCAGGTATCCTATATCTATCTGAAGGCTTCGTGACAGGATGAGTGTTTTGATTGCTTCCTAAGGAATTATGTGGGTATCTGAAATATATTTTTGCTTGGTTCAATGGAATTATTTCTACCCCTTGTTCTGACCTGTCCCAAACTCAGTATATGATAACAACAGTAGACACATAGGCATGATTCCCTGCATGGACTTTAGAAGTGAGATCCTGAGGAATCACTAGAGCTAATTAAAAAAAAGTCCTCGACCTCAAGATGGCTTGATTTAATCTTTGTGCAGTCCCCACTCCCCTGCAGGATTCAGAATCGCTGCCCAACCTCCTTATGTACACATGGGATACTTTCCCCAAGGAAGTCAAGGTGTGCTCAGGCCCCACGTTTGTGTATCCATGATTTAGTATTCTACCTATGCGAAGATGACTCACCTAAAGCAGTTGCTGGTTTATCAGGGATGGGCTGCGGAGTGGAAAAGGGTAGGCAATGGAGAAGACTTACACTTTCATTAGCATCAGGCAGCCTGGCCCATATTCTTCCATTGCTTGATACTATCAAATGGGAGTATAATCCCTTTTTCCCATTCCTATCCTGAATCCATGTCAGAGCAGCTTCCCCTTCACAAGCCTTCAGTTCCAAACCTTATCAGTCTAGATGGTCCATCTCCTATGCAGCACTTGACCTGCTGAATTCAAAATAGGCGGAGCCTAGATAGTTTTGCTAATGGCAATTGCCACATTAACAAAATGTGTGTGTTATGTTTGTAAAAGGGTAAGATTCAGACCAGCGTAGACCCCATTAGCAGGAAGAACCAGGAAGACCAAATGGTTTTGGAACGAGACTACATTTAAACATCTTTAATGAATACAAGAATCAGATTGGAAAATTAACAAAAATGTCTCAAAACTCAAACTGACTGAACTTTAAGCAGTGTAGTTACAAGTCTGCTGGAGCATAAATATTCTTTAATTGATTTTATGCCTCATGTGGTAGAAATTGCAGCTCAGTTTCAAAATATTGTATAAAGGCTGAATAGGATTGAACCCTTCGATTTAGTGTTTACATTAAATAATCCCCAACTAAAACAATAATCATCAATATTCTTTACACATAACTGAAAATTAAAGTTTTGGAGGAACCGCCACTGATAGCAGATTTTGCTTTGCTTTTATAGCTTCCCTTCCTTTCGTTTTGTTGTTCATAGATTTCCCCTGGCCCCATCAATCTGGTTAGTCAGGTTCTCCAGCATTTTTTAGATGTGATTTATCATGGGACATTAAATATTTGTGCAGGAGACTGCTTACAGTACAGTCATCGGAATGAGCCGCTGCACCAGTATTCTTCTGTAGGAAACAGCCACCACCTCCGTTCAGTTCAAGTGCTGTTTGAGAGCAGTTGCTGGAGCAGGCTAAATGTCTGATAACTTCAGTGTCCGGGTTGGGTTTCTGTCCGGGGAGCTTCTAGCTTGGGTGCATCTTTTGTGAAGGCATCTGACTTTGAAAGTGTCTACAGGAATATCTTGTTTCCTGTTTCACTGCTGCAGCAGAGACCCTTGACAAGTCCCTCAACCATTACTACTTTGGGAAATTGCAGTCAGATCAGGAATTTTAACTGGGCAGGGAAGAGAATTTGGAAGGAAGAGTGGGAGCAAGCAGCACTTGTGTTCAGATGCACTGAGTCTCCTGTGCTGTGGTGGTGCCGGAGCTAACGCGTTTTGGTCAGGAGAAGAGGTGAGACTAGTGACTTTTCAATGGGTGAAAGATTATGGGTTCTTTCCCTCCTTTGTGGGAGGAATATTTAACTGAGAAAATGTCATCTGGACTGCAGATCAGGGTGGAAAGTATGAGAGCCGATTACAAAATATTGTCGGTGTAGCAACCCTGCTAAAGATGCTGGTCAGTAATCCAAGGACACGCTGCTGTAATCTGGCACAGTGGAGGAGTTGAAGAAGAGCCATGTCCTGCTTGTGGAGAAGCTGAGGTCTGTTGCCATCAGCGGGGGAAGCCTGAGATAAGCACCAAAGCCTGGAACTTAGTCTCTCAGAGGAGAGACTCCTGTAGCACAGACTGGGGTCTTGACTGAAGGATCTGGTGTAATAAGGAAATGTTGAAGAGATGGAAAGAGTAAGGAGATGGAAGTAGAGGCGAAAAATTTGTTGAGACCTGGGTACAGACTAAGAAAGAAAGTAAAAGGGAAAGAGGAAGAGGAAGAACTCTTTGTCAGTATTCATAAAGATAAAGCAGTGCAGCTATTCGCCTACTTGTCTGGTCAGCAACTCATAAGCAGTGGCATAAAGGTTCTTCCGAGTCAGTTCATCAGGAAAATAAGCTACAGTAGGGGACTAAGGTAATATAATTGTGGGTGAAGTGAATTGAAATAATTCATCTGTGGTGTTTTCATGCATATTTTTAATATATAGTAGAAGTCACAATGTGTTCATAGGTAATTTATCCAGCAGGGGCAAAAAAGAGTATATTTATACGATTAATTATTTGCAAAAGATTTCCACTGCCCTAGGTTTGGCACTGCAGTTGGAGATAATAACATTTTAAAAAACAAGACTGAGATGATGATCCAGAGGGCTTTAGCACTGCCAGAGAGTTTTATTAGTTTGTGTGCAATATTAGCAAGTTATTAGTGTTCTCTTTCTATGTGTTTTTTCCATAAGTAGTCTAATGGAGCTTTTATAGGCATTAATGAACAAGGATGAGGTCAAACAATGCACACTTTACCCTTGTGAGCAGTCCCGTTGACTAGAGTGGGAATAGCATTATTTTTGTAAATGCTATGCATAGTAAAGAATGCAGAACTAGTCCCTAATGGAGAAAATATCTTTATTAAAGCTTTCATCATCTCCATATATACTGATTTATTCTAGGAAAAATAATTAAATTCATTTAATTATTCTGCTGCCTGTAAAAGACAAGAAGGAATTTGCACAAAAGGACGGTTTAATCTATAAACTGATAGCTGTGCTTAAGACAAACAGCCCAGCAAAAACTCCTACAATATTTTGTAAGACTTAAACATGTAATGTATTATTTAAAAAAAAAAAAAAAAGAAGAAATCAATATGACCTGAAGAATAAATGAGTCAATGCTGGATTTTTATTTTTTTAACTTGTTCCTTGCTGACAATAAAGCGAGGAGAGAAAAAGCTTTAAGGGCAATGCAGTCCAGCCAAATAGAACTCCAGATGTTTTTGCCAGTTTATTGGTGTTTGAAAGCTCTTTTAGACCTCTTATGTGCAGAAGAAGGTGGTTTTAGGTGGAAGTTGGTTATTAAGCTGCGGCTGTTAGAAGAAAAATCTGAAGGCTCCTTCAGTTGCTAAAACTACAGAGTATTTTTTGATTCGGAAACAAAAGTATACAGTTTATTTCTAAACTCTGGGTCCAACACTGGGAATGCTTACAGACGTGAGCCTTTGCATCTACACACACAAAATAGCTCAAAAATGCTGGTAGGTTTTGACTTTAAACTTAATATTTTCATAGTCAAAGTAATTAAAAGTGTCTTTTTGGGACCCTCTTGTAAACACACTGCATAACAGCTGAGTGTAGGAAATACTTTAAAGCAAACATTCTGAGGAACTCATTACAGAAATTCAAATATCTCTCCTCGGAGACATGTAAATTTAAGAGCAATGGGTATAATTTTATAAACATATTTCAAACTTAAGATTTCTAATTAGGTAGCTCATTGATCCATAGGCATTGAAGTCTAACCAAACAGTGATCTGCAATTACAATTTGGTTAATCACTTCAGTTCCCAATGAAAAAGCTCCACAGCTGCCCGGAGGCTTGGCATTGGTGAGGAACACCATGGGATCAGCTTGGCTGCTAAAAGAGCTGTGTTAGTAGCCTGGGGCAAGCGTGGGCTCCCCTCCTGTAAAGCACACCGAAGGCAGGGTACGCTCGTTCCCCATGTAACTGGGCAGTAATTTTGACAGTATGCTTGGGGTTGATCTCGGCAAGTCTGTCTCATGGTATGTTTCCTGCCTAAGGGCAACTGATACGGGTTAGTTGCTCTGGGATAGGAAAAAAAAAAACAACCCAACCTCATGTTATTTTAAGCAATGAAGAAAACTCCTTCAGGTTCAAGAAGTCTCTCGGGCACTGGCAGAAGTCCAGGTGCATTTGTGCAATGATGTGCTTCAGCGTTGGAGCAGGTGAAAAAACAGCTTATCATACTCTTGACCAGAGGGTTAATTCTGCAGTCCCCACTGAAGCGTTAGGTCACAGTCCTTCAGCAAATCAGCCTTCAGAAATATGCATGTTGATTAGGCCAGGTTCTGGGAACGCAGGTGATCTAGGCAGTGAAGGGCGAATGCTTGCACAAAACCAATAAACACTGCTGCTTGGTTTTATCCTTTGTACCTCTTGAAATATCCGCGATATTACTGTTTGACAGAGCTGAGTTAAATCAGATCTCACTAACAACCCATCTGAAGTTTTTCAGGGAAAGAAAACGCACATAAACAGTGACATTTTATGATGTTTGGACCCAAGTAGTGTAGTGCTTCTAATAGCTGTTACATTGTCAAAATGTCACGTACTCCTCTCAGCCTGTAGTAGGAATCCTGATTTTCACAGGATTACTTGGAGTTTCTTCCTCTTGTCCTCGTGCAACAGCATAAACTTCTGAGGTAGCAAGCTGCTGCTCATCTCTGCGCACCAGTCCGTGTCGGGACACATTCAAAGCCAAACATAACACAAACATGAGAACAATCCTTTTTAGTTAAGTGGAACTGTCAGCATCCATAAAGTTATTTAAGTGTGTAAATGCTGCAGTCTCAGCCCCCAGAGACTGTATATTACTGTTCAGAGTGGGGGTTTGCCAGTGTTTTTTTTCAGTGGTTTATCCTCCAAAGCTATTGATGGTGGAAGGATAAATATCTGTCTGAACAACAATACTCCATTTACCATGTGGCTGGTGTATCCTCATCTTTCTTTTTTTGTTTGTTTCCTCTGAGTTTAATTAAGTGTTTTGGGGACAGATGTTTATCCTACACTCTAGGGTAAGACCAAACGTGTCTATCAGAGGAGTTTCTGCATCTCTCACTGCGTACAGTTCACTGAACAAACTCAGTGACCGTTCCCCTCAACAGGATGTTCCTCAGGACACTTTCCTCAGGACACCACAAGAACACCTTGCATGCAAAAATAAGCTCTAGAGAAATCCTGTTTGCTTTCAGGAAGAGTCTTTCAGCTCTTTTTCATCCCCTTCACTATTTTCTTCACCGTTTTATTCTGCCACCTTTACGTCAGTGATTCTTTTGGCCTTCAGAATGCCAAGTTTGACTCCATATGAGCAGACTTGAGTCATGCAGAAGAGAAATGTCACTCAGAAGGGACATAAGGTGCTCTCAGACTGTGCAGCCAAAGTACCAACCTGCAGCAAAAAGGGGGGAGGACTCATTGGGTGATTTCATGTTTGGGAATTGCTCCACTTTGCAGATACTAAACTAAACCAAAGTCTGTGGCTACAGGAAAGGTGACCATTGAAATCCTAGCTGTGTGAGTTCGGCATGAATGTATCCCGTCACCGCTATGTGCAACATAGAAAGAAAATTTTTTGGATGGATTTACCGGATCCTAATTTGTTGTCCATTCTAAGAGGTCTCCTTGATACCATTCTATCAGTCTTCAATTCAGTAAAATCTTTGGAACTGAGAATTTTATTTGCCTTCAGCCAGAAGTTGGAATTGACATGAGCTAGGAGGTCAAATCCTCTGGCTTGTGTTACAGGGATCAGACTGGATGACCTTGTTGCTACCTTCTTGCCTTACAGTCTATGAGCTGGATCTGCACATTTTAAAAGGTCAGGTTTGTTCCCCTTGACACAAAAAACAGAGTCTGCGGTAAAGCCACTGTGGTCTCCTCTTAAAAAATAAAACTCAGCATAGCCAATGTCAAGGGATTATGACTAGCCTCTTAACAGCCCATCACACTTGCTTTTCCCTTACTGTTACAATGAGACATGTAAACAATCTTACTGAAACTTAAATGAGAAACAACTCTGTAGGGGCTGCTTGGTTTTTTTTCATCTGAAAACTGATTTTTTACATCCTCACACTTCCACAGTTTTGAAGAAATGGATTAGAATCTCAGTGGAAATGAGTTTGTGAAGAGGGATATGGCTGGGTCTCTGAGCATTGGTTGTACTCCCATGAGGTAATGTTGTATGACGTGAGCAAGCCCGATGGTTGTTCCTATGTTACTGCCATCTGGTATGTTCCTAACATCATAAAACAGATTAGCAGGAGTCTTTATAGACACCAAAGTAAAATGTCTTTCCATGCTTTCCAAAGCAAAGCTTGCATCTCCCCTCTTGAGGGCTTTTTTTTAAGTTTTCATGGAATTACGCTGTGGTATAGCTGAGATAGGAGAAAAACAAGATAATTTCTGTTTTACTTTTTCCTCGTTATTATTTTTGCTGCTTGGTTTTGTTATACATGAATGGCATCTAAGATTCAAATCTAGTCATTTTTCATCAGCGTCGTTATTGTATAGTCCTGACTTCTTTTGCTTCCCCCTGAGATAAGCTATCAAAATACCTATTTTCCACATTTTTATGCTACCTGCCAATCCAAAGGAGACTTGGACTTTAAAATTCATCTGCGTTCTTTCCTGACAAGTTCTTAGATTGAATTTACTCACTCTGGTGTGGCTAATCTTCTAGGAAGGTGCAACAATTGTTACAGAAGTCTAGAAATGGCACTTTACACCACACTACCGTGTGCTTACTGTGGTGGGTCTAAAGCCATCTCCACTGTTCACGCTCTGAAAAACCTATTCACAACGGTGGTGGGTGACCGTGCTGAAATCTGAAGTATGACATTGCCCAAGGAATGGTCCTTCTATATGTCTTGCTGATAAGCACAAATCTCAGGGTGATATAATTAATATCTAGATACCCAGTATATTATTAACATTGTTGCACATCAAGCACTCAAAAAGCTCCCACTATCTCATGGGCTGCACTGCTGATACTTTTCCTTAGGTATCTGTGGCATCTGCCTTGGAGTGTGTAGTAATATGTAATGTATCTGAGAAGATTTCTGATATGCCACCTCACGGAGTGGAGGTGAATAAAAATTTACTGCTCCTCACTCTTCCCAGTGCCAAGAGGTGTAAGAAGCAGTTGCAGGTTCAAAAGCTGGAGAGAGAAATTTATGAATTAAAAAGCCACAAGATGATCTAAACCACAAATACACTGCTTCTGTCCAGTTGTATACTGTGGGAGCTTCATTGCCTCCATGCTCTCATCTTACACTTTAGAACACTGAATGGTGGTTTTGGCCCAGAGCACCACCGATCACTCTTGGGGACAGGAGGCTGGGCTAGGTGGACCACTGAGGTGATCCATAAGCGCAGTCTTGTGTTCTTATGTGCCCTTGTTCTTCTTTGGCTGCACATACACCCTGCTTCTTAAAAATCACTGACCTTGTGCAAAACCAGTGAGCAGCCTTACAGTCAAAAGGCAAGGCAAGAACATGGACAGAAGGCAGGCTGTAGGCCAAAGACTCCATTACAACATAAAGTTGAGGTCTGGGAGCAGACAGTCTGTCCGAGGACAAAAGCCAGGAGCTAGCGCTAAGGCCTGCAGCTGAATGACCACAGGCTAGTGGCGCGTTTCCATCTTACATCTGATAGAAAGGACAAGCCACCAATCAGGCTCACAAGCCAGATCACAGATCACCCATCCCAGCAAGAGGCTGGTTGCAGCCACAGGTGTGGTCTGATGGTGGCATTACCTTGGCAAGCTGGTGGCATTACCAACCCTGCCTAAGCTCAAGGCTTGGTCTAGTAAATGTGCAATGCCTGATCTGTACATTCACATCACCTAAAGCTGGGGCCTCTTTACCAGTGACTGAAATGACCAGGACCTTCAGCATGGTATTCTCTCTCCAAAGGAATCCACTGCGTTTTTCCATCCTCGTCTTGTGAGAGGACTGGAATAACTGTTGAGATCTTATCTCCTTCTACTTCCAGGTTTTCAAAGTCCAGGGAAAAATGTTTGTGATCACTCTGAAGTTTGTTTTTATTGCCTCCGTATTTTCCAAATGTGTTTGTGTATCTAAGTTTCTCGAGTTGGTATTTTCACACGCATCTATTTTTTTCCTTTAGTTGTAGAGTGGACTTTTCAATGCCAGGCAGAGAGAGCATATTCTTATTTTCCATCAGTCTGCCCACATTACTGTTACTAGATAGCTGCATGCACACAGGCATCCTTCTTGTTAATGCCTCTTTTCCCAGAAAGTAATTTAGAAACCTCTGTGTCTTCAAAGCCACTGCTGTTTGGCATGAAGCTGTCAGACCTTGACCAGCTGTAGTTGCTGGGCATCATGAATCGAATTGTCAGCAGAAACCAGAACTTTTTATTCATAGTGATTGTAATAAGCTACAACACACTGGGGTTTTTGTCAATCATGGTACTGAGTTTACACTAATTACATTATTCTGAATTGACTTTTAAAACTTAATAAATTTGATACGCGAGTTTCTAAGGAAAAGTGTCCATGGTTATTATGATTACTTTTCTTACAGTGCATTTTGAAATTAGTCAGCAGCAGCTCAGAGTGCTCCTACACATGGATCACTAATCAAATTGTCTGATTAGGTGAAATTCTAGACTTTCAGCAAAGTTTCCTCATGCCAAATTGCAGTAATAATTGTTCCATCACTTCTGCTCAAGGGAATCTCTCAAATGCTTCAGATATAATTTCATTTCTAAACTGACTGTATAATTAAATAATACAGTATAGCCAGCAGTAATCTTTCTCCCTATTTAAATGTAAATATTACCGGTTACCAACAGGAGCCGTAGCATCCCTAATTGGCTGCAGCTAATTATATATTATGTCTAAAAAATATTAACATTAAGGTTGTGAAGTCAAGCACTTAGAAGTTGGGCAACGTCAGCATTAACGGTGCCCAGGCAACTTCAATTTCCCTGCCATTTGTTTGCATGCATGTTACAGTTTTTAATTACACAATCATACTGTTCTTTTTTTCCTCTTAAGTCCGCTGCCTCATTCAGTAAACGGGTAGTAATTGCAGATTTCTTTTTATCTTCCTCATTAGGAGCATGGCTCCAAGCCTTGTTTAACTCAAATTATCTAAGCCTTGCGCATTTTCATTCCTTTTTCCCCCTTTGTGTTTCTATGGTGCTCTTACCACATCTGACAGTATATCTGACAGGGATGCGAGTGTCAGGTTGCCCTAACTCCCTTTTTAGGCCGAGCTGGAGTTTCAGGAATCTGGACCCCTATGACAGGAATGCAGGCTGCTGAAGCGATAAGATGTGGGGAATGTGAAACACTTCTGAGTGGGCTGTGCAAAGACAAGGCGCTGAACAGAGAGATCCCGCATCCCACGGCAGGCCTCCCTCGAACACGTCTACGGCAGGGCCACGAGAAAATAATTCGTTTTCAACCACTTTTGTACAATTAGGTCTTAACACCATTCTGGGTTTACGGCTGATAAACTAACATGCTGCGTTTCATACAAGGTTGTCAAAAACAAAAATGCTCACCAATCACAAAAACTTTGGGACCGATTTTTCACAAATAAAGAGCATTTCCCAATCTTCTTAATTCCGAATACCGCACCATACTTCTCCAGCTAACTTAGTGACAAATGGCCAGCTCTGCTGTGAAAGCGCTGAGCTTTCTGGCTGTAACACCTCGGGCAGTTCGCCTGAAAACTCTGCAGTGGAAAACACTTTGTTCAAGTATTTTGCTCAGCATCACATCTGTTAGATGCTGAAGCTGGAGCACAGGCCACTTCTCCAAGACTGAACACGATCTTGGACAGATAACCCAATCAGATAATCTTTGATAATCAGATAATCTTTCTTCCTTTCAATCTTCCTACAGTCTCTATAGCCTATCCATCTTTTGCAAAAACAAGTTAAAGGTCTGCGTGGACCTCCTCCTTGCCCAGCCCTGGACTCATCCTCATTACAACCCCTCCTTGTATACGAGCGGAGGTGGGGTCCTGAAGAAAAAAGAATAACAATTTGGGCTTTATAATAAAAAATTACTTCCTTTGCTTTAAAATCCACCAGCATCTCCTGTGCTAGATCAAGTGGTGTCACTTTTTACCTTTTGTGTAGTAAGAACCACTTCTAAATGTGAAGACCGGGATCCAATCCCTTCCTCTGTCTTCTTTAAAATAAGCATCGGTGGTGACAGGCAGACCCGAACCAGCACTATTTCAGTGTTTGTGAGTTTGGGTTTGGAGTCTTATTGATCTGCTCACTGGCCACATTTAGCTATAAATTTCTACCATGTAGACCAGTATTAACCAAAGTGGAATGACTGAAGTTAGTGATTTAATTTACAGGTCGCAATGAGTAGTAACCTTTATGGAGTTTTTAATCATGTTTTGAATTTTTATTTTAAAGGCTTTCTAAGAGAAAGAGGTTTTTCTTGTTGATTGATAGAGCAGCTAAGACAGCGAAACCCTTGTGTTATGCTGAGTAATGACAGTGCTGAGGGCACCACAGGGGCTAAACCCAGCCTGGTCCCCGGTGACCCCCAGGGGAAATGCAGGAGGCTCCTGTTTGCCAGCAGCTGCACAGCCGCAGGTTTGGGTTGTATTTCCAGAACTTAACGTCTGGGTTACTCCCAAATCCTGTTTTAGGTGCCTACGTTCCTTCTTTAATTTCATAGGCACACATTAATTTCAGTAGGTATATAGCTGAATGCACACTTACTCTCATTTTTAATTTGTTGTCGAATGACTTCCTTCTTATCTACTAGCTAATAACTATTTACCCTGAGCTTGTATTTTGATGCATCTTGTTGGTAAGTAGAGTTAATTAACCATAGAGAAAAACAACGTGCAAACATGTTTATTAGTTACTTTAAATATGCTGTATACATAAGAAGAAAGTGCATTTATAAAACATTTAGCATTTAAAATAATTTATTAAGCAAGGGAGACATTAACTGTAGTTAATGAAATTGATGAATCAATTAATGAAATTGATGGATTGATTCTGGTCACTAAGGGCCATATGCTGTGTTTGATATAATTTGGCGTAAAAACTGTCAGTCTGCCTGGACACTTTTGAATACCTCAGCAGGAATTTATCTGTAACTTTAGATGCCTTAACAGCCTAACACCTTCTGCAAATCTGTCCTAATGCCCTTTGGGTTTTTTAGAATTAGTGGATCTCATCCTCTGCCACCTGGATTTTATTTACTGCAAGAGAAAAACAGCAGCCTGTTCTTCTTGATCCCCTTTTCAGACTTAAACAGATTATTCCAAGTAAATTTTCTTTCAGAAGATAGTAACAAAACTAAAAATCAAAGTTGTCTGTAAGCTGGTGCTGGACTCAGTGACCCAGCTGATCCCTTGTCTTACGTTCTTAATGCGACTGAGGTAGTTATTTTCCTTAACCCTAGAAACTAAGAACTTGCATTTTTGACAGTAGGAGTGACAATGTTTGCACTATCGTTAAAAATGAAAGAAATAAAGTATGTACGTATGTGTGCTGCAGTGTGTAACAATGTGACATAGTTTGAATCAATAATGAAACAGGCTTATTTGACAGTCAACATTACACCAGTTTTCTACACAATTCCATATATAATTAAAACAAAGCAGCCCTTAATTGAAAAATTTAAGAAGGCTCATTTGTTGCATCAGTTTAATATAATCAAATTACTTAACAGATTATAAGAAGGTGTATGTGGAGAATGATTCAAGCCCCTATTCCAACCTGAGATTAACGCCTGAAAAAATTATCAGTATGAAGCCTTCTGCCTTAATCAGTTTATGCCATTATTTTATACTCTGACAAAGCTAGCTAGCTATTTGACATGTATGCATTCAGTGTACAAGCAAAAAGCATACCAAATATTGTCTAAAATTACAGCAGGTGGGTGTGTTAACACATTCGAAAACCAAAAATTGTCTCTGTATCCGTATATTGCCTATTGACAGATGAGAGCCAAAGCAATTCTTTCTGACAGCCATATCAGCCGAAGGTGGGTAAACTGTTTAGCTTCAGGAAAAGCATTTAGTCTAATTAGCAACTGAATTTCTGCAGTGATTTGCAGTCAGCTGGTGTCCGGTGTGCAGGCTGGGTGCAGACAGGTTGGTTCTGGCGTGCATTGCAGCAGTGAAACCGGGAGCCAGCATTTGCCTTTCAGGGGATTACTCTGGATTCACAGACTTGTAACTAAAAAGGCATTAGCCCAGTGTTTGTTTTCGAAACTGAAGCTGGGGCTAGTCCAGGTCTCATTGAAATGATTTAGGAGTTTTGCCGCAGGTTTTGGGCAAGTGTCCCGCTTTGAGCTCTGGACACACAAGAACTGTTTGACAATTAGGTTACCGAGCCACTTAAACCTTCCAGCTCAGTGTCTTTTAAATATTTAGGCACTGCTATCAGTAGAATCGTTTCCACAAAGTCTAATTTCTTGCTCTATAACTGCCTGCTAATTACATTAGTATTTTTGGTGAGCTACCCCGACTCTGAGCTGGCTGTTTCAGGACATGAGGTGTCAGACTGGCAACACTCTGTATTACATTCCCAACTGAATGTTTAGGGTTAGTCATGAAAGAGTATTTCTTTTTTGAAAGCCATACCACATGTTCCCAATCCTTTGTTTGCACAGCTCTAAGAGAAGATAACAATGGCAAGAATAGTCTTTGAAACAAGAAAGAATCCCGTTCCAAGAAAACCATTTCACTTCCTTTGTCATCCAGCAGCATCTGTAGCTTCATATTGGGTATGTTCGGGCGTCTGAAATTAAAATTTATGTTTTTCTTATTCTGTGGCATAGATTATGTTTTGGGTTGATGATACCTGCAGGCCTGCTCTGTTTGAGTGCACAAAGAACGTAATTTATTGACAGCTTGGAAAGCCATTTTGGCATTACTAATTGTCATCAGTTTTCTCATTTACTGTAAGACTGCAGGCATCCATAAGAAGAGAACAAGACTTTCACACAGAAGGCAGCTGGATGGATCTCTTATTAACTATAAATAAAAGGTTATTAAGTATAGTTTGGTGTAAAAATAATTCAATTTCACTTCAAATACATAACTTTTCAGAAAGTGAAGAATATGGGGTTTAGTAGCATATATTCTTCAGATAAGGTCTACAGGTATGAAATAAAAATGATTTAAACACATTCCAATCAAATAACTGAACTTAAAAGAACGAATGCTGCTAAACGCAAGCCAATAGTATTTTGGTGGAATGAGGTGAAACTATTCATAATTCGTGATTATAATGGGTGAGTGGAGAAGAGACCGTGTCCCAGGGAAGAGCTGGTCTGGAAAAGTTACTTCAACTCAGACAGACCTTTAACCATCAAAAAAGATAACATCTCCACCTAGCAAAGAGCAAGGTAAAAAGATCAGACCTCCATTTAGGAAGGATAACCTAAGACAGTCTTCTCTTAACTCTCTGTGTTTATTCATTTACTCTGTGAAGGGAAAGAAATTAGGTTAACATATCCTAGCTAAGGAGGATTTGATGGGTTTTTTTGTTTAAAACTGTTTAGGTGATTAAATGAAACTATTTTGTGTGTGGCTTGATATGTAAGGATCAAGACCATCAAGGATATTTTACATTTAAAACTGACCTTTTTTAACAAAGGAAGTAGCTCAATGAAGTTAATGGCCTTGATTAATTTTGTTTTAGAGGTATGGATCTCAGTGTCTCTTTCTTTGATTCATAGTTTTAAACAGGAAAATACATATTCTTGCTTTGTCAACTCCTAAACAGTTTCTTAGCTCTGAGAGTACTCCTATAAAATGAACTGAACATATGAAATAAATTACAATAAATAAACATTCTTCACCAGCAAAAGAGATTGTGGCTGTCAAAAAACAGTGTAACAGTCCAACAGTTTCTGTTTCCAGAAAAAGTCGACTTGTGCAATGGTTTTACTGCACTTCAGGTTTCAGCAAATATTACATATGGCTTGAATGGGTTACATTTAACTGAAAAAAGTATTTGTTCTGTGATCAGCCCTTAAAACAGGTTGTGATCTGTTCTGATGGGCTTTTTAAATAATTATTAGATTTGTTTTTATATATTATCTAATATTACTATATTAATAACATTAATGTATTAATATATTAATTTATACACGTATATAATTAATAACTTTTATATAGATATAATTGGATATAAATTAACAGGAAGCAAAGCCGTTCTTTTGTCTAGTCCAAATAGCATATATTCAGAATCTTCTTTGTTCATAGCCCCAGAGCTTGTCATGTTTATAACAATATCTTCACTTTCTGGGTAAGCGTTAAGCTTTGGAAAAGCAAACTCTTTTTTCTCAGTAGGAAAACTCCTTTTTATTGTCAGTTCTCTGCCTTTTTGATCTTCTGGGGCATTTAAAACAACATGGCATAAATTTGTCCCCACATGTCCCTTCTCTCCCCAAAAGCCAGGACAGAATCATGTACTTCAGTACCATAATTTTGTTATTTTTGGACCAAGGCACAAAGGACTGGACGTTCTTAAGGAAGCTGCCATCGCCATGAAGTCCCTTTCAGGACAGTGGCTTTACTGCAGTTCCCAGCTGGTATTCAGGGATGACTCTGGATCTTTAGACTGATCCACCTGCTAAGGATGCTCTCCCTTTATTATTATTTCCTCAGTTTTGATACAGTGATTGCTATTTCTTCACGTGGTACCCTGTCTCGGATGTGTCAATACTCATCCTTTTTGAGAAGGTTAATCTCTCTGAAACTTTATTGTTACTCCAGACAGCAGACTTGTGCTCTTTTTTATGAAATAAGGTGAAAGTAATTTGGCTTGATTAGATGATGGGCTTCAGAGTAGTTTTCATTCATTCCAGGACTCAGTTCATATCCAGTATTTTACCTTATGCCTTCTCGTGGTGTCTGAGATGTACCCGTGAGGTGGGGCTTTTTGCTTGGTTGCCTCCTGGGTGCCGTGCGTGATGGTATCACGAAACCAATCTTCTGCTGGCACGGCTGCAGCCTGCCAAGATGGGGAGATACTACCACAGTGTTGGTCTGTTTTCCGAGGAGGTGTGTGATGCAGGATCAGCTCTACGTAGAAAGCAGTATCTGGGCAAAGCCCACCGTCATTGGATCTTCTTGTTTATCCCAGCAGATGGGAACAATTTGACTCCATCCAGTTCTCTGAGCCTCACGGTGGCAAACCTGATATGATCTTTTAATTTGATTTTCATTAGGACAGGTAGACTTTACAAATTACTATTTTTTCTGTTCTAATGTGGTTACAGGGCTGTCAAAGTAACATTTCAGGGAATGTGTCGATTCAGATAGAAATTGCATGTAAATATTTCCTGATCTGTGGCAGTCAGAGAAGTATTTTGTGATTGCACTTTTTTTTTTTTTTACAATCTGTTTGAGGTATAAAATAGACCTAAGTGTGTTTAATTGTGTATACTTGTGTTTTTACATTTCTGTATGCGGCGAATGCTGCTGTCTAAGGCACAGCTACAGAAGGGCAGCACTGTGAGCTAAGCTAGGGCGTGGGTTTGACGCACGCCGTCTCTTCAGTGTTCTCCTTTGGTAAATGCCTGCGACTCTTTCCTCCCATGCTTTTCGCCTGCATCTGCTGTGGGACGGCATTGTGCATGCGGCCAGGTAATGCAGATAAGTTGACGCGCCCCGGCACCGCCGTCTAGCATTGCAACAACTCGTTTTCTGTAACCATACCGTAAACTTCCGGGCTTGTGGAGGAGGCCCCCCATGCAGCAGGCAAATCCCACCGAGGGGCTGAGCAGATATTCTTGAGCACATCAGTTTTGTACTTAGGAGATCACAGTATTATATCAATGTATTTTCCCCTCTGTAAGGATTTGGGACTTACACTTTTTAAAACTGCTGTGACAGACAGACAGTACTCTCGCGAAATACTCTGAGGGAAGTGAGAGGTGATATATGTACAGCAAAGCAGCGATGCCTGGGGACCCTGGAGGTTCCCAGACATCGCTGCCTGGCTTTCCATGCATGATTGCTCATGAGGTACCACGTTCAGTGCCAAAGCTGAGATCTTGTCCTTTGCAATGTCTCACCAGTTTGTTGAGGGAAGTGAAGTACCAGGTACTATGCGTGCGTGTGGTGTTGTAAAACCTTTTTGACTTCTCAGAATAATTCTGTGCCTGTTAATTTGGCTTATGTAGGTGATTTACAAGCTTAAAGAGTGCTGCTGCCCTTTTTCACCTTTGATTGTTTCCATTAGAGAGGAAATCGATGATAGCCAAGTATTTCTTTGGCACAAAAGGTTTGGCAGCTTCAGGCATGTTTGGCAATGTCCTTGCTTTTAGAGCCAAGCCCAGTGGTCTTTTCAAGCATCAGCTTATCCAATATCTTTGTGGCTTTCTTGTCATTAATGTTTTTTTGTACAGCATCTTTCTTTTCACTTCGGGACACTGGGTTTTTTTCCATTCTCAGGCCTCTTAATTTACAGTCTCAAAAAAACTGTTTCATCCCTACTGCCTGTGCTTTGGGCAGCTTCTATTATTTCACAATTCAGACTCCAAGGAAAGGTTCAGTTCTTGTTTATATTTATTCCAAAGAGAGAGCAGCTTCCATGCCTGTCAGTGTGCCATAGACTCTCACCTCTGCCATAGCAATAGGTAGACATTGCTACTACGTAATGTTCATGAAAGCCTTTAAAATTGAGTTATTCCATGGGAAGATCATTGAACTTGCAATAGCATTCACTGTCAGTATTAATTAACTAATGAAGAGACGGGGACGTTTTACGTTGGCTTTCAAGGAATTTTAGGATCTTTATTCAATCCAGTCAGAAATGCTGGCCGACCTGTAAGAAAGCAAAACCATAGAGAAAGCTCATAAAAAAAACACTGGTAGAATCAACAGCAGGATTCATCTCCCATGGCCTGGCCAAAGCATGGGATGTACACAGGTTATAAAGAAGCAGCGTGGAATTAACATAGACTTCGTAGTGCTGGTGTGTAGACATACTTGAGGTAAGGCTTGAAATGTTGACAGCGCAGTTCAATGTCCTGGACTACAGAATGATCTCCAGGTGGCTGGAAATACCACTGAGGTATTGGCAGCTCAGATACCACAGAGATGTTCTTGTAAAGTAGCGTGCACAAATTCAGAACTTAAAATTTTTACAACAGCATCTTTTGTAAGGACTAGGTCAAAGACCAGCTGGTAGCACTGAGCAGGAACTCAAAATCTGTTATTACAATTCAAAGAAATTAGATAAAATTTTCTGACAAAAGCCTATGTTGCCAGGATTGCTTAAAGATAGAACATGATATATCAGTCACTTAAAATCAGAGTATGCCAGCACAAATCCAGTAGACTTGTTTGTTCCCTTACACCTTTTTTGCTTTACTTGGCTGAGTGGTAGAACATAAGCATCTATACTTGATGTGCTCTGACCCAAACATTAACAGGAGAAGAAGAAACAGGTAAGCAGAACTGTTATTTTAATATAAAATCTCAGCACAGTAGTCTTTTTTGGACATAATTATGAGAACACTATGGCAAGACTTACAGTCAGAGGAAACTGAATCTGGAAAGGATCTCAAAAGCTCATCTAGGCCATCCTCCTAAGGTTCATGCCAGATGCAACTTGGCCTAGATTGTTCCAAGATATTTAATTAATCTGTACTGAAGAATCTCTGATCTTGAAGACCTCACATGGCCTCACCAGCTTTCCCAGGCAGTCTCTGCTACTGTTCTCGCTGTTAAGTTTTTCCTGATGTCCAGCCCCAAACTTTTGTGCTGCAATTTTCATTCTTGTCCTCCATACTTAAAACTGGCTTTATCATAATGCTGGCAGGGAGGTGGGAGAAATAAGCAAAGTGATTTTGGGGGGCAGGAGAAGCACTTTGTGCAGGTGCAGCTTTTTCTGGCAAAGCTGAGTTTTTGCAGGTACCATTTTTGTATTTCTGAGAGACTAGAGTGGGCTCTTCCAGCTAAAACCTACACAAATTGGCACAGCTGTCCTTGCAAACTACTGCCAGAATGAATGTTAGCTAAGTACACATTCAGGTAGTGTCAAGGCTTTGTATTTTTGGCTTTGCACAAACATTAATCTGTATTTAATTTGAGAGAAGTTCTGGGCTTATGTCCCATAAGAAGTGAGAGTGGCAGGTCGCTTTTGCCTGAGTCCTTTCATTGGACCAATGGCCCAGGGCTGTACTGAGCAGTATTTCGAGTAAAAATGTGTTAAGCTGCTAAATATTGATAAAGTGTGCATGACACTCACCGTATTGTGGGGAAGATACGCTGGCCAGAGGCACTGAGGCAGAAGCAAGTTGTACTCACACACAAATTTCTCCAGAGGGTGTTCCTGGCCAGCCCCAGATCCATTGGGATTTGGGAGAACTGGAGTTACCCATCCTGCTGTGAATGCCACGTTTCCCCCTTCTCTTCAGTTCTGGCTGAAGGGATTTCTAGGCAGCCCTGATGAGGGGTGCGTAGTTACACATCATGAGGACTTAGCAAAAAGGCCATTTTAACTCGTGGTTCTCGTTACTGCAGTTCAGTGGCTGGCAGAAGTCTTCGTGTCTGTGTCCACATCTGCTTGTTTCATGTAAGGGTGCACAGAGTTTCAGAGCAGATGTTTGTATTTCAAAGGAAGATGCTTATATTTCACTTTCACTTCCCCATTATACGTGGGCAGAAGCATTCCCTCTTCTGTGGGTTTTCAGAAGCACTTTGCACCTGGGTATCTTTGTGTCCAGATAAAGAATAAAGTGTGCCCTAAGGAACGTAGGGTGATGCCGGTTACACTGACATCAAGGATATGTATTTGCCCTTCTCACACTAGCCTGAGCTGAACCCATTAAAATATGATGTGACATCCAGCAATCTTGCAGTAGCTGCTGGGATATGCTCATGTTTTCTGAGTCCTCATATTATGGTCTCAGCATGTGATGTTTGTGTGCTACACTAGTCCACATTTTCCTGTGCTCTCTCTAAATGCTGGCAAACATTTCTAAGGACATTCCTGTTTTTGAGACCTCACAGGCTTTGATTATTCAACTGGGCCAACCTTTGGTTTATGACTCAAATGTTTCTGAAGTGATGTTGATGGAAAAATTCATGGACTTGCTTTTGTCTCCTCCCCAGAGTATACACTATCACCACAGTAGAGATCTGGAAACTGACAGCTCAGCATCTGGAATGCAGTCCCTACCAAACTCTATGAAAGATTATTTAAACCAGAGAATTCAGCTGCTTAGAGGCCATGAGAGAATTCTGCTGATTTGTAAAGAGCATTCTTGTTGTGCTCCATTTCTAAGTGTTTTGACATATCTTCAGCTGGTATAAATGAGCACCATCAGTGAAAAAAAAGCTTCCTAAAAATTCTTGAGTATTTGGCCACACATCAATGAAGCTTTTAAGCCAAAAAAAAATAAAACCAAAACCTAAAAAAACCCAAACAGGCATATCAGTTATGTTTGTCCTGGCATTGTATCTAATGGGTGTTTATCTTTCCTTCTAAGATTACTATAGAATAGACTATTTTAGAGTTTGGCAATTTTCTTTTAGTATTCTAGTATTTTTTGATAAGTTGAGGCTATCTTTTCTAGACAACACTGTGATTTAGGTACCATAGCCATGATCCTTTCCTCAGTGCAGGACAGACTTGGCTAAGACACCTCTCTATTTTAAGGATCTAAAAATAACACATGGGATCCATCTGCCTGCCATGCATAGGCAGAAAGCAGCCCTCTCCCTTCGGCCACTTGATGTTATCTTCAGTCTCAGGATGTTATCTGACTTCTTCTTAAGACCCAAAAATATTTGTTAAGAAACAGAACCCAATAACTTGAAGCAATTGTAGACCTTCTGTAACATATTTCCAGCAGCTTTGTTAGGATGAATTTATGTGTTATCCAGTGCTTCATCTGGTGGTCAGTTTTCCCAGTGTGCTTGGTAATGGTATCATGGAGTAGCACACTTCACAAGATCGTTTTTATTTTATGCTGTATTTTCAGGAAAGCAATTCAGTTTGCAGGTCGTTGGTTTTTAACAGATATTGGCGAAATGGGTGAGGAGTCACTGGGGCATCAATACACACTGAATTTGTAGGTGTGTTATTATGTTACGTAAAAATCATTCCTGTTATAGAGTGAATGTTACAGCATCACTGCCTGTATCACACCCATTCCAGGATTTCTGAAGAATTCTCTGGTACTGTTATTTGTTATTGTCATCATGAGCTAGGGTTATTTGTGCAGGTGGAGCCAGCTCTGGTAGCTTAATTAACTGAAAGATAAACATAACTACTGCTAGAGTGTAGCTAAAGTTTCTGGAATGCTAAATAACACGTACTAGCAAAGGGATGCTTTGCATCACTGGAGCTTGGTCAGGATGCTCTCCTAGCACTAGCTTGTCATCCTGGTGAAATTTATCTTTTGCTCTCTTGCCACCTGCTGATTATAACTGAAGTGTGAGACACATCCTGTCTCTGAAACACTAAATAAGTGCAATTTCTGAAGTGTGGCTTCTCCACAAACCATTAATAAAATAATAAAAAAAAAAACCACCACACAAAATGGTAAAATGTTTTAATTTTTTTATGTTTATTTTTAGTCTTGGAACTGAACCAGGTGATTATTCCCACTTACGGAACTGTGCCGGATCAGCAAAACCTTCATACTCCTGAATGGGTGGGTACTTCTTTACTTTAACTATGACTACCTGTAATATTTTTTTCCTATAGCTATGCAACAGTCAGTAGCTGTTCCAGAAGACTAGTGTTCCTTGGCATTTGCAGCACGTGCTGTTAGTCTGTGTGACTGGGTCTGAGTTGCTGTATCTGTGTTTCCCAAAAGGTACCTGAAGTCATTGACTCAGATGTGAAAGTGCAGGTTGACACAGGCCCTGGACTCAATAAAAAGTGACCAATGTATGTTTGCTATAAACTGATACATACGCATCAACCTCCGCTCTGTATATAATTTTGTACATGCATGTATAGGATTTCTCTGTGTGTATGCAAGGATAAATAGTTATGAAGACACCCTACATGTGAACATACATACCCTGTAGATTCAAGCACACCCAGGTATCAGTTGGCTGACGTGAGTTCAGGATTCATGTTTACAGAATGCTTGGAGACACCAAGAAATTCCTTACTCCAATCGGAGACTGAGTGGGAAGAAGAAAAAAGACCTGGAGGTGTCCGTTCCCCTTATCCAAGGTTCAAATTCCCCAGCTCACCTAATGTTTTCTGCAGCTAACAGGCTTCTGGCTGTAGCTCAAGATCCCCTGCCTCGGAACTCATTTTTCTCTAAGGTCTGGTCAGCTGACCCCAACAAGCCCTGCCGTGGCACATGCTTTGCCAACCTGATGCCCAACTGGCATGCTGATAAGTCGAATTTTATTTTTTCCCCTGGAATGGTCTCCAGTTGCACAAGGAGATAGCTATAAGCCTGGATTAAAAAAGGTGTAAAATCATGTACTTATCCTTAAGCTAGTAGAGCAACTCCATATAAACCAAAACTGCCTGTTCTGTGTTTCCTTACTCTAATGACAGAGGTTAGTGTCACTGGCTTTGGGTGTGTATAGGTTGTCTTTTCTGTTCAAGCTACCTCTATAAGTGGGTCAGTGTTACGGGAGAACAACGTATAAAGAAACAGGTTCAACAGTGTCAAGAATTGCTCATTGGACCAATTAATTTTGAGCACCTGAGAGCTTGGTGGCAGTTTTTACGCAGAGAAATTGTTCAAGAAAGTACTGCAATAGTGCCACCAAGTAATGACAACTGGAGCTGGTTCCCAGTCAACCCAGTCCAAGGAAACATTTGAACCATCAGCTATTTACAAATGACTGAACCTGCCTGTGCATTTCTTTCACTGCCATCTACTAGACCCTACTGCAGGAATGATGTCCTGCTCCTGCTGCTACTGGTTATCCCTTTAGCTTGGACAGAGGAGGTCTGTGTTATGACTGCAGAGGTCCAGGTCCTGCTGATTTCTCTGTCTATAAGGAAACATATTCTTTTCTTTATATAGATAGGCGAACATACAATACAATGAAAAAAAGAGCTAAAAAGATAAAAGATGCAAATCAAGCATTTGAATTCAGGGGAGTGAATTAAGCCTGCCCTGTCTTATATGTAGATAGTATGACTGGAGCTGTTTAGATAATTTATTTTTCAGCCTGGCCGCCAAACTGACAGCTATTTTGATTCATATCAAACTGAAATGGGAAACAGAATCGTAAAAGAAAGAGGAGAAGCATTTCCTTAGTAGTAGAGCATTTAAAAAGCAGTGTAAATGAAGGGAAGGATTCAGTCTTCATTGCACCAAGGTGCAGCAGAGCCCTGGGGAGCTGCTCCAGCAGCTTAGCTGGCAAAGTATTTGTCATAGTTATGGGACGGCGCAGGAGTGGGGGTGGGGTGTTACTGGGGTTGTTACTGCCTCTGCTGTAGGAAACAAATACCCAAAGTACCAGGAAATTATATTCCTTCTGGGAGCTGGATACCCTCACCTCCCCTGCCCCAGCATTTTGCGGCAGGGTGTTCTTCGTTTCAAGCTGATTCAGCCTCTGGAAAAATATTTAAAGATTTTTTGGAGCATGAGGTGGAACCAAGAGCTTCCATTTCCCAACTGAATGCCCTCACTAGGATGTTATAAAAGTCCTTCTTAGACTCTCCTTGTGGTTCAGTGGAAATTTTTTTAATGTATTTATATGAAGTGAAATAGCATCAAAACAGCTGGAATGTCATATACCTTGTGGTTAGAACATTCTCCTCCGAGCAGTCTTGGTAGAACTTATTTTTATTTCTTCTGAAAATCAACTGTCAAAATCAATTTTTATTTTTGGTTACTCATATTTACCAGCAGTTGTAATTTCTGTTCAGTTTTAGCAGCATCTTTTCTGCACTGCTCCTTCCATGTCAAGTCCTCCTTGTCGGTCACTGGGCAGTTTCAGTGGGTTGGAGGGGCCAGAAAGATAAAATTGAGATCTAGTGAGCCTGTCCGTGAAATGAATTAGTTGCTAATTGTAGCTAGAAATGGAAAGTGAATAGGAAGCCTAGCCTTAAATGATTGACTAGAAGGGAAGTACTGCGCCTGTTGTCTAAACTTAGATCATGCTTTGCAGCTGGAAGTGTTCCGGAAATTTCATTTGATTTTGCAAGTTGTCCTGGAGTAGCAAAAACTCAGTAAGTTATTGGCTAATAGAAATGGGCGTCTTCTTCTTCTGGTGCTGTCTCTAATTAGAGGATCACACGCTAAGATTGCTGCAAGGTCCCTGTCTCATTCAGCATGCAAGTAGGACACTAATCTCGAAAAAGCCCAAATTCTGTGAGGATGGTGTTTGTAGTACTTCAGCAAGGTGTAAACGTGGCAGCAAATTGCAGGAAAAAGGTGAAAGGTTCTTATGAGCAGAGAAACTGAGTGCAGTCCTTGATAGCTGGACTTTATCCCTGCTTCTGCCATAGGGTTTCTGTGCAAGACTTGCAAAGTCACATCCAGCTTTTGTTTATTTCCCAAGTGTCAAAGGGAAACATCTGTGACCCTGTTTGCATTTGTTCAAAATACTCACATACGGACCTGAAAGTGAGCATATTGCTCTTTGAAGAGAAAACTGCTGAGTTCTGTGGAATGATGTCACTGTCCTGGTGTCTCAAGCTAAAACTCCAAATTTAGGAGACGGTTAACAGGTTTTGGTATTGATCTCTAGATGCCTTATGTGATCACCTTTAAAACATGGGTTATACTGTTAATTCCTTTCCTGGGGGATCTTGTGAAATTAAGTTTCTCAACATTTGTAGAGTATTGGGATTCTATGAAGCGAGTACCGTATACATAGTCAGAGGGAAATCCCTATTTGGGGCTATTTAGATGAGGTCTAACGAAAAAAAGACATCGAATAAAGAAGATAAGGAGTATTCCCTAACTACTACAAGGAGGGTAGAAGTATGGGATGTGGTTGTGCAATTAAGTAATATATCATAAACAGTATGTACAAGGAAGACAAAAGTGCATAAGCAGCCTTAATTCAAGTATTTTCCAGCTCTAAGATGTTTCATTTTACAGTCTTAGCTGCTTTATAGGTGGATAGTTTGAATTTGGATGTAACAGTAAGATGTTTTTGACAAGTCAACATCTGCAGAGGAGGAGATAACTTCTACAAATTGTCTTTACTGCTGCCCCTCACATACAATTTCTGCAGCGAGAAGGCTTTAGGGAAGTCTAAAAGAGTGAATTTCCCAGTTACTGCATCCAGAGAAGGACAGGAGGTGCTGAAAAGCAGGGTTTCAGCAGAGTACTGTCGTCACCTGTCTTTAAAAGTACGGACATGCGGTCTCTCTCTAATCAGGAGTGACTGGAATTCCTGCGGCCAGCAGCGACGTGACGCTCAGGCAGGAAGTCAAGTGGGTGTCTGGTCCAAACTTAGCTCAGGGGACAAGGCATCCCGATGTCTGGCCGGTTACCAGCCGCTTTCTGCTGACAGCAATGTGTGACCGTAATGACGCCTCGCGTTTTTCTGCTGTGTCTTTAGTCTCAGTTTATTTCAGTTGGTTACATGACAAAAATTTCTTTGCATGTTGAGGAAATGAAAAAAAAACCAACAAACCCTTCTGACTAAATGCTTGCTAATAACCTCATTGTTGCTAAAAACAGAACTAAACCAGTCCTCTGTTGTTATTAGCAAATGTGAGTCACAAGGAGAAATGTTAAAGGCACAACAGTTTTGTGGCCCCACAGAGACAGACCAACATAAGTATGTGGTATGCAAATAAACTTATATCTTCCTGAAGTATCTTATATATTATATATATCTTATATCTTCCACAAGTAAATGCTTGTGTTGGTCTTAATGTCAGAAAGTTGTCTCTATTGATCACTCAGAACATAAAGTAGTAAAAGATCTTGTTACGTAGCTGTGATAGGAAGAACTTTACATTTCCGTGACATTTTCTCCAGGCAATCTCAAAGCACTTTACAGATAATAGTTTCATGATGTCTGGGTAATATAATTTGTTTCCTTTTTATTTACTTGATTTGAAGTTTCCTGAGGCCTGTAGAGAGAAATAACTGTGCTCCTGAACAGGCACTCTGAAATTTTCACCTGTGTAAAACCCACAACTGAAGTGTAACCTGCGGGTCCTCCGCAAGACTGTCGCCGTGCTCCAGCCGGAGGATTTTTTTGCAGGTGCCTGTCAGCAGAGGTGATGTTACGCAGGCTCTGCTCTTCTTTCTTGTTTCCCAGTACTGATTTATTCCCTGGCATGCTGCAGGAAGCTGTTTTGAAGCGTATCTGAAAATTATGTGAGGTCACAGACAAGTAGTTTATCCCTCCAGTGATGATTACATTTGGTGCTATTGACAGTCACACCAAAGGCTCATGTGAACAAAATAAAGCACCTCTTCTATCCTTCCAGTAAGATNAAACAGCTTGCAATACTGTGCTTGTCCAGGGTGTACTAAACAATAAATAACTGCAATTCCGGTGCAAGTATTTTTCTTCATGCTTGTCTCCCTGCCGCCCTTCCCACCATTATCCCCACTGTGTGTTTAACAATGTAATGCCCAGAGAAGCCTGGAAAAGTGAAGATGGGTTTCTTTGGCAGGCCACTGGTTTTTCTCCCCTGGCATGGAGCATTGCTGTTGCTGAAGGGAGCTTCCCACTAGCGTGGTCTCCTTTCATCTTCTGCTGCAGGTGTCACATGTAGCCATGACTACAGGAACGGTCTCAAAAGTAAGACACAGCAACTCCCCTTAGATACCAGCAAGCCTGGTTATACATGGGGAGGAGCACACGGTAGTCTCCCTCCTGAAAAGAAGCTCTGAGTCAAGGGACTGAGGATTGGTTCCATGATGTGGTCACTTGAAGCCAAACCAGTTACCTCAGCCTTTACAGCCCTATGTGGAGGGGCAAGCTTGTCTTCGTGTCCCACTTGTCCCTTCTCCAGGTGCCACTCTGTCCCAAGGTCTGGGAGAGCAGATACTGTTTACCAACAACTGCTTGTGCTGGATTAGCAAAGAGCACGGGAAGCTCCTTAGTCCTTTGCCAAGGTGGCCACTGGGGGCCATAGTCGGGGAGGATGAAGAGAAGATGTGCAAGCAGGGGGGTGTGCATGGCAAAGGGCCGCTCAGGGCTGGCCAAGGACCTTCAGTGTGATTGCACCAGTGCAACGCTGCCCAGCTCCAGCAGGATCCCACCAGCTACGCCTTCATCACCTGGTAGTGAGGACCCAAGCAGTGGGTCTGTAGAACAAAGCATTTAGTGCTGAGGAGGTGATGGCTGTATTATACACATTTCTGGGCTTTTTGTTACTGCAGGCTACCTCCAGTCTCATTCCTTGGAGTGAAGAGCCACCAATGCTCCCCTGATCTGACCCTGCTCTGAACTGAAATGCGGAGGTGCACCTGCATGAACGTGGCCGTGATGCATCTAGGCTAACCCACATAGGTGTCACCTAAGTGTTCCAGAAAGCTTTATCCGCTGCCAGGCCCTCCCGTCCTTTGGATTCCTTCTGTTAATAAAGCAGCTAATAGTTCCCCGTCTCTCGGAGGCAGGCAAGCAGTTGATTGCACAGCACTTGTAGAGTTCAGAAGAGTATGTGCTAAATATAATGAGTATTTTACAGCTAAATGTATTATATTTTTTTATTTATTAATGGTGTTAATCAATATTAACCTCCTGTCCACTAGGGTATTATTATAATATTAGAGCGTACAACCAGCTGCCTCCGTCAGTACTTAAAATGTGATTATGCTGAGGCTAAGAAAATTAGAAAGTGCAGTAAATAGACCCTGAGTTTGTTTCTTCCAAAACAAAGAGGCATCGATGGGCCTGTTCATTATTTGCGGTTATAAGTTGCTACTGATACTTAAGAAAAAATATGTATTGGAATTTTAGCCCCCTTAACTTATGTGTCTACACACACAAGCTTGTGTGCATTTGTATTGTAATAATGTTTGTAATACAGTCAAATACTATTTTTTAAAAAACAAACATTGTCTCAAAGGAATTATTAACTTCAGAGTACAGCACATCATTTGGGTTTCCAGTCTTGTTTTTCCCCTGATAATTATCTTGAATAATATATGATTTTTCATTACAAACTATCCAGTAGGGATTACAAGATACACCACACATCTCCGTTAATGTGGCTGTCAGAACTTTAACTATTACATTCCCATTTGCTTTTTACTTCTTACTTTTAATTGAACAACATTTAATGTTACATTACAATTTATTTGTGTGGGTCTTATCTTGATCTCTTAAGTATTCAGGCTTAATGAGTCAATTCTTTATTACTTTACTGATATATAAAATGTCTATGGATAGGTCAATTGAACAATGCCGTCATGATTAAAAGCAATAGAGACTACATTTAAGAAGTTACCTTCATAAGTATGAACTTCTGTGTATCTGGATTCGTGTAGTCCAATATTGATCAATCTTTCAGCTATATTCCATTAGATATGTGCATAGTTTGATTTTTATAGATAGAGAGAAAGGTGTATGTATATGGCAACTTGTATATAGTCATGTGAATGAAATCATGTATCTAAGTAAATTCATGAGTCAGAATACTGATTAACAGGCAGTCTTTGCATCTGGTTATTGACAATCCAGTTAAGCCAGTCATCGCTAAATTACATACGATTTTTGTAAGCTTAAAGGAGGCGACGTTTAAAGGAAAATTATTTAAACTGTGGAGTTATGTAATCACAAATTATGATCAGAACTTGTTAGATCAAAACTTGATCTGATGTTTGCTGTCTGCCATTTCTTTCTTTTCTATCCTGTGGACAGGTTATATAGGAAAAAGAGCTAAAAGCTGTAGTGAAAAAAACTCAAAGCTATTACTACTTTTATGCTTTCAAGTGCTTGAATTTCACAACGAAACTCTGTCTCTTTAAAGAGACGATATAAAGCTGTTCCTACAATTCAAAAAAATGAAGAAGCCCAATTAAAAAGCCTTCTGGTTTATGCAGTGGCAACGCTTCCCCTCCTTATTCATTATCACATGGTTTGGGTTCTGTGTTTCCAGCGTTGCAACACGGAGCAATTTTAGCCCTGGCCAGAGAGTGCGGGGGTGCCGGGGCAGAGTGGCGGCTGCGGGGCTGGGCTCTGTGCCCGGCCACCATCACCTCCCCGCACCCTCGCTGCTGCCGCCGCTGCTCCCAAGCCATCTCCCAACGGGGGCAGTTGCCTGTTGTTGTTGATGCTTTCCTCCCGGTGGGAATCTAGTCGATGTGAAATCATCGTGATTATGTTTTTAAATGAGACTGGAAATGGTCGCAGCAGGGCTGCATTTCACACCCGGGGCTAGTCCTCAGCGGGAGGAATACTTGTCAGGGTCAAGCCTGATTGCTTGATGGGACTACGCCACCTCTAGCTCTCAAGAATTTAGAAATTCACATGCTTTAGGTGATAGAGATACTCAGTGTCATTGTGGTCCTGTGATGCCATCTAAAAGTTTAAAGCATTTTTTTTTTCCTAAAACTTTATTCACAGTGTGCAGTTGTATGTTGATTTGGTGGCTGCCTAGGTAGTTTCTGAATCCTAGGCCAGGTTATGAAACTAATGTAGAATATATGTGTATATTGGCCATATGTTAGCATATATATATGCATGTATGTATGTCAGCAACTGCTTGCTCTCAGGTTTGTCACAAATCTCTAGGCACAGGTGGGATTCGAAGAGAACTGTTCTAATCAAGAATCTGCTCAGCCTGTTTGAAGCAACTAAGTTAACGGGATCTCTTTGCAGCAGATCCTAGCCTTTGCACATACAACATTAAAAAAAAAGTGAGTTTAAACTCCCCCGAGTTTATTTAAAATATGGAAATTTTGTCATAATTACGGGGAGACACATCTTGGTCGACTGTTTTGACTCAGACAATAAACAGTAACAAAATAGTCTACAGGGAGAGGTTTAGAATAAAACTCCAGGGAAATTTTGTTTTGGAAACACTGACAAATGTGGTTCCTAAAACACTTTATGCCTGCTGGAACTGGGGTGCTCCTGGCTGAAGACTGGCATTCTTCTCAGTTTTATCACAGTTGAAGGACCACTATTTCAGTCTGCACTTAAGGGGTCTCTGACCCCATAACAACATTTCCGTATGCTTTTCTGTGGACCAGATAGCTCAAAGCTCCCAAAACTGGACCTGGCGTTCCTCATGAAGTTTGGTCTGCACTGAAAGGGAGGTTTCAGGGATAGGACATCTGGGAGTCTTTTCCATGCCCTCAAAGGCACAGCATGGTCAAGAGATTATTCTGGGTCATTTTGCCTGGCCTGATCCTGCCCTGGCCCATGCTGCATGCCCAGCCATCTGCAAGCCAAGGCTCATCTGCGGTTCTGTATGGCAGTCTTGCCAGCTTTGGAAGTCTTACCATCTCTGATGCAATGATGAGTCCCATTTCAGACCTTTCAAATCTGTCAGCTTCAATGGCACTGCCCTCATTAACACCATGGATGGATTTGGCCGAGTACCTGAGAGTTTGGTGCTCATTACATGATGACTCTGGTAACATTACGGCTATATATTACCTGAAAGGAGGAGTTGTTACATGCGATAGTGCCCTCAGAGTACTCTTAAGAAACTACAAAATCATTACTTGAGGATTCAGGTTCCCCCAACATCAATGTGTCTGTATGGTTTCACACATGAAAAAACACATTAAGATGTTATTAGTGGTTATGACAATCTATCTTACTTTCCTCTGGGGACAAGATAATGGCTTATGGATATATTAATTCTTTTGATTTTGGCATATATTATAACATGATGGATATGTGGCATACAACAATGTTTTTTGCTTGCTGAGATGTTGTGAATAAAAAAAGAAATAAATCCACATAGGATGTATAGATTTTGAGAGTTAATCTGCAGCCTGGTCACATTCTTTGTTCTCTGGGCAATGGTGGGTTTGGGTATTAGGGTGCATGAAACTACTGGGGATTTTGTTTGGTTTTTTTTTTCTTAATTGCAGAGATGCTTAAACTTCTGGCAGGTAAGGGGACAGATGGGAACGCACTAATTCTGAGACTCCCGTCAGGCAACAACATATCTTGTAGACAGACTATCTAACATTGTATCCGTGACGGCATGCAAATTACTTGACAGATGCATTGTTTGGGAATGGTGCTGCATCCCAGTTGCCAAAAGTTAATATGCTACGTTGAAAGAACAAAATTACGTCAAAGTTCTGCTGTTCTTATGTCATGCAGAGACCTCCCAAACTCTTTTTTGCCTCCATTCTACTCTGTGCTACTTTTGTTGTCACTTTGGTCTTCATGTTATATGAGTCTGATATGTTGAATTTCTCTGTTCACTGAAATACTGCGTAACAGGAACCAAGTAAGGAACAGACAAGTAGCGTTCTTCTATTAACCTATCCTACTTGCCTTCCAGGCTGATTTTGATGATAAGCCTGACTCCTTGTTCTTCAGCGATGGGCAGCGAAGAATTGACTTTGTTTTGGTGTATGAAGATGAAAGCAAAAAAATGACTCATAAGAGGAGTGATCGTAGAAAGCAAAAGGTAAGTTATTTTCAGTATAAGTCCGAATCGTTTGTTGAGCGTTAAGGGTAGTGCACAGAAAGGACTATGCCCTCACCCAGAAGGGCGATTGTATTGCCCTGTCCTCGGAGTGCTCTTGGGAGTTGGGAGACTGAAGCCCATCAAACTGAGCAGGGAACAGGGTGAGCTCAAGCCAGTAGATTGGTGTGTAAATGGGCAGAGCACTGATTGTTGTGTCTGTCAGTGTGTGATAGGTGACCTCAGAGCATCCTTCTGGGAGGCATGAGCAGAAAATCTGGTATCAGGTTCCCAGTTAGAATTAGACATTAAGATCTTCAGACTAGGGCAATTTCTCCCTGTACCACTCCTTCCCTTGACACTTCAACAGCTTGGCCCTCCCAAGGGACCTTGCAAAAAATTTCTGACTCAAGCCAGTGGCTGCTTGATGCTCCTTGGCAACTATGAATGACAATCATAGATTATTTTTGACTATTATTTTTTAATTATTCCGGTAGGTCTGTCAATGGACTACATTTGTTATGACACCCAGGGCCACAAAAACAAGCTCAGCCATGCCACTGAGCTATTTTAATTGTGAACTGGCTGAGAAATATCCATCCCTGGGATTGTAGTCCCCTTGGCACCTGCGCTCTCCCACCCACCCACTTCCTTCTCTGATTTAGCAACTCTCCATGTTCCAGCAGCAGCCTCTGGTAGAGTCAGGCAAGGACAAAGATATCACCGAAAGCAACTCATATACAAATAATGATTTGCAGTTAGGAAAGAGAAGAGTAGGAGTAAAAAGGCCTGTAGCTAAGTTGGTTGATATTCATTACACAGTGTTGTCGCTGACATTAATGGGGCAGCCATAAGGAATGTTGTTAGCAGGGTTTGAGGGAGTCCTGCAGTGGGTGGATGTTGCATTACACATGATGACAGGATCAGCAATAAAAATTAATTGAAAGAGGTAATTAGAGACAAAAATCTGCCCCTTTGGAAACAATTGTTTTTATCAATTAACATTTTACATTTATGTTTGTAATATTTGGCCATTGCCCAAATGTACTTAAAAATATAATGAGCGTCTTTTCCAAACAATGATGGAAATTAAACGTGAGCAATGGGTTAGTATTTTTAGTACAGCATTAATGTTAGGACATTAGCCAGAATGAAACCATGAATAATTAGACCAGGAGATTGTGGGTAATGTGCTAGGTGCTTGCAAAAAAAGTTTACTTTCGAAGGTCTCAGTCCCACAAAGATCTGCAGCCACACTGATTCTGTGATGTGCTGAGGAAGAGGAAGCAGTCTACGTGCACGCAACAAATGTGAGAACAAGAGTATATTAGACTGATGATCAGATAAGGCGAAGACTGAGTGGCTGGGGAGCATCTCTGTGGAAGAGGCCCTCATGGTCTTGGTGGGCAGCAAGCTGAACAAGAGCCATTGTGCAGCCTGACAGCAAAGTGGCCAAAAAAGGCTGTATGGACAGAAGTATGGCCAGGAGATTGAGACACATGACTGGGGTGAACTGGATGTGTCAGAAGGAAGCTGAAAACAGCAGTGACAGAAGTTTTCAGAGCCAGGATTTCCATGGACAGGGAGAATCTGAAGCCCTAGGCCTACTGTGGAAGTTGTAGGCAAGAATTTTGATAGTGGAAACGCATACAGGGCTGAGAGGGTAGTAGAAAGCATAGAAAGAGATAAGGATGAAGAAGTGGCAGTGACAGAGGACTTCCAAGGACAAGAACAAAGGGTAAAAGTGTGATGATACGGAGCTGGAGAACTAATGAAAAAATCCAAAGCTGACCGCGGAACAGACAAAACGTTACACATAGGGTCAAGTACCAGAGGGCACTGAAGGTGGAGGAAGGAGAAGAGGGAGTGAGAAGAGGGTTTTGTTCAATGTGTCTGTCACATAAGGTGAAATGAGTCACCTGGTCATAATCGGACTCCTGTGATACAACTCAGAAGTACTGGCTTCCTCTCTAATGCCTCACATACAAGTGTCATCAGTTTAGAAATGCATTTCCTTTGTCTGTTTTTGCAGGAACGGACTTTTAAAATGTGAATAGATGTAAGCTTTCTAACTTTTTAGCGTGGGATAGGTGCAGGTCAGCTCCAAGCACACAAACAGTTTAGTCATCTTGGAGAGGTCCATCGTCTCACTTGAGATCCCTTGCTATGCAAGTGGAGGAAGCTGTATGTGCTGCAAATCTTCATTCCCTAAGCAAATGCTGCACAGACATTGGCAGCACTGATAACATTTTTCTTGCTGCACCTCCTCCTGAGTGGGATGTAGGCCTTGGGACCTACCTCACACTCATACTAGGAGTGAAAGGAGAGAAACTGAGAAGTAACAAAAAATAAACCCGAATAGAAAATTTAAAACAAGAAGCAAAACATGTATACCTTATGTCTGAGATGGAAAGGAAGATGACATTTATGGTACAGTTTTGCGTCCTTGGAATTCTAGGGAGAGAATTAACATTTTGGCCTACCACATTTCCCAGAATGGTGTGGGGATGATGCTGCCCAAGATACATACAGGTTTCGTAAGTACTGGCATAAAACCTAGTTGATAGCTTGTCTTTACTGACACCATTTTTTATTTGGTTATGTTTTTTTTTCTAGTGCAAGTGACTTCTACTCTTGTGGTGATATACAAGATATCAAAATGAGGAGTATTGCCATTTGCTGTCAGCTTTAAATACTGCATACATCATTGTCTGTCTCTGATCAATGATTGACTGAAAATGCCAAATTTTATAAGCAGTATCTTGTGTAATTCAAGGTGCTTTAAGCCTGAATAGGTTCCTTGCTGATGCTACTCTTTCTTTGACCCTCCTGACAGTTTTATAGAGCTATTATCCAGAGGTTTATTGTTCACAGAATTTGGAAATTCCAGGTTACTAAAGAATAGCAGATCCAGTGAAGTCTGTTCTTGTAGGGTGAAATCGTCTTCTCACTGAGGTCAGCAGCAAGGTCTCCACTGGCCATGTACAGCGTTATAGGTCTGTGAAATGTGGGGACCAAGAGTGTAGTCACTGGGACAAATTCTGTCAGACATGCACTGCACTCTGCCTGATTGGATGATGTGGAAATTGGGGCAGAATTTAAATTGTTAGTGGGCATCTATAGATCTGCATTGCTCAAGTGAAAAGTTTTGAGTGCTGCAGTGGGTGGGTTTGTGTGATACTGAGAGTGGAGGAGTCCCCAAACACTTACTGAAATTAGTTGGAAGGATCTGATAATCAGACCTCAACCTAGGTAGCCAATTTACTGTATTCAGAGAAACAGGGCACAGATCCATCTATTCTTCTCCAGCAAGAGAAGAATCAGGTCCTGGGACCATCATTATATTTGATTTGAATGGCTTTCTGTCCTTTTTCAAAAGAATTGCATGAGTGTAACTGAGAAAATGGCCTAGCATTAATTTGTATTAATTAGCAGTATTCTTGGGAAAACACCTCAGAGAAGAGAAGGAAATAACTTCACTGAAAACATTGGTGTGATTTGGATAGAAGGAACAAAAATATGGGATTCTGAAACATTTGAAGACGTGCAGTGGTGCTTTGCTTTTCATGGTTTTCCAAAATCTGGTTTAAAGGAGGCAAAGTCAAACTACTGAAATAACATCCTCGTGAAGTTTCTAACATAATTTACAGATTGAAAAGTTAGCCAATGAGGTACATATATGCAACTCAATTCAAACCCCAAACCTTTTTAAGTTGGTATACAATTAATTTTGCAAGCATTAGCAAAAATCAAACTGTCAGGAGCAGATTCCGGAAACTGTATCTTGCAAGCAATTGAAATTCCTGCCCAAAGCATGTTTTTTCAATCTACAATTTATGTACCCTATTTGTCAGGATAGGTTACCATCAGAATAGAAATTAAAGATCACCAGTCTTTCCAGAAATGCTCCAAAATGCCAGTTTTATCTACTGGGGTCCTCAAGGAGCTCATTGTTGAAAGTTAAAGGGTCAGCACCAGAAAGGTGAATTAAAAATAGATCGATGCAGAATGTCATTCTAGTCCATCTGCTTCCCCCAACAGAAATAAATGGAAAGACTGTCAGTAATTTAAGTAGGAATGTGGGCAAAACCTTCATTTCCAGCCATGAAGTAATCTGTGCTTCACAGAAATAGACAGTTTTTTGTAGGGTTTTTGGTTTTTTTTTTTCACATTAAATGAAAACTATAATTCACAGAAAATATTACACACATCATTTTTTTTAAGTACGGTCTTACAGAGAACTTCAGCAGGGCTAGAGGAGTTTGTCTTCATAAGCAAACAATGAACAGTTCCTGCCTCTAGACTTGTGTAGTTTAGACAGCCAACAAACAAACAGCTTGGATAACTTAAAAGCTAATTGTACTTCTCCTGCTGTTTAGCATGTGTTACACCTGCGGCAACAGAACAATACTTGGGTTTACAGAAACAGGGGTACCTCGGTGCCATTTTATGCAGTGATTTGGGGCAGTAGAGGATGACACGTGGCCGCAGCGTGCCCAGCCAACCTACCCAGGAAGTCTGATAACAAGGACGAAAGGGACCTTTGAAACTGGGAGGAGGGTGACCACACCTGCCCTGGTCTCTGCTGGATGGTTTGGGTTTTAGATCAGGAACTCATTGAAAAAAAAATCTCTCTTCTTGAGGTAACCCCAAACCCAAATTTTACTTCTTTGCCTAATGGATGGAAGGAAGAATGACAGAAGGATGGGAAGACAAATGGAAGGAGGGGGTTCCTCTGAAGTTACTGCATACATTCATAGGACCAGAAATGGCCCTTTCCAAACAGGGTGACTACAAGCCACTGGTGAGAGCAGAGCTAGACTGTGGTATTGCCAGTTCTGTGTGGTCATGAATCAGGTTTCGGAAAATCACGAGGCTGGCTTAAAATCAGAGGGTATCTCAGAAAATAAGTGATTGGGGTTCTTTGGGTTTACTTTTTTTGAGACAGCCTTTATAGCATATTCTGCTTCACATTTTTATGATTATCTTCAAACATAAGGGAAAGAAGATTACAGAAGCAGAGCTTCTCAATCAATTAATTTCCTGATGCTGACAGCTGGGACTTTCAGAAAAGCTTTCAAATACCATCAAAGAAACTGTGAGAGTTGGCAGCTAATATTGACACAGTGATCCTCTCCACTCCCTTTAGCTGATTTCCATGGGGGAGGCTTTGGGCCCCACGCTCTTTCTCTTATTGACCGTGGTTTATCTGTTGCCTGTCAGGTAAGGCAGAGGTGGCTATTCAAGCACTCTGTCCTTGTAAGGCTTTTTTCCCCTGAAGCCACACGAATATTGTTGTGGGGAACTTTTACCTTTGTGCAAAAGAAACTAAACAAAGACATGAGTTGGCATTCTTCTGTCACTATAATCAAAGCACATGCCTCCTACCATTTACAAAACACAAAGAAAAAAACTGCTAGTGGTCTGCTACCAATTTCCAGACCCACAATCTTCTTAGTCTCCTCAGCCTGGCAAGGTAATCACCAGACACTGAAAGCATTACTGTGAAAAAGGAGCTCCCAAGAGCTAACCCTTCTACATGCCTGTAATACTTGGCATTTACTTACACTATGCTTTCACTTTCTTAAGATTGTATATGGTTGTGCATCCCATAGTGTCTTAGTCTATTGGATAGCCATTCAGTCATCAAAATCCGTTTCAGATTTAGATCAGCAGCATTACCATGGTTACATTATTATCACAGCTTAGCCGTGCAGGTAGCTGAGCAAAACGCTAGATACTAAGATAAACTTTGGACAGTCTCCACCTTCCAGCCTAATAAGCTATCATATCTTTATGCTGTATTCCCCAGTCAACGCAAAACTACTATAGACTCCTCTGGGTAAAAGTCTAGCTCCTCCATAGATCATCATACGCATAATTCAATCATTTATATAAAATAGCAAAGCCGCTAATTAGTGAAGCCTCCCAGGGGCTTTGTTTCTCACTCCTTGCATTAATGCATTATTAGAAACCTTAATATTGTCAACATTCCTCTAAGATTTTGAGGGCAAAATTAATTTGGGGAACTCCTTGCCATAATAAATTATTAAAGCAATCTGATGGTAAGATTAAAAAAAAAAAAAGTATTAGACTTCTACAAATGAAAATTGCCCTGCATCGATCTCTATGCTATTTAGGAAGAAATGAAACAGGTATTTAACCCTCTGCCTTTTTTATTTGCTGAAACAAAGCAGAATTCAGGTTGAAATATTTTCATGTTTCAGTATTATGCACCTTACAAAGAAACATGTGAATATGGAAGAAACAAAGAGGTAGGATGAAATAGCAGAAGAGTTAATAATGGGGTAACAAACAACACCTGTGTTGTGTACTACATATATTAATGATCTGGTAAGGGGATTGAGTTATGATATAACAAAAATTGCAGACGAAATCATTATGTCTTTACTCAGAAGCCAAGATGACTGTGAACCTTTAGCTCTGAAGGAGAATGGAAAGCACTATTACCTATGAAACGTTGAAAAATGCAAGGAAATATGTTACTGCAAGGAAAAAACTCATTCACATTTGGGATTCTAAGTCAGTGCCGTTAGTACAGGAAGAGACTTAGATGTCACAGGAAACAGCTGTCCTCTTCAAGGTTCAGCTACCATCAAAATTCTAGATAATAGAAAGTGTTAGATATATACAATATATTATAAATGTTCATATTACATATATATACACAATGTTATATACACAATGAAAAAATATAAAATATACTGTCACCAATAAATAAGTGGATTAATGGGACATGGAGAGATAACTCCATGAAAAGTGCTATCAAAGTTTGGGATTGTGGTTTTATCCTGACAAAAGAGAGGAATAATGAGAAATGTTACAAGCATTGATGAAAGTAGAAAACAGATTTGGCTCTTCCTGTCCCTAACCTGAGAACAAGGTGATATTCACTGGAATAAAAAGGCAGAAAACCCCAAACAGGTAAAAGAAATACCTTTTAACAAAATATGAAATTAGTCCATCGTGACCATTGCCACATGCAGGTGCTGCAGCTGAGAACGAACAAAGTATGAAGGGGATAGGCTGTTTATGTTATTATTCAGTTTTATATTTATTAACTCCAAAGCTTGCTAGAGTTTGGAAAATTTGTTTTCTGCTTTGGAGACTTACAACAGTCTTTAAACGTTAAAGAACTGGATGAAATTTATGTGGAGATACAACTGACCTGTTCTTATGGAACTCCTGAAGATTTTTGCCCTTTTTGTTGAAGCATCTGTTTTCTACCCCCTAGAGTGAGTGGGTCTTGGGTCTAGTCCTGATGACCAGTTTCCATGTACCGATCAAAGTTCCCAAGACTTTGTCTAAAGGGTCATTCATTGACTCTGGTCTTTCACAGTAGCAACAGGCCTGGATCTTAAGCACAGATCTTAAGGCAGTTAGTCTGGCTACAGAGAACCAGGTGACCATTCTTCTTTTAAGTTACTGTAGTGGTAGGTGCAGAATCCTTTAAGCAGAGGGCATACAAACAACCAAAAGGTTGGCCAGTGGCATGAAAGCAATCTGAGACTGAGAAAGTAGTATCACCGAGTTACTCCCAGAACCTCACTGCATGCCTAGCCTAGCCTGGTTCAGGAATAAAGCCATCAGTCCCCCATGCATTAATGTCATCTCCTTCCGATAAACTGCTCACAGAAGCTCTCCCCCAGCTCCAGCTGCCTACAGCTGCCCCACTCCCCCGCCTTACCCATGCTGATATTTTGACATGCAGTCTGTAGGCCAGGGAGAGCTGGCTACCCTTGACTTACACAAACAAATGGCTACCCTTGACTTACACAAACAAATGGCTCATTGGGGAACTAGCCTATTGATGCAGATAGCTTTTAAATTGCATTACTTCACATGAACTTTCAAAATTTCTTATAAATCCCTTATGGAGTTGTGTTTTTGAGGGGAGAGGGGCTGCTTGTCTCTGTGTATTTTTTGGGGGGAGGTCATGCGTGTGGAGAAGCAAATCCAAGATTGCAAAGACATTTCTGATTTTTTTGCCAGGTGCTGGTAACTGTGAAGTGAAATTAAAATGATCCATGAATTTCATATTTACTGAGGGAAACCTGTGATGTCCTTCTGGGGACATTGCATGCTCCTAGAATAGCATCACTGACACTACAAGTGCTACAGCTCTCAGCATCTTCCTTTGGGGGTGCTTATTCGTGGACTAAAGTGTAGAGGGCCACTACAGTTTGAACCGCTGTGTGAACTCATATAATTACTGTGAAAGAAGAATAAAGTTACAGGTTGCTGGAAGGAAAGAGGGGTGGAAAGCCTTTGAGATGAAGACTTTCCAAAGGGCAGATTAATGGGGGGAGGGAGGCTGCCAGCGGTAGTTCAGTTAGTGACTAAAGATGAAGGTGATCACAAGTTTCAGAGGTAGTTGCTCTCAAAATTCAAAATTTGGGGCACTTTTTTACCTCAGTAATGTACCAGAAACTAAGAGGGTGTATTCTCCACAACTGCATTTGAGGGCAATATTGCATATCAGACAAAAAAAAACTGATCAGGATTAGTTAGACTGTGCCTTACTAATGGTGATCCACAGTAGCTGTCAAGTGAGCTATAGAGATAATAACTCAACAATTCTTCATTTTGGGAGACAGTTCCATTCTTCTGTGCATACATATTTGTGAAATTTGGAACAGATGTTTTACAGTGTTCAATACCTTTTAACAGAGGAAGAGACAAGTATATGAATCAAATCTGATAAACAACGGCTTGCAACTTGAAGCAACGAGATCGGTGAGTGCTATTCTCTGTGTGAACGGCTGTGTCTGAGAGCAGAGCCGCCCCTATGGGAATAAGGGAACTGCATATATGAATTTCTGTAACTTTTCTCTGTTCTGAGGAGAAAAATACCCACCTTTTTTCTGTTAGTAGTGCCTCTGTGATCTGATGTGGAATCTTTTAAACTTTGCATATGTTCCTTCCTCTGCAAAATAAAAGATGGGAAGTTGGGAGATTATATAGGTCATGTTTGCTCAGGGCTTGGAAGATAAAAATTACTGGCTACACTCTGTGGAGAGGTTCTCCCCTACTCTGGCTGTGTAAGGAGGTATGGGAAGCCAGTGGGTGTCCAGGGCAGAATGTCCCTGCCAGAAGAGCAGCACAGGGCTCCTGCACTTGACCCCGCGCCTTGCAGGGCCTGGCACTGTGCAAGTGGTTGTAACTATCATTCTTTGTATATTTTCTGCGGTGAGGGCTCCTGCAGCACGTCCATGGATGCAGCCTGGCTCTTCATATTCGTAAGAAAGTAAACCACTTGCTGCAAGTCTGACATGGCCCTCTTGCTATACCTACGTATTGCAGTTTTCAATAGCTCTGCCACGATCGTGACTGAAAAACTTTTGAAACTGGAAGCTTCCCCAGGCTAGATCAGATAGCTGTCCGATGTTCCTGAGCCAACAAGCTACATAATGTAATTGCGTGTGGCTGGGTGCCAACAGAAGGTCTACAGGCGATGTGTAGACAGGAGAGAAGAGTGGCTGTCAGGGTCCCCACTGCACACTGGTGCTGGTTTGGGCATGCAATTGGGAGCAAATGTGCCCCATGCTGTTGTTCTCAGATGATTTCCCTTTCCTTCTCCCCCTTCTCCCTACGAAGCTGGGAATTCGTGTTGCCCAGGAGCACCCACGAGTGCCCAGCCTGCTTCCATCAAGTCATGTCACCCTGGGGTTGTACTTGAGCTTCTGGGGGGTCACTGACAGCTCCAGAGCCACAGCTGCACTTCCAGGCTACAAGTATAAACACTCCTAACAAACCTGTATGGGGGAAACATTGTTACACTTAAATTGTTTTGTAAAATACTTTGCAGCGATGTAAACATTAAGCATTAAGGGAACATTTAGCTGTCTTTTTTTATATACCTTTATATGCCTGCGTGTTTCCACCTCATGTCAGTGTTTTTACAGGAGCTAAAGATGTATTTGCTAAGATGGACAACAAATGCAACTTTGAGTAACTCATCTGTGAGCTGTAAAGAGAAAGAAAATACTGGATAGTTTAAGAAGTGTTAGGAAAGTCCTTTCCTTTCGTTTTCTTACACGCATATTTTTAACATTCTTCCATTCCAGGTTTTGGATGAAAAACTAATTTTTGTGAAAGTGCATGCACCTTGGGAAGTGCTGTGCACATATGCCGAGGTTATGCACATCAAATTGCCTCTGCAACCCAGTGACCTGAAAACCCGAGACTCAGCTTTCAACTGGTTTAGTAGACTCTTCAGAGTGGATGAAAATATCATCAAACCTGAGCAAGAGTTTTTCACTGCCCCTTTTCAAAAGGAACATTTGTCCAACTTTTATATTCAACACAAAGACACATTTTTCAATCCTGCAACTAGAAGCCGAATTGTGAGTCCATGGAGTATTTCTGGCATTTCATCTTAAAAAGAAAAGATTCCTTTAATCATATCGGTGCAATTACCTTCATAAAAGCATACTGAAAAATTAGAATATTTGGGACACAATAGTTCTGTGTCATTTATGAAGCAGCCTGGATAATCCAGAAGGGAAACATTCCTTACATTTGTCCCATTTCCCTTCCTCCTGAATTTAAAGGAGGGATTTGAATAGTTCATATACCCTGTGTAATTAATTTTGTCTGCACTTGTTACCCTGTCCTAACTCAATTATATGCTGAAACAGGTATAGTCGTGTATGATTACTTTCAGATTGCAAGAGACACAAAAATATTTTATAAATTTCAGGTTCATTTTATCCTGTCCCGTGTGGAATATGCAACCAAAAACAATGTGAAAAAGTTTGGCATTAACAAATTACTGGACACTGGAATCTACAAAGCAGCATTTCCCCTTCATGATGTAAGTCCAGTGCTTGTAACTACAATATATTTCAAAATAGAGGTCTGAACTATATCTGTGGGGTTTCTATCAAAACATACAAGCACTATTGAATGTCTTACTCCTTGCCTGGTTATTATATCCACATAGTAGAATAGGACATATTTGTTTGGCTAAAGAGATTTTCTTCCAAAGCACTGCTGGTTAAAAATGTAGCTCCGTAACTGAAAAACAATATATTTCATTTAGGAGGTGTTTAATTTGTATTCTCTGGGAGATGTATTTCAGTAAAGTGCCTGGCCTGAGGGATAGTTCCCATGACGCACTGTATTGTCAGTTCTAAACCAATTTTAACGTTGTCCCTTTTTTTTTAGCATTCAATTTTTCAGTATTAAAATTCATATCAAATATCAACATATAAAGATATAGGCTACAAATCCCATCTTAGGATGCAGGACAGCCTCACACAGTGAGAAACATGCCCACAGTTCCCAAACATTGCGACATACATGCAGGGAAACTCAGGTTTCTGCAGGAAGGCTCTGTCTGGCCAGTCCAACACCTCACGGGTGATGTCAGAGTCACGTGGACAAAAGCTTAACTGGGTTGAATTTCACCTTGCAATAATAATAAATACAGCTTTTGTAACTACAATTCAGAAGCTTTTTATTTCTAAAGTATATCAAGCAAGTTATCTGCAAATTGTTTTGCATACGAAGGCTAGGAATAGCACAGAAAAAGAAAATGAAAAAGAAAAAAAATCAGATTTCAGAGTATTTGACTAAGGAAAAACTCCGTGTGAGGCCACAAATGGGATAAAGTAAACAAAGACTGAGGGCTGATTCTCTGCATTATATCTATTATATACCCACGCCCCCACACCTCCTTCCTCATCAGAGCCACCATTCTGTGTCCGAGGTGTGTTCTGTTGAGAAGACATGGAGAACATGGGAGGTCAGGAATGGTAACTGCTTCAGCTGTTTGGACTCTGCTTAAAATATTCAGCAGGCCTCCAAGGGTTTCAAGGAAATCTTTAAGGCAGAATCAAGACAAATCATGTTTCTTGTAAGTAACCTAAAGCTTTACAGGATAGAATTACTATCATTCGTGACTATCCTTTTTTTAGGTTTCCTTTTAAAGATTTAAAACCTGCCTCACAGGCTATATCTATCGTGGCATGGGGAATTTGGGCTCAGTATGCCTAGTAATTAATGACTGTCTTTTTATACAATTAAAATTATATATCACCACTACTCTGAAAATCAAAAGTAGCCCATAGATTTCTACAACTGTCACTTGCCTGCATCACAGATACAGAATGGAAAATTCCCTCAAATGAAATAAGCTTTATTGAAATAGGTTTTCAAATAACCTAGAAAAACCACAAGGATTATCTCCATGTGAACTCTTTTTTAAATTTAAAACAGAGAGTAGAAGCCCTGGATTTATCTCTCAGACTTTCCAGCCTTCGTTCCAGCACAATATTATTTTGAAGCAAAGCATGTTAGCGTGTTAGAGCTACTTAAAATCCATTTTAATTCAGTCCTGTTCTCTAATTAGAATGGATCCTTTTCTATTTTCTATTCCTAAGTGCCAAGAAGCTGACATGTGCTTAGATTTTTTCAGCTCACATATGTAAAGCGTTTGCTTTAGCAGTCGGTGCTTTTCTGGTAACCTTCTCTCCTGAATCCTGGTGCACTCCCAGAGCTCCTTCTCCTGCTCTTCTCCTGGCTCGCAGCAAGACTGGGCTAAAAGGCTATTCCAGGCTCTGGCTTCACTGCACAGAGTCTGCAGAGATGAGAGCTGATCTGTGCTGCTTGGGTTAACAGTATCTTCTTCTCACGCTCTTTCTGTTTTGCAGTCTAGTTTTAGGCACCCGTCAACCGATCCCGACTGCCCAAGCGAACGCTATCTTCTCTACAGAGAATGGGCTCACCCTAAAAACATTTTCAAACTGCAACCCCTGGATTTCATCAGGTTGGTGTGACTGGGGCTGGACTAAAGCAGAGGGAACTAGGAATTTGCATAAGAGGTCTGGTTTTGGGGATGTCAGAGAGACACAGATCAGTTCTGAAGGCAGATACACCTATATTAACTTAAGCGTGGGAGCGTACTTTGAGCTTGGTTTCATGATAAGCAAATTCATGAAAAGGCAACCACTTAAAATTTTTCTTTGTGAGGTATGATCTTTCTCTTTTTCCTTTTTTCCCCCCCCTTCCTCTCCTTTTATAAAAGCATAAAAATGGTGATAGAAATACTCAACTGCAATACTTCTGCAATCCCAAAGTTCAAACCAGAGGAATAAGACAATACGGGTTGGCACAAGATGTATTACATGAAGAGCCATTTGAAAAAGAAATGTGAATTTACTTGCATTTCAGAAAAAAAACCTTTTCACCTCCACAGGAAATACTATGGAGAGAAAATTGGAATCTACTTTGCTTGGCTGGGCTTTTACACTAACATGCTGATTGTCGCTGCGGTTGTGGGAGTTGGCTGTTTTCTGTATGGATGCCTGACAAAGGACAACTGCACTTGGAGGTACCTGATCAGGCCTGTTTTAGTATCCCGTGCAATTTTGATCAGTCCCCTACAGAGGGGAACTGTACAGGGTTTGCAAGACACTGCATAACAAAAAAGGCAAAATGAAAGGGCCTGAGAACAACAGTGGTTGTGGATTTGAAGGTAAAGGCATAAAATATGAGATAAGAAGAGTAATGGATGTCCGTGGACCATTACAATGGTAGACATCTGAGAGTTTGTTATTTCATCATTTTATTTACATTTTGCACTATGTTCACCACACCTAGTGTAGAAACATCAAGAAAAGGGTGACAATCAGAAGTCAATACAAACTGCTGTATCACTGTGGTGATCCTTAAAGGAGATATCCAAAGACCTTGCTAAACCCCCCCCAAATTTCTTTCCTCTATTTTGAGAGAAGAATACAGGAAGAGCAACAGCACAGGGGGCTTCAGCTGCCCACGATACGCTGGGAGGAGAGGCATACCCATGACACAGATTCCCTCATCAGAACATGACGAAATTCAACCATGGCACAACGACCCAAGAAAAAAAAATGGGTCATTGTGCCAAATCGTCTACAGGCCATCACACCATATACCCCCTTCTGGAACGGTGCTTATCTTTATAAAACACGCTGAAGGGCTGTGCCAGAGCTTCACTCCTGTGGCCAATTTATACCCATTTTAGCTTTATACCAGTATTATCATTTAGTTCAATAGTTCATCTCCCTCCCTGGTGTTTATCCCAATGGTGTTATTTATCAAATCACCTTTCAGCCTCCACCGTACTAGGTTAGTACGTACTAGTTAGATGGCAGCTCTTTTGCTATCTCTTGATACAACAGATCTGCCATTCCTTGACTCACCCTAGCAGCCCTCCTCTGCATGTTTTCCAATCTGATCCTCTTTAGAAGACCGCAGGGACTAGGTAGCCATTTCGGTTCTGCAGCTGTTCCTTGCTCTGGTGGGCAGTGTTCCTCTTCCTTCTCCTCTCGGACTTGCTATGATAGCACATGTGAGCATGCAAGTGTGGGTTTCTTATTGAAGAGTGTGAGATCTTTGAAGAGTTGTTTTATTTTTAATGTGAGCAGTTTTGAGAATTACCACCATGTACAAGGGATGGAAATTATTTCCCTCGTATGTCATCCATATTTGAGATGAGGGCTAAGAATGGAAATGGGGATGTGTTGCCGGGGCAGGGAAGGAATTTTTGAGAGCAGATCACTGGTAAATTATTTCTCAGTTCCCTGAGATTATTGCGCTGTACTGATGTGTGAAAAAGGACTAAAGAATTTAGTGTTGGTGAGTGACTGACTAGTTTTGTTTTTAGCCAAGAAGTATGTGATCCCAACATAGGAGGTAATATCATAATGTGCCCTCAGTGTGATAAAGTATGTACCTACTGGAACCTCACCATCACTTGTGAATCGTCCAAGGTAACTACATTTACAGCTTATAGACACGCTATTGAACTTTACTTGCACTTTCTCTAGTACTACATATGAAACAATGTTGTTCCTCCACTAATGTCCTGCAGAATTGCTAGAACTGTGCAAATAGTTGTTCCTTTTGATATGGCGACTGAACTTTGAAAAGTAAAAACAGTGATGTTAATTGCTCCAATTTGATATAAGATGAAAAATATTGTGTTTTTTTATTTCACATAGTTTTTTATTTCACATATTTGATACAGGACTAAAGTGTTTTTTAAATTGAAAATGAAACTCTGGTTTCATTTGGGGGTACTTCTTCGTTTTTTGGGGAAAAAAAAAAGATCCAATTGCTAAAATCTTGATTCAGTAGCCTTGAATCAATTTTACGAAGGAAATGTTTAAAGCGTGTTTTGACATTTCTAAATCCTGCCCCCTCCCTCCGCAAAGAAGTTATCTGGATCTGTGCCTTGAATTTGACCCGTGTTGTCAAGGAGGAGATGGGTACAAGGAGAGTCTGATGCTGGCTGTGACAGAAGCTGTGACACAGCCGTGTCCTGTCAGCTGTGACACAGACAGACTCTTGCTCCGAGTTCCTGTCTAGAGGAACCTCGCTTTCTTTCTCCATTACCTTGTCTCACTAGGCTAATCTTAGCCTTTTGTCATTCTGTTCCATAGACTTGGTCACTCCCAAAACTCGATTTTTCAGCTATTCATCGAAAATATTTTGCCCAGCTTTAATGTGCTGCTTCAGTGCACTTAAAGGGTAAAAGAAATAAGAATACAGGGGAAAGGCTATGATGGAAAGAAAAGGCAAATTGTGACCACAGAGGTATCTCATCAGAATGTGTTTTTACTAACCAGCTTGATTTGTTGTCATCCTGCTCATGAGAACCAGATGTGTCCATTGCCTTTTTGTGGCTGTATTAAAAATACATAACTCTATACTGAGTTCCCAGACCAGAAACACTGGTTTTCCCCTTTCTATGCAACAGATGGAAGGAAGTTTGATAGTACACCATTTTACTACCCTCTTGCTGCATATTTGGCTTATGGTTTTAATTCTGGGCTTTGCATTTAATTTCCTTAATTTACTGGAGGGTGGTGTACATTGACAGAAATTGAGGAAACACTATCAATAAAGTTTGTTTATTAAACCACATACAATCTAAAAATCAACATGTTCAGTAAGCAGCTTCTGTTCTGGGTCAGAGTAGAAGAGAAAAAATGGTCGATTGTATTTTAAGCCTTTTTTTTCTTTTCCATTTTCCCAGAAACTCTGCATATTTGATAGCTTTGGAACACTGGTGTTTGCAGTATTTATGGGAATATGGGGTAAGTCGATTTCAATAACTGTGGTTTGTCATCTAATTTTGGCCAAGCCTCCAGCACCAGCCAAGAAAACATGGATAAATTTACGACAACTTCATTTTCTAGCACTCAGGAGTTGACGAGCAAGTAGTTTCGTAGAAGATACTTACATTCACAGGAACTCTTTTTTAGCATCATAAGAAAGCAAAAAATTGTAGAACTCCAAGTTGGTCTTCAATGTCTGTTTTGTTTCGTTTAACTTGGAGAAAAGTCTGAGAGAAGTGATTAGAGCTGCCTCGTTCATCCAGCAGGAGCCAGCCATGTGCTTAAGTATATCTGGCAGAGAAGCTGGGGTTTTTTCCAGAGAGTTTTGGAGCTGCCTGTGCCTATTAACAGCTGTGTGACTGTGCAAGACAATTGAAAAATAGCCATTTATTATATTTCCCAGGAGATTTTTCCTCATGTCTGTATTTAAGAAACTGATTATAAAAAGTGTAGTAGTTACAAGCACTATATTTATCTTTTAGAAGAGAAATGGTAACTGAAACCAGGACATTTTCTGTGGGTGAAACCACTTGGTGCTGTATTTAAGGGATTAGGCAAGGTCTAGTTTCCCAGAAACAGTTTCGTTTGTTCATATTAGCAACTTTGTTAACCAGCTTGTATTGTACTTTCTTATCCAGAAATTACCAAAATAAGTTATATGTTAGGTCTGTATACAGGGTACTGTAGAGAAAATAATTCATGTAGCACTTTGGATTCATTACAGGAATACATAATTTGCTTTCTTTGTAAAATATATTGTATTTTAATTTTCCTATTATGACCTAAAGTGCTTCAAAATAGCTACTGCTTTAGAGAGTTATAAGATAAAACATTTTAAAAAGAAGATTTCTTTCAAAATATGTTAAAACCAAAATACCAGCAGGAAATTCTCTAAATAAATTTAAAAAAAAGTTAGAAGTTTGATGCTAATGTAATCGTCTCCTGTCATCTGAATAGTTAATTTATTTGCAATTTGCTTTTTAATTAAAAATTGTGGTTCCTGTTTTGAAGAATGGTTCCAAGAGTAATAATTACAAAGTTAAGCTGCATGGTTATAGTGGTGGCTACAGGGTCTATTAATATTCTTACCATAAGTCCGCTATACAAAGAGGTGAATTGTATTACAGAAATTCAGTCAAAATTGTACTGAATCCCAATGACCCGTGGTTCTGCTACAATTCCAGCTGTAATTTTCATCTTGCTGTAATACTTTTGTAGACCTCCTGGTCCAAAACAATTAAAGGAATATTAGATTTTTAGATATATTATTGCATCACTATCAGCAATGTACTTTTCAATAATTGCGTATTTTTTGGGTATATTCCCTTCAAAGATCTCAAAGCACTATAAAACACCAGGGAATTTGGCCTCAGGAATTAATGCTCTATACATTAATGCTGTGGACCAGCACTTCGACCACTTCTCCGATGGTGGCATGACTAAACTGGCGAAGATCCTAAAACAGCAGCTTCCACTTCACTTGGTCAGGATGACCATGAGCCAGCAATGTGCCCTGGTGGCCAAGAGGGCCAATGGCATCCTGGGGTGCATCAAAAGGAGTGTGGCCAGCAGGTCGAGGGAGGTCATCCTCCCCCTCTACTCTGCCCTGGTGAGGCCGCATCTGGAATACTGCGTCCAGTTCTGGGCTCCCCAGTTCAAGAAGGACAGGGATCTGCTGGAGAGGGTCCAGCAAAGGGCTACAAAAATGATTAGGGGATTGGAGCATCTTTCATATGAGGAGAAGCTGAGGGATTTGGGTCTCTCTAGTCTGGAGAAAAGAAGATTGAGGGGAGATCTTGATAATGCTTTCAAATACTTGAAGGGAGGATGCCAGGGGGATGGGAGCAGTCTTTTTTTCAGTGGTGCCCATTGATAGGACGAGGGGTAATGGGCACAAACTTGAACATAGAAAGTTCCATCTTAACATGAGGAGGAACTTCTTTACTTTGAGGGTGGTGGAGCACTGGAACAGGCTGCCCAGAGAGGTTGTGGAGTCTCCCACTCTGGAGACATTCAAAACCCGCCTGGACGGTGTCCTGTGCAACCAGTTGTAGGTGACCCTGCTCTGGCGGGGGGGTTGGACTAGATGATCTCCAGAGGTCCCTTCCAACCCTGACTATTCTGTGATTCTGTGATGCTGTGCTGCCATCACCTCATCCCCTCACTGAACAAGATCAGTTAAACAAACAGATGTTCTCCAATGGAGGCATTTCTTTTCAGTCCTTGGTGACACAGTTTCAAAGGCGGAATACCTGGGCCATGTTGAACGACAGCGTTGAGGGATGCATGAAAGGGGACACCGCAAATTACCAATGTGAGGTGGAATTAGCGTTCAGATCTCCTGATTCTGAAACTTTGTTTCCACTGTTAAAAAAAACACTGGTTCAAAATAAAAGGAAAATGTCAGATCCAGCAGCAGCTCCTTCCTGCTCTGAAAGACGCAACTTGTCAGCTGGCTTATTTTAGCGAGAAGTTTTCTTTGTATTGGGGCTGAGAGCTGTCCCCGCGCTGTGTGCCCTGCTTTTGCTGTTAGCACAGAGGCTATCACAGAAGGAGGCCCTGCACCTCTCAACTCCCCAGCAGCAGCTGGATTTGCAGCTGGAGCAAATCTGTGTAGCCTGTAGCTTCCTGTGATTTGGGCTGGGGCCCCAACCAGCAGTTAGAGGTTCATGGAAGGCTAACCTCCTTGGCTTTGCAGGAGAAGGCGGATGTGATCCTCTAGCCCACTGCTTGGAATGGCCTTTGTGCTCCTAAGCATGAAGTAGTGGAGAAGTCCTTGTGAAAGAGGCCCCTGAACAATGTGGGGAGGAGGGTTTCCTGCGGTTTTGCCTGTGTGCAGACACCGAGGTCATCTCACAGCCCAGCCCGTGGAATTTCCTGGGTTTTAAATGCTTCAGTTTGGGGTTTATTGACCACACCTGGTTTTGGAAATAACCTTTAATGTTTGGACTTGTAAGTGCATGCCATCGATGTTTCATCAGTCACGATGAAGGGCCAAACTAATTAAAGTCTTTTAGGGTTAATTACTCCCAGACAATGGGAGTAGTGAGGAGTGCAGTGACTGGATGCTGACTCCTCCTGGAGGCAGTGCTTGCAGAGCCACACCACTTATTTAATCTGAGGATGAACTGTCTTCAGTAATAAAACATCAGGGTGCACTGTGGAGCCTGGTACTGACACCCATCGTCCTGAGCTCCTCCCAGCCTTCTCAGCTGCATCTGTCATTGCCTCTGCTGCCAGATCTACCTGCAACACATCTCAGGCCAAGGTAATGAGTTTGGCTGGATCAGTGTCTCACCAGTACCACTTAGGCGTCTGTGTACCTGGTCCGCCAGTGCTTCCAGTTGTAGGAGCACAGTCCAGGGAAACTGCTGACCCATCACAGGGAATCTCTAAGCTCCAGGACACGCAAAAAGAGCTGCAGCCCCTTCAGATTCATGCTAGCAGAGGAGGAAAGATGGCTGTGTTTCAGCCACTTTACCTGAACCAGCATTGATTCTAGTAGTCTGCAAACTGGGAACTTGTCCACACAAAAACTGCAGACTGAATGAACAGGAGCTTTTCTCTGTGGCAATTTTTGGCATACCATGTTTTCCGTTTCTAGAAGTCCTGCACTCTCCAGCATTTTGTCTTCACCTATCCAACCAACTTGCTCTCTTACGCATCCTATGATAAACTTTTTCAAAAATACTCTACAATATGAAATCTGAAGTGGTCATACTCTATCCTTAGGCAGAAAGCAAATAAATTTATCTGTATTCTTTAGCATGTGCTTACACCACCATTTACCTCAGGTTTCTCTTATTAAAGTATCTATGTATCCAAAGCAATTATTGCATAAAGAAGTAGATCCAGTTATTTTCACCATCACAGTAGCCAATAAGGGTTTTATTCCATGTCTGTGGAAGTCTGTATGCAAAACATGAGCCACATGTTATAGCCCAACAGGTCAGGCGATGTCCAACACTCACACGGTATTCCTCTCTTTTGTTTATCTTACGGATAGTTACTTTGTTTTTGGAGTTTTGGAAGCGACGGCAAGCTGAACTGGAGTATGAATGGGACACAGTTGAGTACTTAGAGCAAGAAGAACAAGTTCGCCCAGAATATGAAGCTCAATGCACTCGTGTAGTAATGAACGAAATCACACAGGTAAGGAGTATTCTGATAACTGGCGATGGCTACTGCAATAGGCACATGGTGGGAGGACACTATGGAAATGGTGAATCTGCACCGGAGCTGTATAAATCAGCAGTGCTTCAAGGAGAGCCGATAAGCTGGCCTGGAAATAGTGAACTTACAAAGTACAGATGCGTGGGAGGGAATCTATACTTAACTGTAGGCACCTTAAAGTAATTGCCTATTTGGGGAGCTTGCACTGCTGAGGTTCCTGTGTCATAAATAAACAGAAGTAGGCATCGTCCCCAGCTTAGGAGACTAAGTCTACTTTATTAAATCCCCCAAGAAATGATTCAGTGTTGCTGCCAGAGGCGAAGATCACAGAGCATTTGCTATCTTTGCCTAAGAATGCATCAGGAAAAAAGGGTGAAATAGAGGGAAAGATGTTACCTTATATATCATGGCAAGACTGGCTTTTTAACCGAAGGTGTTTCTGTTCGAAACATGTATGAATAGGCATTGTTGCTAAGTGCGTGTGGATGCAGTTACGATCAATAACAGCAAACTCACAGGGACAAGGATAATCCTCATTTCGATGAAATGGGATTCATATTTATGAGGATCGTACTGTAGATCTCTATTTATTATACATTTTGAGTAGCTTTAGCTTCTGTAGCTCACCCCAGCTTAGCTTCACTTTTTATTATTCTCTGTCAATATATTACTCTGGCATTTATCTGATCATTTGCATTGCTTTCACATTCCATCCACATTACACTGATGTTTATTAGAGGGCACTTGAAAAGTTTAAAAATTAACTGCCATAGTTGAAACTGTCCTATAGTGATCTTCTTTTTATATCTTCTACTACAAAAAAAATGGTTGTGTAAAAGCTTATAAACCTATGCCACCTTTAAGGTATAAAGTCATAGCTAGAAAGTTCCTTTCAGACAGTTCAAAGACTGAAGAGTATGCAAAAACATAATGATTTTGATCCTCAGAGATCCTACAAAGACTCATTGAATTTTCACATCTTGAGGTAGGCATTTTCCTTGGGAAAGCCATCCCATTGTTCCTATGGGATAAATTGAGGAATACAGAGATCAGCGACCAAAATTTTAGTGCAAGCTAATTTTAGCCAATGAGGTTTGATAGCTAATGACTTTGAATGCCATGATCGGCCAAGAAGGATGAGTCTCTTGAAAAAGACTATGCACCCTGTCACTGCTGAAGTCAATAAATGGTGAGGACACTCAGCATCTATGAGAGTCATTTGTATCTTAGAATGAGCAGGAGAAAAAAAAGACACATGTAATCAGGCAAGACTTTTGAAATCATGAATAAATGTGAGTTTGCAGGACAAGAAAGCAGGAGAGGAAACAAAACCAGAGACTTCTTTCCTTTTTTCTGCCTTCAGTATCATAAATTGCAGCACCCAAAAATATGAAGAAAACATTGGGTGCATCCTTGATCTGTTTCTAAATCTTTTACAGCAAGAAGAACATGTGCCATACACTGCCTGTGGGAAGTGCCTACGGATGACTTTCTGTACAAGTGCAATCTTCTTCTGGGTATGTTCTTCTCTTATTCTTTCACCTGATGAACTCACTTCTCTAGAAAGTGTCTAAAAAAAGATTCTCCTGAACTGAACAAAAGGTAACAAAGGAACAGGTTCAGTTGGATTTCCATCTTATGCATAAACCAAGCCCATAAGATATGGACCCACATGGAGAAGGTAGCTATAGTCACCAAATACTCATTAGCGTACAGTCAGTCGAAAATATGTCAAAATATCCTGCAGCTGTAGCTTGTGAGTTATGCGTGTGAATGTGGTCCATTTTTTTTTCCCTCATTATTTTAAGATAAATAAGTCTTTGCTTTTGGGGTGGGGAGCAGGGGAAAGACTTTGGTTTATTTACTCTCTACCCTGCCAGTTTCTATCCTACTTGTTCCAGCCGTTTGCTTCAATATCGTGTCTCACAGTCCTGGGCCTCTTTCAGGTTTTTCGTTTCAGTTAACAGAGCAAAGCTGGGCACTCTCTAATCTTCCAGAGCCACTGCTTTAATTACAACTAAAATGTGAAAGCAGTCCAGTCACCCATGAAACAATATCTAACATGGCGAGCATGACCAGAGAGGTCACCTTGAAAAGCTCAGTGTTTTAGCATGCTGCGTGTCCTCCTCGCCTATAGCACAAACTGCAGCTGGAAAAGATCTCATCCTAGGTGACAGGAGACAGACAGGAGATAGAGTGGTGGCTGGCAGCCCAGCAGAGCCTCAACATTAACAGGTCGGAAAGACAAAGGAAAGAATGCTGGCTTGCTGTTGGATTTAAATAGGCAGGACTTTGGGTTGAAGGGAAGCGATTTGGTGTGGGTTTGTCATTTGTGTTGCTGCACTCTCTTATTATGTGCAGGGAGCGGGGAGGTAGGTGGCTTCATGGCAGTTTGCAGCGATAGTGAAAAAAAGATTCACAGCTCTATGGACGTCAGTCTGAACAATAGCTAGAAAACTAGCAAGAAATAAAAGCAGGCGGAGAAGCAGAAAGAGGGGTGATGGCAAGCAAGATGGGGTGCATGGATCATTATTACAACTCCTGCAGATTACATAACTTGGCTTAAAATTTGTCTATTCCTTTGAGGGGTCTGTAGTCTATGATACCATCGTGTGAAAGAGAAGGTACAGTCCCCTCCATAACCAATGCAGGCTTCCTGGTACATTTGCCATCCTGCCAATTGCCCAATGTCAAAAGAGGGAGATTTCTTCCATCACATGCCTCAAGGTGTAAGATTTGATTACACATCTCATTATCTTTGTTCGCATCAGTACAAACCTTGTTATTAGTCATAAACCAGACCATCTCTTTTCTTTTCTGCGGATTGACTATGCTGCATGAAAAAAAGGCTTCTTTTATGGATTCTAAATTTATTGCCTTCTATCTTATTTGAGCACCCCCTTGCACTCATTTTACACAATGGAATGACAGGCACACAATCGGTTTCCTTTTGCCTATTGTAAAAAGTATTTCAAACTCACTAAACTCACTTTTTCCCAAAGCCAGTGGTTCAATATTAACATCTTTCTTGTGTTCCCTTGGCAGATTCTTTTGATTATTGCTTCAGTTATTGGAATCATCGTCTACAGGCTCTCGGTTTTCCTGGTGTTTTCTGCAACGTTGTCACAGCACATTAACGGAACGGAGGCGATCCGCAAGTACCTGACTCCGCAGACAGCCACTTCAGTAACTGCTTCGCTCATCAGCTTTATAGTCATTATGGTTCTCAACATCATCTATGAAAAAGTGGCAATCCTGATTACTGACTTCGGTATGCCGCTGCTGTACTTCACATAGAAACTTGGGGTAAAATAGCAAGAAAAAATTGCATTTGTGTGTATAATAAGAATTCCAATAAATGGACACCTGTACCATATATTTCAGAATTTTCCCACCAAATCACACATTACCCCCCAGAAACTTTCAAATACAGGTTTTCTCAATGTCAAAGGAATATGATATTCAGCTCTTTGCCTGAAAACTCCTTGTATAGCCAGCATGAAAGATCAATTGTTTACAGTTTTGTGCTTGTGAAACAGACAAAGCAAAGAAAATTACTATAATAACCAAGCTTTATGAAAACAGATCAGTAACGCATAACACATTCAATTACATTAACTTTTGTTTATGGGGAAAATAGCTATTTTCTTGTAAATAAATGAAATAAGGTCACTTTTCTAAAGCTTGATACCATTCCCATGTTATTAAATAGATAAACAGTTGCAAATATTATTATTCTTTATATCTAGGCCATCAACATTAAAGTAGCTATTTTACTTTAGATGTGTGAAGTAGTGCAGTGTTTTAATATAGTTTCATTTAATACAGTTTCATCAGTTCAAAGTGTTACATTTGCATCTTTCCTGAGTGTGCTGGATTTGGGTGCTTTTTTTCCCCTGAGTTATCAGAATTTTTGCTTGTTCTTTTTCTTTATTGTCAGGGAAAAAGTTCTTTCGTTTTTATAACCCGTATAGTTTTAGAATTAGCATAATGGTTACAGTATACATGGGGATTATGTACAATCTAATTCATGATGCTCTCAGTCATATTAAGGAATACAAGGCATACACGTACTTTTCCAGATGAGGTTCTAAAGCAGCTTGTAGGTTACTTGTAGGTTGGCACTTTTTTAATACTTTTTTTTTTTAATTGCAGAGCTTCCAAGGACACAGACCGATTATGAAAACAGTCTGACCACAAAGATGTTCTTGTTCCAATTTGTCAACTACTATTCTTCATGCTTCTACATAGCCTTCTTTAAGGGTAAATTTGTAGGTCACCCTGGAAATCCAGTTTATTGGCTAGGAAAGTATCGCAACGAAGAGGTAAGAACGTATGGTAGTGTTTGGTTTTAAGCAGCAGGAGCCATTAGTCCAGGTATGCTGCTGCAGTTAGGAGTGTATAACATAGCTGTGCATATTTAACCTGAGGGTTCAAAAAGTGACTGCCTCCCAAGCCAATCGCCTCCTTACTAACCACTAGCATAAAAGAATATGACATGAGACCAGCTGGGCTTAGAAATGCGTTACGCGTAGCCAGACAAGCCATGGGCCAACAGTCTGTGAATTGGCACACGGGAAGGGGAGAACATTCCTATTCCTAAGAGTAGAAGCATTCCTATTCTGCTGGGTGACCCTCACCTGGTGACAGCACAGTGCAGAGCTGCATGACTTCACCTAGTGTGGCACTCTTTCACTGGTGTCTTGTCAACCTATCATATGTGACCATATGACTGGAATTGGCTTTTGCATAGCTTGCTGGAAAGGTTTGCCTAAATAGTCTTCTTGTATTGCTTTAAGAAATGTTATCATCATAAACCAGGAATGCATTATTTTCAATGCTTCGTTCATGCCTGAAACATTACCCAATTCAAAAATATTTCATGTCTTGCCCAACCTTCAGTGTGATCCAGGCGGATGTCTCCTTGAACTCACAACTCAGCTTGCCATCATAGTAGGAGGTAAAGCAATCTGGAACAACATTCAAGAAGTGCTTCTTCCGTAAGTTCAAACTATTAAGTAATCTGCTCTTTCGTATTTGAAAGATACTGCTTTTGCTTGATGCATTCAGACATTTGGACACAAAATTTGATAGGCGCATATTGTATTCTAAAAGAATATGGCTAGTCTTTTGGGGCCTTTTTAGACAGTTTGGATATTTTCAGTCTGGTAGCTCTGAGCTCCTGTCTCTGTCGTTCTGGCTGATTTTAGTTGTAATCAGAAATGCTTCCTTCCTCTGCAAATCAGACTCAATGTGTTTCAGGTTGGATATTTAAAACTGAGGCAATAGAAGCTCTGAAAGTATTAAACTAAAGACTATTGCTTAATATTGAGTGGAATGATTTGTTGTTAGACATTGGGATTTTAAAAGTCATGTATAAGTTACTAAGTTAACTCATTTAGTTTTACAGTCATATGTGACATTCATAGTGCCTATACGTCCTGTTTCGGTGGAGCAGATCTGTGGAACGTCATGTTTTAATGTAAACAATAAGGAAAGAGCTAACCACGCATGCCCTCCATTTCTTTTGCGTTCAGATACTATCCAGGAATCTGTTCCTTCTCCCAGGACTTGTTCTTTATTATGTTGATCAGTGGCTGTTATGTTGCTTGGGGTAGGGGACTCCCAGTTTGCTCATGCCCTTCTGAATGCCATAAGCACCAGCCCACAGCATTGTATACCTTCTGGTTGTGGTTCTTCCAAGCCCACAAATTGTGCTCTTTTGCTGCACAGTGACCCCACTTCAAAGAGTGTCATAAATACTGTGTAGGATTGAGGCTAGGGTGCTCTGCTGACATACGGTTCCTCCAGACCCCAATGCTTTCTGTGTGCCACTGGTTGCAGGATGGACCTGTAGATCCATACTTCTTTTCAACCTCTTCTTTTACATGGGGAAGGGTCCCTAGAGTGAACATGCCTGCAGATGTCAGCTCCAGCCATAGACAACTGACTCCCCCTTCTGTGTACAGGAAATATATTCATCTAACCAGAATTTTTAATTCACTTCCCAGAGCAACAAGTAACATTTAGGTGTTGAAATGTTGACTATCACTTCTGCATCTGGTTCTTAACTGCTCTCTTATTCTGTGTCTCTGCAAGTATAAAAAAAAACATTTTGTTTTTTTCTCTGTTGAGAGACATTCACCCCCATCCCTTTTTTTTTTTAATATGGTTCTGTGACTGCTGAAAATGGCTACAGTCAATTCATCAGTTTTTTTAAATTCTCATGCAAGCCTTTCAGATGAGATCAGCCCCACCTCGATCCCTGGGAAGGCGAAGGAGCAGCTAATCCTGGAAACCATTTCCAGGCACATGAAGGACAATAAAGTCATCAGGAGTAGTGAGGAAGTCATGGTTGACCAACCTGCTAAACTTCTACAATGAAAGACTGGCTCAGTAGATGAGGGGAGAGCAGTGGATATTGTCTACCTGGACTTCAGCAAGGCTGTTGACATTGTCTTCCATAAAAGCATCATACAGAAGCTATTGAAGTATGGGCTGGATGAGCAGACAGTGAGGTGGACTGAAAACTGGCTGAATGGCCAGGCCCAGAGGGTGGTGATCAGTGGCATGCAGTCTAGTTGGAGGCTTGTCACTAGCGGTGTGCCCCAGGGTTCACTACTGGGTCTTGTCCTGTTTCACATCTTTGTTACTGATCTGGATGAGGGGACAGAGTGCACCCTCAGCAAGTTTGCTGATGACACCAAACTGATAAGTGAGAGGGTTGTGCTACTGCCCAGAGGGACCTTGACAGGCTGGAGAAATGGCCTGACAAGAATCTCATGGAATTCAACAAGGGGAAGGGCAAAGTCCTGCATGCGGGGAAGAACAATCCCATGCGCGGGTATATGCTGGGGGCCACCCAGCTAGAAAGCAGCTTGGCAGAAAAGGGACTGGGGATCCTGGTGGACACCCAAGTTGAACTTGAGTCAGCAGTGTGTCCCTATGGCAAAGGCGGCTAATGGTATCTTCAACTGCATTAGGAGGAGCATTGCCAGCAGGTTGAGGGAGGTGATCCTTCCCCTCTACTCAGCACTGGGGAGGCCACACCTGGAGTACTGTATCCAGTTTTGGGCCCACCAGTACAAGAGAGAGATGGACATACTGAAGAAAGTCCAGCAAAGGGCCAAAAGGATGATTAAGGAACTGGAGCACCTCACATATGAGGAGAGGCTGAGAGAGCTGGTACTGATTGACCTGGAGTAGAGAAGGCTCAGGGAGATCTCATCAGTCCGTACGAATACCTGAAGGGTGAGAGTAAAGTAGAGGGAGACAGACTAATCTCAGTGACTAATGTCCAGTGACAGGACCAGAGGCAAAGGGCACAAACTGAAACACAGGAGTTTCCCCCTGAACATAAGAAAACAATTTTTTACTATAAGAGTGACCAAGCACTGTCACAGGTTGCCCAGGGAAGTTGTGGAGGCTCCATCCTTGGAGATATTCAAAAGCCATCTGGACGCAGTCCTGGGCAACTGGCTCTAGGTGGCCCTGCCGGTGCAAGAAGGGGTTAGACCAGATGATCTCCAGAGGTGCCCTCCAACTTCAACCATTGTATGATTCTGTTAATTTTGAAGGAAGGAAGGAATTAACCTGTCCAACCACAGGCCTACATTTAACTAGCTTTTTTATTACCTTAAATTTTATGTGGTCGTTCACCTGTACGACATAAGTATAAATCACTATGATTCTCATATATTACTGTTTTACACTTTTATTTATGGTTGTAAATAACTGCTTTCACGATCAGGCAACAGATTATACTCATGTTTGAAGGAAGTTTTCAGTAATTCAAGAATAACTAAATCCACTGTTCAAAGCTATAACAGCACAAATGTCAATTTTTTTCCATTTACTGAACTTTTTAGGTTATTTTACTAATGTTAGTGGTCTTTTTCTCCCTGGCTGATAGTTGGGTTAAGAATCTAATCGGAAGATACTGTGCAGCTGCTAGATCAGAAAAAATTGTTCCACGCTGGGAACAGGACTACCACCTGCAGCCCATTGGAAAACTTGGACTGTTTTATGAATATCTTGAAATGGGTAAGTAGCAGTTTAGTTCGGGTTCACTGTCGCTGCTGGGTACAAACATGCTCTAAAGAAAATCTTCGTTACAAGCAATGCTTAATAAGCGTATAGACAGAGGACCTGAATGTTTTTCCAAGGCAAGTTTTGATGAGCCATTATAGATAGCGCTGCAAGCTTTTATTAAGAAGCTACGCCTCAATCCAATTTATAAGTAGGAAACAGCACGTGATTGTACAAGAAGAACTGCTGCTTCTTTGCCCCCTCCTCTGAGAAATGCATCCAGAAGGCAGACCACTATCACGTTCTGGTGTTGTGCAGCAGAGCCCTGTGTCAGACTGCTCTGCTGGGGACCTGCAGTCACCACGACTTGTTGCTGGTCTCTTGGGAGCTGGCAGATTTCCAGTTTGTTGCCACCATCCATTCTGTCACACCATTGCCAGCATACTTGTCCCAGCACCTGGACACCAATAAGGTGATTGTTAGTTCAGGCTTTCCAGCACAGCACAGAGACAGATAGATTAGATGAGTCATTAGATTTCCAAGTCTTCATGATGAAGACATACGGAAGAAATGGATGTTTAAATACCTACAATAGTTCCTCTTGGTGTGTTATGACTTGTAACATTTTCCTGTCCCCTCCACCTGGCAGGGTTTTCCAACCCTGTTGCACTCCTGTCTTCTCATACAGAAGATTTGCTAGGAACTCAGCTACTCTTTGTTGTCTGTCTCCCCCACAGTTTGAGTATATAAAGCATATGTGCTCATGTGTGCTTATCTCCAGTAAGTGAAAGCCTCATCAGTGTACACAACCTCTCCCTTTGACAGTTATACAATTTGGCTTTGTCACGCTGTTTGTGGCATCGTTCCCCTTGGCTCCTCTTCTGGCTCTTATTAACAACATGTTGGAAATCCGGTTGGATGCGTGGAAGCTGACGACCCAGTTCAGGCGCATGGTTCCACAGAAGGCACAAGACATCGGTGCCTGGCAGCCCATCATGCAAGGCATAGCCATTCTGGCGGTGGTCACCAATGTAAGTACTGGGCCAACAACTGCAAAAGGTAAAATGCCTTCACTGCAGGTGTTATGTCCAAATGTGGGAATGCCACATGTGGCAACATAGCATTTCAATGATCTTAAATTAATTACAAGCATCAGTCCCTTAAGACTTCAGCCCCTGTGAAATAGGCTCTCAGTTACTTTCCAGATGTTTTGAAAACAGAATATGGCTACTGTCTCATGTATTTTATCTAAAGAAAAGAAATTTTATTTAGAGTTACTGGAGTCTTCAGAAAAATCTGTTACATATGAAGACTATAGCACATCTCTCCTAAAATTATAGTGCATAGTACAGAGATCTTTTCAGACAGTCTACAACTAAATGCACCAATTCTGAAAAAATTAGGTTTCAGCTTAGCTAATTTATAATTGATTGTTGTTTCTAATTGTTACAATTGTTACGGTCAATGCCTTCATATTTGAATTTGACTTTAAGCAATTTTGCACTTAAAACAGAAATTCAGCTTCTTTCATTTGTACTTATACATACAATGTGTGCTCAAAATTGCAGCACTTACCTTTTGAAATCAGAATGAATTTTCTGAGAATTTGCAAACTAGTCTGTTTTTCAGTTGGATTTAAAATTAATTTTGAAAGAGTTTCTTTAAAGTATTTAGGAAAAAAATAACCTTTTTCTGATGAATATACTCCTAACAATGAAATTCAGATCTTTCAAATTTCCCATATTGTTAATTCACCAGTATCTTATACATAGGCTGCATTGTGGGGAGAAAAATAACCCATTGGGCTTTACCACTGTGAATTATTTGATTGCTTATTCTTAAACAGTAGCTAATGTGTATTATCTTTCAAAAATTTCCACTGCTGCCTTTCTCCAAACAGCAGTGACCACTGGTCTCTTCTGCAAGGACAGTAACTCCACAGACTGTCCATGGTTAATAATTTTTTTCAACAAGGTCACCACTTTCTACTGTTTTGGGTGAGATCAGGGATCCCTTCTGACAGGGAAGTCACTTCCTCCAGGACCTCATCCTTACAATAACAGTACCTTATTGCGCTCAGTAGGAGTTTCTGGAGAAAGCAGTTGAGTGTGAAGACCAAAGTTCATCTTAGCCCAAGCTTTCACAGGAGAATTGGGAGAATGGGGGACTTTGGGTAAGAGGATGGAGACAGAGCTGAGCCCTCTATCCCATGGCAGGGTGGTTGGAACTAGATGATCTTTAAGGTCCCTTCCAACCTAAACCATTCTATGATTCTGTGATCGTCGATACTAACATGATAGTTAGGGGACTTATTTCAAGTAAAACAGCAATTAAAATTTAAATAAGGGCATGAACTTATTTTCGTGTATCTCAGGCACCTTCTATAGTCATTAGGTGCTTGGCTGTTCTGGGGTCTCAACCCCAGGGGTTCGGCTTTTCAGAAATGATGGAAAAGGTACATGCACCTTCTCTTCCCACACCCAGATGAGTGTCCCTGCATATTCGCCTCTCTTTTTCCCCCCATTTTAAAAAGTCTTTGTTTTGCCCCTGAAAGGAGGGGGCCCCTGTTTTCAAAGAACAGGAAGATTTGTTTCCATGACCTGACTGCCTATTGGGTTGTCATCTTCTCAGTAGCTTGTTTTCATTATTTTGGGGGCAAGGGGGGTGGTACCACATAGAAACAGGAGTCCAGGGTGGATTTCAGTGATTAGGAAAATTTTATTTGTCAGCCTCAGCTATCAGATGTATTTTCAGGTATTTGAAGGCCTCCCACAATCACCATTATTCTTGTTCACTTTATTTCACACTACAGAAAATCAACAGAACTTGAGGATGGAATTTACAAGAGAATCTGGGAGACAGACAGCAAGTTAGAGCATATGCTTCAGCTGTTTTGCACTGCTCTGCGAGGCAAACCAAACATAAATCCAGCTCTTCCATAGGCATGTGAAACATGCAAGGCCTACTAGTAAATCTGGTGTTAAAATTTAAAACAAAAGCTATACAACTTTAGTAACACATGTTCAGGTTTTTAGAAATGTCAGGTGGCACCGGAGATACTTTTGGGCTCTTTTGGTTTAGTGCTTGTGCAAAAAATTTTTAAAGATAACTCTCCCAGCAAATAATGCAAATCCCAGCAGATAATGCAAATTCCCAGATGAAGCATAGCTAGAAGTAGAGGCAACATTATTGGCACATCCATATCCTCTTTTGAACTATGCTGCTAGAAAACTTATAAAATTAAAGGCAAAAAAATTTCTGTGTTCCTGGAAGAAAAACAAATGTATTATGCTATTGGATAAGCTAACTGTCTTTCCTCGTCAATCCAGCTGGATCTTGTAATACCACTGGAAAAAAAAAGTTGGATATACATCTTGAGCTTACTTTAAAATATTGTTACAAGTACCCTAGTCATAGTCCTTATGATGTTCAGAGCAGAGCTAAAGTGACTTTGGTGACCTTGCAGTGACTCAGACATGTGTAGGCTTCTGCTGGGAATGGATTCTTGCCCTGCTTTCTGCAGAAAAACGACCGAGCAATGAATGTCTGTCGCTACCCAGTCACAGCCTACCTGAGGCTAATCGGAGCTTTGCAACTTTTTTCAGTCCAAATTCCTCCTTATGTGCTATACCCCTGAAAGCATCACTGAAACCATGGGAGTCCTCAGTGGGCAAAAGTACATTGACAGCTTGGGTTTACTCTCTGTCCTCCTTGACAGGCACTCAATCCCAGTGTCCACGTGACTGTTAACTGCAGGCGTTTTTCTTTGAGAGTCACCCTGTTTGGAGGTCTCACGCATTAGATACAGTTAATGTCGGTGAGAATGTAGTGCCTTTGCCACTGACATCGGTGGGGTTATTAGCATGCGAGAGGCACAGCAGCAGAGACTGTCATGTTCAAAAGGCCCTGCTGCAGGTGTTGTAAGGACCTCAAAGAGATCAGTGTTTCTTCCTAATGAAGTGTGGGCTATAAAGCCGTATACTAGATCAAATGCTAGAAACTGTTTTCTTCCTTTACGTATGTTTTTTTCTTTTGACAGCCAGGTTCTGGTCATCAGTCTTTAGTTTACCCTCCTTGCCCTGATTTTTCCTTAGTACACAGAAAGTGTTTCTTCTGTGTGACTTGTTACAGCTGATTTGACTTGGGTAGTGTATCATCTTTTCCTTCTTGCATTACCTTTGTAACACCTGCTAGTAGCTTGCAAGCAACTTTTGCACAAAACTATCAGTTTTGCGACTTGCCACTCAGGCACTGGACTTGCCATTGCATGATACCAAAGCATCTGTTGTTGATTTGAAGACTGATTTTAATTAGTTATAGTATAAATGGAAAACTGTGCGCAGCAAATCTTGTGAAGCAGGGAATGTGCTCTTTGTTTGTAGTTCTCCAGTGCAATACCCCAAAATGCAGACCATAATTCAGAAGGAAAAAATGTTTTTCCTTTGAGAGGATGCTGTAGGCTTAGCTTTCATATTTCTGTCCTTGCAGCTCTCTGGAACACATCTGGAGATCATTCCGAGAGAGGGAGGAGAGTGGGACGGGGTTCAGATTTAGGATGATGAGAGACCTGAGGTCTTGCAAAAAAAATCACTAAGAGCAAATATTAAGTTGTGTAAATACTGTATTCCAGCATCTTTCTAAATGATACACAGAAGCAGCATCAAACTCATTTGGTCCAAAGGGAGAAGGGATTTTTTTGCCTTACTGTTCAGTTGCTGTTAGTTCTTTTATGGTCTGACTAGAAGAGCTAATGAACAGAAAGAAATTATATTTAACTAAAACTTTCTGTGCTGTACTTCAGTTAAAAACAGAGTAATTTAGGTGTGAGGTCTGCTCCCTGCAACTGCAAGACATGGTAATATATATTTCTTGTCCGCCAAAAACACCTACTCTGCATGTAAATATAAACAACACATAATTTTCACTTCATTGCACACTGGCATGTTATGCTTAAAAACAGTTTTTAAAAGTGCATGCCAATTACACTTGATTCAAGCCAGAGTACAGTACCAAAAAAGAAAAATCGTATCCTTGAAGATTTTAAATGAATTTATTTTAGTCTTAGGACGCCTCCCTTTTCTTTCTCATCAGCCAAATTAATTTTCTTTCAACTGAACTCAATTGTAACAATGTTCTGGAAAACCAAATATAGATTTTGGACCACGGTCTCAATCTTAAGTCTTGTTTTAGTGTTCAACGTTTGGCAGTGGTTGTAATTGAGGTGCACCCTTTTCAACTCCTTGCCCTTTTCCCTTCCCCATCTTTTCCCTTTGTTGCTGTCTCTGGTGTTGTGCTGGCACCAGCACTTTGACAAACACACGATGACCCAGATGAGGGAGTGGATCCGGCCGGGATTCACCACCAGATCAGTGCTGTGATGTGATCTGCTGCACAGCTGCATGGATGCATGAGTGAACTGCTAGGGGCAAAGGCAGGAGGGAGGGTGGTTGGTTTAGCTAGCACTGCCACCAAAGTGTTGTTTGAGGAACTGTAGAAGAGATGTCTGCATTTTTTCATACCTTTCTCCGCTCTCCCCTTCCCTTTTTTTCAGCTGTTACAAATACCCCCTCAGGTTGGGGCTGTCTTGCTGGGAATGCTGCACCAAGGTGGGCAATTTTTGCCCCATCTCATGAAAATAAGGAAATACAAGCAGCTTGAATTGCAGACTGGCATGAAAAGAATAAAATACAGATATTAACCAGCTCTTACGCTCCTCTGTTACCCACTACTGCTTAACTTTGCTGCTTCCTCTGTCCCACGCCTTTCCTATGGCTTTTTTCTGCCCTTTTTATGCAACTCTGCCTAAATCTGCCTCCCCCTGATCCTATTAGATCCCTACTTCACACCTTTCTCCTCCATGTCTCTGCCCTGGTTCTTTCCATCCATGTTGTCAAGTGTTTTTTTCCCCTGCTGTGGGACAAAAGACTTCTCTTTCAGCCCTGGAGTGAAACTCGCTCGTCACTCCTTCCTAGGTGCTGGGCACCAGAGACGCCCGTTGTCATGGGCCGGCCGGGCAGCCTCTTCTTGCTGGGCACTCCACTGCAGATCATGCCAGTGGAAAGCATTCCTCAGGGGGGAAGCTCTTGCATTTGCAATAGCAGAGGAGGAGATTGGATTAAGCACAGTTAACCTGTCCTCCAGAACAGGATGTTTTGGGAAGTTCCTGAGTTTAGAAAAGACTTCCCGCAACAAACCCACAGATCCAATTTCCTACCCGGTTTGTGACTAGCAGACTGAGTAGGACAGGGACTCTCTTGGGAGCAAGATAAAAACAAATGGTCGCGTCATATGTAAAACAGCACTATGCAGCTGCTACTAAAAAAATTATCTTGGCATCATGAGCAGTTTCCACACATGTACTGACATTGAAACTCATGAGGCAGCAACTGCCAAGATGAAGTTGGGCTGGCTAGTGCCTCAGAAAGAGTGGGATGTTTCTGGGGTCAGAGATGGATCAGCTAGATATATAATTTATTTAATTCCTTTACTCAAACCACAGGGTTCCTGGTGAAATTTGATTTTCTATTACTGAAGGACTCTTCTGTTGTTTCCGTGAGTTTCACCAGGCAGGATTTCTTTAAGTATCTCACAAGTACATCTGATAGCAAGCACATTTGCTGAAGGTTACCTTAGAGTACTTTAAGGTGAGTTTGGCTGCTGACCTCCACTGCGTGCTCATGAGGAAAAAAGTGTATCATGGTATAACTTTTTTAAGGCATCCAGTAGAGCTAGTGTAATGTAAAAACCATACAGGGTGCGCATTCCAGAAAGAGATGGTTTTATGCCTGTGAGTGACTACGTGCTCATTTACAGAGGGAACCACTGACTGGAAAAGTACATATTTTCTATTTTTAGCTCATACTGTAACTTTTGAGATACTAAGTATATGGCAAAGCCATGCATATTAAGGCTTATTTCTTAAATGCTGTTCTGCTTTTTTGTCTTCTTTTTCTGAAATGCAGGCTATGATCATTGCTTTTACATCTGACATGATTCCTCGTCTGGTTTATTACTGGTCCTTTTCAGTCCCTCCTTATGGGAGTCACAGCAGTCACACTATGAAAGGGTATATAAACAGTACTCTTTCTGTCTTCAATATAACAGACTTCAAGAATGCAAGCAAGCCATTTTCCCCTTGGTTTGGGAACCGAACGACATGCAGGCAAGTGTCAAATAACCATTCTTTTCCAATGACAAAATTAAATATGATTTTTTAATACCTAGATCATGTAATTCAGTTAACAATATCCAGTAAGGAATGTTAAAACACAGTAAAAGCCAGCATATTTTGAAAGGCAGAACTGAGTGGAAGTATTCACCCAGAAGTTTGTGCTATGCAGAAAATTCTTACGTTCTTTTGTTTTTCTCATAATAGATAGTCTTCAAAAAAACCACTTTAAAAGTTCTGTAAGTAATTCATCCCGGGGAAAAAAAAAAAAAAAAAGGGACATTTCAGCCAAATAATAGTTTATTCTGCAGATACGATTTCACCAATTACTGTAGTTATGTGGAGCTAACTGTTCCTGGATGCCTTAAGCAGGGACGTGCCTTGCTCCATCCTCTGGCCACAGTGCCGTACTGCAGAGATGCCCGAAGCTGGTTCCTGACTTTCCTACCTTGCTTTCAGATACCGGGATCTCCGCTATCCTGCTGGTCACCAGCACCAGTATGAGCACAACATATACTACTGGCATGTCATTGCAGCCAAGCTGGCTTTCATCATTGTCATGGAGGTAAGTGTGTGGGGTTTGGAGCATTACTTATTTAAACTTCTCTTCCCTCCGTGCAGAAAATCCTTCAAAGACATTCTGTCCTGGCACGGCTATCAGAGCTGGTGACATGTGCTAACATGGGCAAGAGCTTGGGAGGTGTAAATTAAGTGTAGCGCCATTAGAAAAGAAGTCTCTGAAGTCATGACATCAGCTGAGGATTGCCAAATGTGTTTGCAGTTTCTTTCCTCAAGAACTGTAAAATTATTTTTAGTATCAGAAATAGAAGGGACAGTTACACCAAAAATATTTTTACATATACTTAGAGGAAGTTTGTGCACAGCCTCATGAATCCATATAGATAATACACGTGTGCTAGCAGAGTGAAGTCTCTGAAGACAATCACTGCAAGAGGTGAGTCTCTAGATGCTCAAAAAGCAATTGCTCCTTCCTCTGCAGCTCCAGTCAGGGCTTACAAAAGATGGAAGTTGGTCCAAGATGAAGGGAGAGGGATACTAGTTATTATTTAATTATGAAATGTACTTAGGGCCTGATCCAGGGACTACTGAAGTCATCAGAAACATGCAACTGGTTAGATCAGGGTTCCTGTAGCGGAGAAAAGTCCATTGCCCCAGAGTCATTTGAACAAACCTAAAACAATTTTAAAAGAAAGTGTTACCAATATTTCCATGCAGGAGGGAAGCACTGGGTTCCCCCAAAGCAGGCAGAGAAGTCCTTGTTAAAATCAGGATTACAAAATTGGCAATTCTTGTTTATCAGACAATTATTCTATTCATTAGTCATGCCTGCTTTTTAAGATACTATTCCACTGTGATAGATACTGGTACAGAACCAGCTCAGAGTCTTAAGAGATAATGTGACATTTCATTTATAATAATAATAATGTCCTGTTCAGCCTGACTGACATTTTTTCATTTTCACCTTCCCCAGCATGTCATATACTTTGTGAATTTTATTATTTCATACGTAATTCCGGATGTATCAGAGAAGACCAAGAGCAAGGTCAAACGAGAGAAATACCTAACACAGAAACTCTTGCATGAGAACGATCTCAAAGTTGTGAAAAAAAACATGGGGAAAATAGCTGACAAAATTATCAAAGGAGTTGACAGCACTTTCCGACCTAAAGCTGAATAAGTACTTTTTTGTATGGAATAACAGTATTTAGCCAACTAATACCTGTCCAGATATTACCAATAGCTAATCAAACACTTCGGATTAATTCCCTTTACTAAACGCTGTTTCTTGCAACTGTTACCTGCTCATTTAGCAGTTTCCCTTGGACAAATGCAACCACTGTGACTCAGATAAGAGTTATCAATTTTTTTAACAGCTCTACTAGGACTTTTTTTTTAACATGTGAAGATAAAATTTACCATCTTAAGAAGATGCAGATTAATTCTCAAATACATAGAGTGCTTTCCACTTTATTTAGGCATCAGCTATTAGATCTCTTGTTCGACTTGAATAAAAACTTAAGGACAAGAATGATTTGTTGTAAGAATACCATCATGTCTTCTGAAGAAGTTTTGATTACTTGCAAATGCAAACCCCAACTGTAAAATGAAGAGGCAAAGCCAAAATGTGAAGGAAAGAGAAGAAAAATACAACTCAAAATCATGTTGTCAAGCCATTGGAATTGACATACTAAGCGCTGTTGTGTGCTACACTGAATTAGCTATGCATACTGAGACTTAAATGGATAACAAGGTATTTCAATTAATCATGGACGTGGATCACAAGAAGCAGCAGGACTGTAAGCCCATCCTGTTCATCAATCTCTGTGTAAACAGGAGAATTGCCTTTGAGATCAATGCATACAAACTGACTTTACAGCACTCCAAGTGAGTAGAAAACTCAGGCATTTTATCTTTCCCCGGTCAATGTACCTTCATTAGTTCACTTGCCCATTCTGCTCTGAATGACCATAGCATTGAAGGTCTCCTACCTGTAACAGTAATGAGTATTAAAAGTCTTTTCACGTACTAAATCAATAGCTGTGGAGGGCTGTCTTTTGCAGTTCTCCCACACTAGAGGCATCGTGCTCTTCCCTGAAATATTTTTACATAGGAAGAATGTGCAGCTGGACCTGTTGTGGTACAACATTGCATGATAAAGTGAATGCTGACAAAACCATGAATCTACTGAAACTGGAGATTGGAGTAAACCATTTGATATGCCTTAACCATGTTATGAAGCTTTAAATAACTAGGAAGGATGTTAGAGGTGTAGATGCATGTGCTAGAGCCATCAGTCATCCTCAAATTAGGCTGCAGATCTGCTTGGCTGTCTTGGCTCCAGTTGCAAACTGGGAGTTAGGGAATTACAGATTAAGCGTGTATGTAGAGCTCTGCTTTGTATCTGCAGCAGTGATATTCCAGATTAATAACTTCCTTTCTCTTTCAACAGTTTTAGTGGACCAATTTCTGAAAAACCAAAATCTTGTTGAAAAAAAAAAGTATGCCTGTACTCTGTAAACCAGGAGATTACTGTTGCATTTGTAATTTTTTACTCTTCATAAATGTAATAGATATGCAGAATTTTTAGGCAGATTATTCATATAGCTTTTTACATATTAAGAAGTTCATTTGTAGAAACTAAGTAGCATTTGTAAGATGCATTTTATCCCACTAATAATCGGAAGGAATGAAATGTCTGAATTTTGTAGCAAAACTTCCAAATAGCAACTGCTGTGTACCTCAAGCCTATCCTTTGAAATGGCAACATGTAAACCAGAAGAGGTAGCACATTGTTGTGGTGTAGGCCGAACTAGCCACCGGGGACGTGGGGGACCCCAGATGGGACCGACAGTTGCTCCCCCCACACCTCTCTTCAAAAAGAGAGGCAGAGGAGGGAAAAAGAGACTTAAGAGTTTAGAAGGGCAGTCCTTTCAGCAGTCATGATACACAAGCTTTCACTCAGCAAGACTTAACGTGATTGTATGTGTACGTGGAAGAATGTGAGAGGAAAGCTTGGTTCAAAAATCAAGGAAAGATGAAAGAAAGAAACTCACAGGTTCCAGAGAACTGCTTGCATTTCTGACACTGAAGGACTGAAGCTTACTTATTATAATGTATTATATTAAAACTTTGTGTAGACACCACCTGAAGACAAAAAAAAGACGCAGGACAGAAAAATAAGATAAACCATAATGATAAATGACAAGTCAACCAGAGCAGTGATGGAACCAGTGCTTCTTTGCACAGGGAATTCTACCCTTTGCCATTTGTTTTGGTTTCATCAGAATCATGACAAGTCTTTAATTTACCAGGAAGCAAGTATAAATTGGACAGATGGACAAACACTCAGAAGTTTCTAAACAAGACAGAATTTCGTATCAAAATATATCCCCTCAATACTGGTTTGACCTTTTTCCTGGATCACAGGGTGGTAGGAGCTGGAAAGGACCTCTGGAGGTCATCTGGCCATACCCTGCCTTGCTCAGGCAGGGCCACCTAGACCAGGCTGCCCAGGGCCATGCCTGATCACAGGCTTTTGAATGTCTCCAGAGATTGAGACTCCACAGCCTCAGTGGGCAACCTGTGCCAGTGTTCGGTCACCCTGACACTGAAAAGGTTTCTTGATGTTCAGAGGAAACCTCCTGTGTTTCACTTGGTGTGCATTGCCTCTGGTCCGGTCACTGCGTCGTATACCAAACTTCTGTTTAAAACAAATTTTTGTCCAAAAAACTGTTTCATGGAACAATTTTAGTGAATTATTCAGGACTTCCCTGTGCAAAATGAGCTTAGTTAGAAAGGCCAATCAGCTTCTTTCAGAATTGGAGCTTTTGATTTTAGCTTTGAGCTGCCACTTCCCAGTCTGTAGTTGTGTTCAGCTGAGATATGCCATTTTCATACCCCCATCAATGATCACAGTGCCAGTGTGCCTTAAATACCTTTACAAGTGTTGGAGGGCTGGGGCAGGCAAGGAAGCATCCTGTGATAAAGGGGAAAAAAATGCAGCACAAAATGGACCATTTCAGGTAATTATTTGGTCTTAAGGAAGCATTTATTGCCCTCTTTGAGAGGTAAAGAGACTAGGAAACAAAGGAATTGAGTGCCTTGCCTGGGGTCACGCTGTGAGCAGTGGCAGAGCTTGAGGCTGATTTTCAGGAGTGCCTGGTCTTCTGTTCCTTGTTTGGTTCCTGTGGCCCCTTTTTACATCAGTTGGCAGCATTTCCTAGAGGGGGAGTTGACCCTCAGTGTCATTTAGAGTTTATATTCCTGCCTTTAAAATAATTATTTAAAAAAAACGTGCTACATCAGCAAAGCGTGTATATCTACGACTTGGGCTCTTCCCATAATAAAATCCTAATCAGCTTTGGGTGTGTTTCTACATTGCTATTTTTGTTCAGATCAGAGGCGTGCTTTTGAAACTAGTCTTCCACTTGTCCCCACTTTCTGGGCGGTGCTTCCCATCACAGACTGGTCTCAGGACACACGGACTGGGTTCCTCTTGGTTTAAATTGAACCAGAAAGCAGGTTTTAGAGATGCACTTAATGGTCTCTGACAGGCACTTAGTCCAGAGAGCTAAAACCAGAGCTAGGCTGAAGAGAGCAGTGAGTACTGCATGGGCATCACCTAGTCAACGCCAATGTTTTGCTCCAGTGATTTGCTTCTGAAGTGCCACGCTCCTTGCTAATGTAGCTGTAACATTGAATTTCAGAAGACATTATGTCAGGAATTCAGTTCAGTTTGCCATATGCACAGTGTTATTCACAGCACAGTTCTGAATGAGAGAGAAGGAAGAGGAAGACCAACAGAGTGCCTAATAACTGCATTTTAATAGTTTGATTTAAGCTGTGCAATTTCTGTAGCCTCTACCTCCAACTGCTGAAATGTGCTCTGCTTGTACACAGGGAGCTCTGTGCAGGCATCACAACAAAATGCTGGGGGGGAGGGGGCAGTTGCCAACGTAAAAGTATTCATAACTTTCTTTTTTATTATTATTATTTTAAACCAGGTCACTTTAATAATATTTAAAGATCTGCTTGAAGGGAAAACTAATATTTGTTTTAAACTATGAATCAATTTTTCTCTTTTTTACACTTGATATGTCGGCCAGACTCTTACTTTATACAGATCTGTTGAAGTCAGGGTGAATTCGGACCAATGACCATTTTGTTGCCTTAACAAGCAGCACAAATTACAGACCATCGCCACTGTTTTAGACTCTGTGTATGTTGATAGAATTCGGAATGTAAGAATGTATTTTTTTGTATTTTTTCTAAGAATGTTTGCTATTAGTTTCTGAATATTAAGATTTTATATTTATTGTCATTAAATAAAGTCTATTTTAAGATAACAATACATCTGATGTTGATTAGCATTGTTTGTTTTTCCATGAACGATATTGCTGCTGCCAAATGCCACATTTAAATTCTTACAATGTCATCCCTGTCTAATTTCCATATTCTTCCTCTTTTTCAGTCTTTTTCCATTAAACTGTTACTAGTACTGAAATTTATCTCCTGTTTTTCCTGCATCCTCTAGATGGAAGTCATTCCTTTCAACACCAAGTCGATGACAAGGACCATTATGTTCTCATACAAATAAACAGTTTAGGTCTTCATACCCTTTCACTCCTGTCATGATAAACCCTGTGTTATGTTTCAGAGTCATCATTTATTTCTTCATCTGGATCGAGTCTGTGATGCTCCCACCTCCGAGCAATCTGCTCTCTCTGTCTCTCCCTGCCAGCCAGCCAGCCAGCCATCGGTTCTGTTCTGCATCTGCTCTGACTCTTCCTCTCTACTTCGAGGAAATCCTTTTCTAAGAGTTAGAGAACAGGAAGATTAGGGAGTCATTTTAAACAGAGACCTTCTTTGTATTGAGGTGTGTTGGTTTTATTTCCCTTAGGGATTCCCAAGATCTGCTTTCAGGAGCTTTATGATAGCTATGGAAGCAGAGGTACTACCACTTCCAGCCTGTTTTCTGCTGACTAAGGGCTATGTGTCGTGCAGATGCCAGTACCCAAGCTGTTCTGCCGCTCTTGCATCGATTTGGCTTTGTCAGAGCAAGAACAAAAGAAACTTCGTGATGATGCATAATAAGGGTTATTGTCCTACAAGCAGAAGGATATAGTATCATCATAGGCCAAATCTATGTGAGGACAGTGTGTTTTTAAATTGACTGATACATTTAAAACCCTTGAGAGAACAGGCTTTAGTATTTTTCTACTTAATACACAAATAGCCAAAGTAGCGTATTACTTCTGGTGATGGCTGCTTAGTTTAAATTCTTTTTGTCACAGAGTGGATGAATTGCGCTCATTTTGGGTAGCCAGTATGTGCCAGGTGAAAGCGAGCTGTGCTCTGCCACACCTGGTACACCCCACCTCGTCACTGCGCTCCACCAGAGATGTCGGCAAAGGTATCAGCAATTCAAACCAAGTCCAGATTTTTCTCTGGTATGCCCACCTGTCATTTCCAATCTACTAAATAAGGCTGCATTTCCTATACAGCGGAGCAGCGCTGGTGGCTGCAAGCTTTATTTTTATTTGCATTTACTTGGGCATCAACCACGGATCAGTAACAAGTACTCAAACACTGGGAAGATAGTGTTGTGGTTTAACCCCAGCCAGCAACTAAGCATCACACAGCTGCTCACTCTCTCCCACCACGGCGAGTTGGGGGAAAGAATCAGAAGAGTAAAAGTGAGAAAACTCATGGGTTGAGATAAAGACAGTTTAGCAAGTAAAGCAAAAGCCGCGCGTGCAAGCAAAGCAAAACAAGGAATTCATTCACCACTTCCCATGGGCAGGCAGGTGTTCGGCCATCTCCAGGAAAGCAGGGCTCCATCACGCGGAATGGTTACTTGAGAAGAGAAACACCATCACCCTGAATGTCCCCTCCTTCCTTCTTCTTCCTCAGCTATATATACTGAGCATGATGTCCTATGGCCTGGGATATGCCTTTGGTCAGTTGGGGTCAGCTGTCCCGGCTGTGTCCCCTCCCAGCTTCTTGGGCACCCCCAGTATACTCACTGGTGGGGCAGTGTGAGGAGCAGAAAAGGCCTTGACTCTGTGTAAGCCCCGCTCAGCAATAACAAAAACATCTCTATATTATCAACACTGTTTTCACCACAAATCCAAAACATGGCCCCATACTAGCTACTGTGAAGAAAATTAACTCTATCCCAGCCAAAATCAGCACAGATATGGATGTAGTTAGTCATAAATAACCTCCACATGGCTTGGGGCAATATTTTTCTCATAAGAAAATAATGGACCTTAATAGTCTGATAATAGTAACAATTTATTTCCAGGAAAGTTGAAGAAAGTGGTTTTTATTTACAAGCTGCAAGTGCATCAAAATAAGAGCCTTTTAAAGTTGCTTTCTACAATTTTTATTGCATTCTGTGACACAACTATCCTGTAAAAGCAATGCTAATCGCTGGGATTAAAGTTACAGTTTATCAGGCAGCAACGATGCAAAGAAATTAAATCAATTATCTGGCTTTTAGTATGGATTTGTCAATTCTGTGGTTATTCCAGGCAGTCCTAGCACAGGGTATGGAAGTGCACATGTGAACGCGTATCCTCTATCCTCTTTCAAGCGCACACACACACACATGCACACACTGATGTCAGTTACAAAGAATGCAACTGCCGGCCTGCCTCACACTGCAAGATGCTCTTTTCCAGTGAAGAAAAAAAGTCTTCCATCCAATTGTATCAAGATATATTATTGTCTATAAGTATGTAGGCTATGGTAATCTGCTAAATGCCGAAGAGAAAGAAAAAGAAGAAAAAGCACGCAACACAGACCACGGAGAAAATCCCACTGCATTCCATGGTGCAGTGGGCACAGATCAGGACACCGAAAAGCCACCCCTGGCATATGAAGGGAGAGTTTATAGCGGGGAAAAAACAGAAACTCAAATTCTTAAATTGTGCAATGTGAGGGAAATTACAGCCAACTCCGATAGCCTTAACACAATATGAGGGGTTTGTTTTCTTTTAGCTATTCATGCAGTATCCGTTTAAGTCTCGCATCATTTCTCAGCTTCAGGGTGGACGTCACACAACAAGTGACTAAATAAGCTGTGCTGGGAGCCACAGCCACCTGCGGCTATCGTCTTACCGCCCCATTCTCTGGGATCCCATTTGGTTTCCTGTTACAGCCGTATTGTGCTCATTCATGCAGTCATTTTCTAAACCGGTCTGACTGCTCAGAGTGAGCGGACTTACATGTAAGCTTCCATGGCAAGGGCACTGCAGGGTCTTCGCTTACCAGATCCTGGCAAGACGGTGGAAATAAGTGACCGATACCCCCAGCCTGGCATTCAGCCCTCAACACCCATCCCCTCCACCAAGGCTCGATGGGTTTATTACGTTCTTGGGTTTTACGGAGCTGAGATCAGCCTGGCCACCAAGAGGTGAGCCAGGGGTTAAGGTTACTTGTCGGGTGAAATATGTTGGTGGCTGTGCCAGCACAAGCAAACAGGGGCTCTTCCTCCTCTCAGCCACCCCGGGGCTGCCTCCTGCCAACCCCTCTGTTTGTGCAGCTGTGCATGAGTGCGGTGGCACGGGTGGCTGTGCTGGCATGAGTGGCTGTGGCCACATGGGTGGCTGTGCTAGCACGGCCAGCTTGGCAGAGGGTCACGCAGGGTGGGACGTGGAGGACGGGGCAGTGGGAGAGGCAGCCCAGCAGCAGAGCAGCCTCCAGCCCCAGAAATCTACCAAATCGCCATCAAATGTGCTCCTCATCCCACGATTATTTTAATGATTTGGGGGAAAAAAAGGGACTTCCCTGCCTGCCTGAGGTGGTTATCCAGCTGACCGGGCCAGGCTGTGCCTTTAAGAGTCCCTGCACAACTGCCTGGGCTGGTCTTGGCACCTGGTCTGGGTCCTCTGAATATCCCTATTCAGGGCTAGCTATTGTGCCTTGAGCTCAAGCTCCACCTGAAGCCAAGAGAATTTTCAAGTTCAGACATGCCCTCTGGGTGCTCATAACTTTAACTACATAGAAGATTATACAGGCGGCTAAAAACGGGCAGATTCAGGCCCATAACTGCTGTCTTTAATACAGTTTTGCAAAGAATACGGCATGTTATTTCTGAGATGATTTCCAAAACGTCACCTGGTGTCTGCAGACCCCGGGATGACCAAGGATTTTTGTGACGGGCAGCCTGCAGAAGCTCGCTGTGCTGTGCAGTTGGGGGCAGAGGTGACACCAGACAGGGCTATTTGCAGGAGGTTTTGGCCAGAGGCAGAGGTCGCGGGGCAAGGGCGAGTGCAGCTCCATCCCCAGCCGCGCAGCCCCCGGGTTACAGCGCTGGCAGCTATGCTAAAGTAAGAGCTGAAATTTTTTTGCCGTATCTGCTGTTAATTAGTAACTACTTAGATCTGTGAAAGGCAAAAACTGCTCTGCCTCTCGTGGAGTACCGTTCTTCCAGATTAATGATAGCTTATAGACCTGTTACTGCTCACAGCAGTTTGCTTTTAAAGAGATGCTAAAGTATCTCTTTTTTTCTCTTAAAAAGATATATACAATACGCACATTGCATATTATATCCGTGTTTTCACACATGACTACAAATAAAAGAAAAAGGCTGCATTTGTGCTCTTCGTAACTTAAAGCTTTAACTGGGAGGCATAAATACAAAAAATAAGCTGAAAAGATTTTCTTTCCTTGTCAGCCTGCTCCCATATTTTTTCCCCAGTGACCTATAAGGGGAAAAAAATGTCGCCATCCCCCAAGAGGAGCCATTAACAAATCCTTTCTTATCTTGCAGCTAAAGTAATGACATCTTATTGACAGCTCAGCAGAGCAAACAATGTCTTATTGAAAGCTCCAGTGCTGGAGGATTTGGGCTGTCCTCAGGACTTGAAACCAAGTAATGAAAACAGGTTTTGCTACTAAATCAAAGACAATGACTGCTCTAGTTCTCCTACGGCCTTTAGCAGTCCCCGGCACACAGAAGGTGTGCATAGCTCACCGAGATATCACCCGAACTACAAACTCAATCAAGTACCGGGACCTTACTACAAGAGGGATGCCCAAAGTAGCAAACAGTTAAAGTATGATCTATGGTACACGTGGGAAGGGTGCTGGAACTTTTTCCTCACTGCTCTACTTGACAAATGGATGGGCCTAGAAATACAGGTCCGTCCATTTCTTACAACCTGGTTTAACCTTATCAGAGTCTAAGGTAAGCGATTTGCTAATTTTTGTACCTCATCAGCTGCAGACATTTTTGACGAGTGAATACGAGTTGGCGATTTGGGTTTTGGTTTTCATGTCTGTGTATGAACTTACTAAAATTATTAATGTACCTTTGTTCTTTAGATAGATTCTCCTTCTTGTAGGCTCCTCTCAGCATCCTGTGGGTAAGCAGGGATTTTTGCAAACCAGGTATCAGAGTTAGGTCCATTGTTAGGTCCATATGGCTTTGTACAGCTGAAAAATCAGTCAGACGGAAAATGTGAGTGTGCTTCCCAAATTCATTCAAGCAAAGGGGAAAAAGAAATGCAGAAAACAGGTAAGTTGTAGAACTGCAGCCCACGGTTTCAACTGATCTAAGCCACCTCTGTCGTAGTTCAACCACCTCCTGTGTCCCCAGCCAAACTTTTCAGCACATTTCTCTATCACCGATGTTCATTTGATGTCATGGAGAACTAGCTCAGGATGCAAAACTGGGAGAGACCTAACTAAAACAATACAATACTAAATATTTTTCTGCCAGTCTAGCACACTGAACCAGCTCATCGTGGGGCCAGATGGACACTATTGCTGGTGCAAGGAAAGAGCAGAGCATCATGCTACGGCACAGCAGGATAGGACAGCAACACCCTTCTGGATTGCTTTAAATTTTCATGGACCCGCATCCTGGCTGGGGAGGTGGAAAAAGCAGCTGAGTGGGTCAAACAGATCCCTGCTACCGAAAGGGTCCTCGCCCCCCCTCTCCATCAGCCTTCACCATGCACTTCTGCACAGCAATCCTCAGGCCCTTTGTGAAAATGACTCAGCTCACCAACCCAGCAGAAAATTACCTCCATTTTTATGTATTCAGTTCTATTCTGGATTAGCGAGTGAAACTGGCTCTTTACACATCCAGCCAGCACCAGAACCAGCGCAAGGGGTGTGGGAGCACACGGCCAAAAGCTGGGGGATCGGAGCTGCCCTTTCAGGGGTAATGATGTATTAGTTCAGCAGAGCCATCCTCAGCCTTGCACAGGAAGAACTGCAGCTCTCACAGCTCTATTACTTCACAGAAAAGTAACCTGGTTTGCAAATGCTTTTTTTCTCCTTGTCTTTATTTGTGTGTTTACAAAGCCAATGCCTCATATTTGTACAGCACATATATAATAGACTAAGGCAGAAGGTGAACATGCATTAACAAAGTGCTCGATTTATCTGTATTAAATTTAAAAGATCTTAGACTGAATACAACTTCTATTGTTGAGTAGACAAAGGTTAATATTAAACCTGGTCTTTGCTAGAGCAGGAGTGAGCAATATGTAATGTCTTAACTTGTGAGTATATAACTTCAAAATGCAGAGCCAAGGCCAGAAGGAAATTGAAAGGGGACTGAATTCAAATTCTGTGAAGAAGATGAACATCCCCCAAGGCTTGGCCTGGGAAGATGCTGGAGGGCCTGCGAAGGAGCAAGGCCTCTTCTCGGAAGTGGCTTCTCAAAGAGACACTAACAACGCTGGCAAACAGCTGGCTCAGGAAGACCACTTCCATTTTCCAGATATCTCTCTTCAATTAAAGGTGAATTCTCAGGAAAAGAAAAACTTATGAAATATTTGAATAGACCTTTTTCAATAGAGAAAGAAATTCTTACAATAACCAGTCAAGACATTCGCAGTGGTTCTCCTCCAATATTTGCTACTCTAGCTCCGACACAGGTGTTAGTGGCTCTGTACAACACAGTCTCAGGAGATAATTCCTGATTTAATGGGCGGAGACAAGCTGTGGATTCCAACAGTCAAGCCCAAAGAGACGATCTTCAGCATGGTGGGCAATAGGTTCTCCAACTTCTCTCTTCTTCACCCAGGAATAACATATAAAGATGCCTCAACCTTGACTCTGAGGTGAAGTGCTTTTCCCTCCTCCAGTTTCAGGATTGCCTGATTTGTGCACATGACCTTATAAACATACTCTGATTTGTCTTGCTTTTACGAAAATTGCAAACACCCGATTCACCCACTTTGAAATCCCAGAATGAGTCACATTTGTGCAAAAAATCCCAAATCTTTGCACTCTCCTGTTGCTCCTGGTTTTTACTTGGTTTTGCAAAGAAAGAGGACTGACTATACTTGCACTTTGTGGTTTATGTTCAAAATGGCATCAGGGCAGTTCTTCTTCTCTGCCCCACACTGGTAGACTCTCTCAGCAGTAGTACGGTCATAAGAATCCTGCACCACCACATCTAAGTCCAACATCTGGCCCTGGCCAGCCTCAGACATAAGCCAAAATGCTTACCACTCTTTATCTCATTACCTTTTTTTGCTTTTTCTTTCCACTGTGGCAGGAGTTTCATCTCTTTAAATATGAACATTCTCTGTCTTTAAATACCAGCAGCCTCGTCTGGCCTATCTGTAACTAAGCTGTTATTAGAGTAGCTTGCTTTCATTTCACAAATGAGTGTCATAGCTCAACAAATACACAAATTAATGTATCACTCTTTGAATTGATTTCATTTATTCCTGTTGTCTGGCCTTAAATGGGATTACGACTTAAAAGGTCAGGGTATCCTGTAGATAAAATTTTTGATTATCCAATATTGAAAGGGTTAGAAAATTGTAACCACATAGTCCAAAAAAGTAATTTACTACTTTACTTCAAGAATCTTCATCATTCAGTCCATAGACTTAAGTGACCTGATGATTTACCCTCAATCATACTTCTAATATGTGCATGGAAATGTTACATTTGGTCACAGTTTGTAAAACTGTTACGGATAAATCTAATCAAATCTTCAACAGTTCTGACTGCAGGAACCTAGGGTACATCACAGCTATTCTTGATGCAGACAAACAGCTTTCACAAGAGGAAATCTCATGTTTAGTACAGCCAAGTATGATAAATTTCCCTCTCTCCTTTTTCTCTAGCAAAACAACTGGAGTTGTTTGCACTCTACACTTCCAAAGCATCTTCCCAGTCGACGGTGAATTTCCATGAAGGATGAAATTCTCCAAAAGCCTCTGGAAAAGTACTTTGCAGAAAGATGAGAAAAAACATCTTTGGCCTGTCTTCATCTTTGGGTTTGGCTGACACATAGGAACCTGGGCTGTACATCCTTCCAGGTCAAGAAGGTACAGCTCCATTCAGTCATGGTGAAACAGGACGTTGGCATGGATTTTTATTTTCAGGAAATAAAAAATGCAGAGAAGATAATCGCAATTCTTAATGAGCTTCTTTCTTAAAGAAACGTGAAGTATCAAATACATTAAGATCATCTAAGATGATCGTAAATAAAGAAACAAGAAAGAACACCAGTGATCTGGTGAACTGTCCCGTGCCTTGCCCTTCTCTAGAAGACCCCATCTCTAAGATGACAAACAAATATGTAGGCCAAGACATTTTTTTTTCCTTTTTATTGTAAAAATCATATTGAATGTCTGAAAGTAATGGCTGAGAAGATAATCTGTACTTCCAGGCTGATACTCATCTTGGTGCATGTGCAAGCCCAGCCACCCCCAGGCTTGCTCCCCGAGCAAGGGACACAGCTGGGGTCAGAGCATTCCTCCAGCCTGGCTGATGGCACCAGCACTTAAAAGCACAATAAGAAAAATGGGCAGCGAGGGCAGAGGTAGAGGCAAGCCACGGGGCCAAGTTTCACCTAAATCAGCATGATAATCACATTTCTTCGCAGAGCATTGTCCTTAACAGAGGTTGTTCTTTGCCTGATCCTTAATAAAGGGGATAATAGCTCATGAGAACAACAGTCACAGGAGATATTTCTAGTCTGCTTTTGTTCTTGTACTTGGCCAGTTTATGTGCAGCCTAAGGGTATAAATAGAGAGACTATAGAGAGGATTAACAGACTTTCTTTCCAGCAGGGCTCATGTGCCAAAGCGATGACTCTATTAGCATTGTTTCCCCTGAAAGGTTTGTTTCACTCAGAAACCAGCACAAAGGCACCAAACTCTTTCCTGAGGCCCCATTTTCTTCTCTGGAGAGGAGCGAGGCTTCAGTTGCCGGTCGAAATACTTTGGAGTTGATCCTTCTTAGAGTTTATCCTTCCATCTGGGACAACCCAACCAGATTTTTCACCTCACATTTGCAGACCATCACCAGGGACAAGTTTTCTGTGGGAATTTTACACCCTTACAAGCTCCACATCAGCAGAGTCACTTTTTAACTACAGCATTTTAACACTGAATATTATTTGATGAACAGGACATTAGCGATGACTGTGGCCTTTCACTCGCTTGTACTAAGGAGGCAGCATATAGAACATCTCCTGTGTACTCTCACCCCAACAGGATGTGATAGACGATGGGGGAAACAGGGATTTAAAGGCTAAGCCTCACATCCCCAAGTTTTAGGGCTCTGGAGCACACACATCTATATCTGAGCAAGCCACCCTAGGATCCCTTTGTAATTAACAAAGAAAAACTGGCACTTTTCAGGTGTGATCCTTCTGATCTGTTTTGATTGACGTTAGGATGTGGTGATAAAGGGAACTGTCTCAGTTGTCTGCAGGTGACCAGGCAAGGTTGTATTTCTGCTTCTGTTCTCTCTCATACTTGGACCACTTACTTTACTAAACCCCAGCTTCTCAGTTTCCTTTTTTTTTTTCTTTAAAAACACAATCTCATCTCTGCAAAGCTTTTTAGAAATGAAGAATTCCCTTTTTAGGGATAGACCTCACACAGACACAAAGGTCACAGAGACAAAACAGAGGCACAGCAGAAAGTGCAGTGACTTCTCATGGAGCAAACTGGTGGAAAAAGACAACGTGACCACATCCATCACCAGAGGAGCAGCAGGACCTCGCTCTGCACTCGGCACTTCATAGGATCCATGAAAATGTCTGCACATGTGATTAAATATGATCACAAATTTAAAGACCTCTTTGGACCAGCTCTAGATCCCCAGCATGCTGAAGGAAGGAGCCTTGCAGTCCATGGCTTACAGCAGTCCCACAGATGCATCAATAAGCAATTTGAAAAATTGATCATTTTGATTTTGACCACCCATGTGGTGGACAAAGTCTCTCTGGTGTGCCATAATCAGCTGTATGATCCCGTCCAATATGTGCAGTGCTCAATTTAAGCAACTAGAAACAGTCTGTATGACAGGGTAATCATTCATCCCGAGTGCCTTGTGCAACACCGGGATGAAGGCTGAGAGCCATCTAAACAGCTACGTGTGAATTACTACACCATAACTCAAAGTCAGTGGTATCTTTTATTAATCATTTATGGAGCTGCACATTATTAATATATGCAGAAGCAGCTGTCTCTCTCTCTGGTGGAATTTGCTTTTGTGAGCGATTCAGGGGAGACCAAGGAGATGAATAAGCAGAAGCCCAGCAGAGCCCTCCCAAACAACGAGGAGGAGAGCTGCCGAAGTAGGTCACGAAACATCTCAGTAGGTAGATGGGTCCTTCCCTCATTAGGCTATTTTTAAGGACACAGGACCAGATCCTTGGCTGGTATACAGGAGTTTGGTCCCGTTGATTCTATTGCAGCCAGACATATAGACAATCCTTGAAAATCTGGCCCATGATTACTTAAATATAAAGAAATGCCTCCCAACACATACCAATTACAAGCCCAAAAGATATACTGAGCATACAGGAACACTAAGCAGGACATGCAATGTACTGCAATAACGGTAAAATCTGAGTGTTACTCAAGACATGGGGCCAAAGTGCTTTCATTGCTGCATGATGAATACATTACAGAGATGAAGCTGTCTCTGTGTATTTATAAAACAGATATTGCCTTCTTATTCACTGGTCCGTGTCCTTTGCTTACCAACACATTATAGCTGCCCTCTAGGACTTCTTCCACTTGAGGACTGAATCTCTGAACCACTCTGGAAGATTAAAAAGCACTCTTGGTTTTACAGAAATGAGCTCCTCCTATTTAAACACATAATTAATTTCATGGCAAGAATTTCCCAGCATTTTTTTCTTTTCAATCTATTTACAGGACTGCTGTCTGCAACACTTTCCAATACAGCAAGACCAGCTTGTTTAATCTGCTAACATTTGTACATCATGCTCCATGAAAAGACAACTTTCAGGAATGAATTATCAATCTCTTAGCTACATTTAAAACTGAGTAAAAAAGAAATTTTTTTTTTTTTAATAGAGCTGAAAGGGAAATATTTTCCCTCCCCAGAGAGTTTCTAAGAGTCCAAACTATTTTATATTCCATAACTCAAGGCAAACCCAAGACCTTGAGAAGTTTTCCACAAACAGATTTAAAAGCCTGGAAAAGGCTGGAGTAAAGCATTTTCACCTGGGATTTGGGGAAAGCAGATTGAGGTCCCTATGCCAATGCATAACTACCTAAAATGACAGTATAAAATTATTTCATTAGAAGAAACTCAGAGAGTCCTTCCCAACTAACTCTTATCCCAGCTGCCATGCAGTATTTGGGTGCACTCCTGCCAAGTCTGAAGCCAGGGAGGTCTGATTTGGATCTTGCTTTCAGCAAGGCCTTCAGGATGGGCCCTGGACACTCACCCACCATGGGAGGAAGAGGAGAAATGTTCCTCCCTGCTCCTCCTTTCCCTCCTCCTCCTCCTCTTTCCTCCCAGCTTGGACCAGAAACACCATAATGTAGCCAGCAAGCTTTCTGCAAGGATTTGTATATGTTAATAGAAAAAAAAATGTATTCTGCATTAACAGATTCAATTCAGATTAATCATCTTAGTGATGACAAAAAACAGGGTGAAAGATACTCACTCCATAGCAAGTGTGTGAACAAGCAAAGAATATAAAAATATATAAATACGTATATGTTCATATTGATCTATAGATCTCACAGTATGAAAATTAACATAATTCTACAAAGCCCTAAGACTGAATTATCATTGCTAAAATACATCTAAGTCCATAACACAGAGTAGGTAACACCAGAAGCCTAATTTTTCATAGCTTTGTCATGCAATTTGACCAAAATAAAAAAATCCAACTTTTATGTGACCCTTTCCTGTTAGTGACATGAACATACGCTTTGAGACCATTTATAGCCCAAAAGCTGATGCTGGCTAGGACTGAAATTTTAGTTGTCAAACAGAGTTGATTTTGAGATTGTTTTCATTTCGCGTTTTGGCTGATTTTCATTGTATCTGTCAAGTGTGTTTGGTTTTTATCCTTGCTGGGAGGCTGGATGAAAACCTGATCAGTGCTTTGTATGTTTTTTATAACTTGCGGAAGGGTGGGAAAAGTTCCATCACTTTTGTATCAATCCATAAAAAAGATACACAGATGCTAGGTAGTTTTTAAGACTCACACTTGTAAACTTAAGTGGTAGAGGAATTTTTAGGTAAGACATGGGAGTGCTTTTTGAATCTGGATCTTAGGTATGTACCAAATGTGACTGAACAAATATTCAGGATTGTAAATTTGGAAAAAGCACAATTCACAAAGAAATTTGCAATTTAAAAAAAAAAAAACAAACACAAACTTGAAAATATTTACTTCAGTTACAGAAGTATGCAATATTTTCTGATATATAGTTCACAATTGTTACTGACGCTTTAGCTTAGATATAAAATGAAAAGTATGATACTGCGTGAAATGAAATACTGATTTGCATTGCTTTTTAAAGAGATTTCTTTTAAAACCTGGCTTCTTCATTACAAAACTAGACGAGTTTTACTAATACTAGCACAAGTATTTTCACTGCTTTGGGAAGCCCCAGGGCGAAGCGTGGTCCCACCAGGGGGAACAGCAACATGGGTGCATGAGCGCCTGCAGAGGGAACGGGCTGCCGTTCCCACTCCAACTCGCATTTTTACATGAGGAAAAGCAGAAGGGGAGTGCTCCAGCAGCCACATTTTCTCTCCCATGAGATATGGCTATCCAAAGTCAAGCATTCAATTTTATACGTTTTTTTTTTTTTACTTTGTTTTTTTCTTTTATAAGCTGACATCCAGCCCTTGGGTTTTCCTCCCTTCTGCTCGCCCACTGTATCACCCTGGAGCTGTTTCTGAAGGGCTTGTTCCAGTCCCGAGGGCCGTGTTTGCAAGCTGTTTGCTACCAGGACTGGCTCTCCGGAAAGTTTTTCAATCATCCTTGATAGAGCTGACCAGGAATTTTTCAGCAAGACCTGTTTTCCTTCAAGAAAAAATACTGGTTCATGAAAAGGGAAACCTGAAATCTGTCGGTGGGAGCAGAGAGGAAGAAATTGGAAAAAGGAAAAAAAAAAAACCACAACATTTTTGCTCTTGAAAAGGTGGGATTTCTGCTGAAGTCCTGAGAGACAGAACTTCACACACAACACCCTCACCTGCAACAGATCAGCTCCACAGCGTCCAACTTCATCTGGAAGAGGCAGCCTGAGGTCAGGTCCCCAAACCAGAGTCCAAATTAGGGTTTTTTTCCCTACAGCTGGAAAAGTAGTCAATGCTTCTGCTTGATTAGCCTTCTGCTGTGATAATGAGCTAAGTGGTTCCCGAAGGGGCCGGGGAGAGGCAAAGCAGGTAGGAGGACTAGGGTGCTCTGGGGACCAAAACCTCTGGGGTGCGAAGGCAGTCCCGTACTACCAGTCCAGCTCCAACCCTCCCACAACGCCTCACCCCGAGCTTGTGTCCAGCTGGACAATGGCCCTGCCACCTCACCAAGCCTGTGCTGGGATTTGAAACACCAGAAAAAAAAAACCAAAAATAGGAGTAAAGACTGCATAACCCCACTTTACTTCAAGGGCTGGTGAGGGGGTGGCTGAGAGCACATGCACTTGCATGTCCTGGGGTGGCGGCACGCTCTTCTCTGCCCTTGGGTCTAGCCCCACTTACCAGGAGGCATTTTGGAAAGGTCCCCTACAGCATCCAAGATACCACTTGCACAGAACGCATGACACATGTACCACACGTGTCCCTCGCCTGTGCAGTAATGAATAAGAAGATTTTAAAGGGACTTACTCTAAGCTGTGTGACTCACCCAGAGCCAGGTACCGCTGTCATCCAAACTGAAAACCAAGAGCTGATGAGAGACTTGGTTGCTCTCTCACACCTTTGTGATCTATTTCTTCAGAAACATCTCTCTAACACTAGTAAATGGTAATTTAATGGGCTGTTTCCTCCAATATCCACCTTTTACTGGCTAAATGCAATGCAATTTACCTGTCTGATGGATTAGGAGAGCAATTTCTCCTTGTGTAAGGTAAGGCCCGTAAGTCACATACCACTCTGCTCTTCATCTAAAGGTGCAGAAATGGAGTTTCACTGCGCTTTCAAAAGACAGGGCAAACAGGAGCAAGGCAGCAGCTGAATTATTTTTTCTGCACTCATTTATCTATTGTGCTTCTGATTTTAGGTGCTCCCTTTTTAGTGAATTTAGCCCCCCCTCAGCTCTCAATCCTTCCCCCCTTTAGCTCAAGTGAAAGGCAGTTTTAATAACATTCAGAATTGCCTATACGTTAGGGGCAAACCTGCTGTCAACCATCAGCGTGTTCCCAAATGATGACAGCGGGGAAGGTCATGCTGCTGGCTGCAGGGGGGTACGTGAAGAAACCCCCCTCCCCCGGCGTCCCCACCACCAATGTTAATAGTGGACAGACACGGCCGCCTGCCCACGCTTCAGCAATCCAGCTCCATCGTCCAACAAGCTACAAGTCTCAGGGTTGCCCACATAAGCATTCACAAAAGCAATAATGAAGTTGTTTAAGCATCTTATTTCTGCCCTCTGGGATAGAGGTCGTTTATGATGTGATCTAATATAGGGTCTATTTCTAAAATGCAGCGTGCGTCGAAAATGGGCTGCAAAATAATGCTGTTAGTGAAGGTATTAAAGATAAACAGTTATTAGCAACAGTCTTTCAGCTGACTACTAAACTGTATGGAGTAGAATAAAGATGAGGGCATTTCACAACTGAGGCAGCGCCAGTTACATTATAAATTTCAATACGCTGCCATGCTACACAAGTTACGTTAAATTATTTTTCCTATATTTGAAATTATCAGCTGTTCCCTCTTTCTTTCAACAGGACATTCTCCCATGCAAAATCATTAAAAGCCTATTAACATGAAAAGGCAACACACTTTGAATGTTAATAAAATAAAAATACAGATTGTTACACTTGTCTTCTTTTGTTTTGGCCAGATACATTTCTAGAGATTGGCTGGTATGGCAGGAGTGGTAAATAGCTGCCCCTCCTCACTTGCAGCAATGCAGGGCAGTTTTCTAATGCCATTATAAAAATAATATGCCAGATATCTTTATAAATGAACCTTTGAATCCATATTCTGAAGAGTGGCTTAGGAAGCTTTCAAATTGGGAAAATCTCACAAGATATGGAAAAGATTATGAATCTTCTATCATTTTTATTAACATATACATGTTTTTATTATCATAGATATAATTTTCTATCTTTTTCCTACTGAAGACCTCTCAATAAAATTTTGCTGAGTCTAAAAGCAAGTGACTTTTATTCTAGAAAAGAACAAATATGCAAGACTCAATGTACGCAAATATGCTCAATAGGTGTGAACCAGAGGTTAAGATGGAAAATCTTATATATTCTTACTTATAGCTTTTAAAAAAAACACAATCTACAAATGTTAAATTTCAGAATTTCACCTGAAAAGATACTGCAATTGTTGCATGACACCGTTACTTTTTCACTTGACTTTGCAAATGACAGAATCATAGAATCATAGAATGGTTAGAATTCAAAGGGTCATTAAAGGAGATTTAGTTATAAATCCCCCTGCCATGGGGAGGGACACCTCCCACTAGACGAGGTTGCTCAAAGCCCCATCCAGCCTGGCCTTGAACACTTCCAGGGCTGGGGCATCCATAACTTCCCTGGGCAACCTGTTCCAGTGTCTCACCACCCTCACAGTAAAGAATTTCTTCCTTACATCTGATCTAAATCTACCCTCTTTCAGTTTTAAACCATTACCTTTCATCCTATCACTACACTGCCTAATAAAGTGTCCTTCTCCACCTTTCCTGTAGGCCCTCTTTAAGTACTGAAAGGCTGCTATAGGTCTTCCTGGAGCCTTCTCTTCTCAGGCTGAACAACCCCAAGTCTCTCACCCTGTCTTCATAACATCTTAACACTATAAGATCTTTCACTTCTTCACATACATTAAAATCAGAAAAAAAATGGCGACCTGGTATTTGGGGCCTAAATAAGCATTCCGACACTCAGTCATCAGGAAGCTCATCCTATGTTCTTTAGGTTACACAAACGTGTTATTTTTGTCTGGGTGTTAGAAAGGCAAATCCTTGACATAGTCTTCTATTCTACTGTTATTTTTTTCCACATATATACATAAACATCGCAAATACACCAAATCCCCCATAAATTGAGCTATGTGACTGCCTAAATTCCTTAGATAAACTCACCTAAGTCAGGTTAGCATGTACAAAGGCCTCCTCGAGAACACAAAGAGGGGCAGTCACAGAGGGCTATCAGATAAAGCATCCCAGCATCTACTTTACAGCTATTTCTCCCCAAACCCCCTCTAACGACTGTACAAACCATTTCAAGTGAAAGCACGTTAATTGGGTCACAAAAAATGAGAAAAAAAATAGAACAGAAATATAGCAAAATATTATAGTAGAGGGAATTTAAAAAATAATGAAAGGAAATGTGCCTGCAGAGTGCATCCCATCCAGCTCCAGCTGCTTTGCTTTGAACTTGGGGGGTGCCCCAGTTTTTGCAGGGAGCTCACCTGCAGCCTCAGCCGTCACAGGAGTCAGGCTGAAGCAGCTGGGGGAATTGCTGCAGCCGAGCCTTTTGATATTAAAAGTAAAGACTCTCTGCCCGGGGAAAAAAAGGGAGTCCCTTACATACCTACAATCTGTTCTTTTTTTTTGGAGGGGGAGGTTGTTGATATTGTGTTTGAAGTGATAAGCACCATAAAGCTCTGTGTCTAGGGCTCTACACTACATACTTAAACTAAAAATAATTTTCAAAAGCTAATCAGGGAAGACTGTATAACATCAGCTAGGCAGTGCAGAGGCTAGTCTGGTCGCTTTCTTCTTCTTGTAAATGCTTACAAATTTGAGTTTGCTTTGAAAACACAGGAGATTTAAGAATAAAATTCCCATTAGCAGCTATTAACAGGACTGATCAATGTAAATCCCTTCATATTAAGACAAGAATAAACTCCTGGAATTCGAAGAGTCTGTAAGGAAGAAAGAGAATTTAAAAAGAAAAAAACCCAGAGACTCAGACCTCCTAGCAGGCTGGGAGCGGGGATCCACTGCCATCGCCAGGGCTCGGTCCCTGCAAGCGGGTCTTGATGCCCCGGCACCTGCCTTGGCCCATCCCGTTTCCCAAATGACCATGTTTCTTCCTGCAGCCACTCCTGTAGGTGCTTGCTGGGCAGTAAGGGACCAGCCAGAGTACCCAGCCCAGGCACAAGTGATGCATTTTTACCATTTCTGGTGCTTGACAGGTTACAAACGCATGTGTGCCATGAGCAAACCACCAAGCAAAAGGCAAAGACGTGGCACTCTCCGTCCCGACTGCTGCTGAAGCTGTGCAGCAAAAAATGAAAAATTCATAGAATGAAGTACACTGACACAAAATTGAATTTACTGAGAAAGGCCAGTGCTATCATCGACTGCTTAGGGAACTCGTTTGAGTTAGTCCTCAGGGATTGTTATGATGGTTGTTTCCTATGAAATAGAGGCACGAGTCGGCGTGTTTTTAGGACTTCGTCTTGTGATATCTCGCCATCACTCAGTCACCAAACACCAACCGAACCGTGGTAACTGATTACGCATCTCTGCTGCCGGTCTACTGTGAATGTGTGAGAAACCGTGTTCGCTCCGACCCACTTTCATCCCTCTGTGAGATACTGCTTTCTACACTGACCATGGGGTACGTACACACGCTAGGTCGACTCTCAGGGCTCAAATGATGACGGATAATGGCTTGACTCAGGCAGCTAACTCCCTGGTGTGGCTGAACCCTCAGACACCTCAGCCTTGCCGGTCCCAGGGAAGCACGTTCGCTGCCTTTGTGCATCCCCTCTCCCACCCAGGGAACAGCGCATCCCGTGGGAGCAGCCAGGCGTCATCCCACATGCTGGCACAGGCTCTCGGTAAGCGAGAGGCAACTGAGGGAAATGAAATTTTCCTTCAGCAATGAAAGCAGTGGAGGGCAGGTGTCCTGTTTCCCAGCTGCATGTTACAACCCTGTAAGTGTGAAACAGGGTACTCCTAGCTGTGAAGCGTGAGCGAGTCCAAACTTAGTTTTTGGAAAGCAAGCAGCACCAACAGAGCAAGAGATTCTTAATCAGTTCATCAATTATCAAATTGCTCATCCCAATAAAAGCAGCTTACTGTATAATATTGAAACACTGGCACAGAAACAGTAGCCTGGACCTCTGCCAGCCGGGCGAGTGCCCCAGGCGACAGGTACCGCCATCCTGCTCTGGGCTGTGTGTCCTCCTTTGGGACCAATGCATATTTTAAACAGGGAGACTGGACTAGCTGCAGCCGGGAAAGCTGCATCGCACAATGCCTTATCACCTACCTGCTTATCGAAGTGGTTGTAGAAGACAGATATATAAAAGATATTTTAAACTATCTCAAGCAGAAGAAGAACCGCAACCCCACATCCTAAGCTGGGTGCCTTGCAACTAAAAGCAGCACCCAGTCATCACTCGCTTCAGCTGCAATCAGCCAGTTAATCTCACCATCCCAACAGATGACTTGCTCCTGGGTTTTGTCATGTTAGGTTTTTGCTCTCATGGTGGGTCACATCAGCTCAACAGAGCCCAAGGCAAACACCAGTGGTAGGCAGGAGGTGGAGGTGGGAATGGCAGGGTATGGAGTACGCCTTCATTTGAAGGCAATGAGCTGCTAGAAAAGTTAGAGACATGTCATGTAATTTTAGCCTATATATTTCCATTTATGACTTTCAAACTTTTATGATGGTGTTGTGTTAGTCCCTAACTGATCCAAAAAGGTACAAGGTGATCTTCTCTGCCATAGGAGGGGATTGGCCAGGGATGTAACTAAGAAAGGATGGAGTTCAAAAGAGCACAGGAGGACCCCCTTTTAAGAACACTGACCTCTCTCTAAAACGAAATTATTTGCAAAAGCTTCTCTTCTGGACAACACATTGCAGGTTCTGGAGTCAAGGTAGGAGCTATTTCCCTGTTGGGGAAGAAATTACTAGTTAGGGATTTAGTGTGGCCACATGGTCCTGGTGCTGGCAGATCCCGACCCAGGAGCACAGGAGCTGTAGGAACAGTCCATCCCACCCCCACAGCATTAGACATTATGAGATCCCCCGTGTTAAGCAGAGGCGGCATAATGAGTGTGCCATGGTAGGATTCCCCTAAACCCCCACTGCTGGAAGCTGTTGAAAACATGCTAGCATACCTGCTAGCAATAACCACGGACAGATGTACAGCAACAGGCTGGGAGGGCAGCAGCCTTCTAACTACCACCACCCACCAGGGCACCCAGCCTGGCTTACAGGATGGAGAAACCAGCATGCAGCCTCCCCCAGCGTGCACAGCTGCACCCAGCTTTACCAGCAACTCTTACAGCCCAGCAAAGTCTTGTTACAAAACACAATCTCTTCAAACATTATTTATTGTCTGGCCCAGTGGATGTTTGTGTATTATGTGGAAAAGCATCTCCTTTTCCTCTGGCTTGGAATAGTCCATGACTTTCTGTGACTATCCCTGTTTTCATGGGTGGGAAACAGGGACGACAGCTGCCCCTGCCCTTCCTTCCCTGTACTAATGGCTTTCAGCCTTTATACCCCAAAAGGCAAAAGAGAGCCCAGCTGTGCAGCCAGCCGGCGGGGAGAGGCACGTACCAGCAGCTTAATTCGATTACGTTGTCATGGACCTCCAAAGGTCCTTTAGCGGATCACAAGGGGTGTGGGGATGAGTCCTTGTGGACTATTTATTATTTTGTCTCCTTTTTTATGTCTCCTTTTTATTTGTCTCATCTCTAAGGGAAACAACTCCAACCTTATCAATCTCCCTCGATATGAGAGTTTTCCTCTGCTCCAATCGTATTTGTCACCCTTCCCTGAACCCTTTTTAATTCTCTTGTTATTACTTTGAACAAAGATGGATGGAACAGCAGAAGCAGAAGCAGTTCTCCTGCCGCATGACTTGCGAACTGCAGAAAAACAGGTCAAGGCTAGACTGAACTCCAGAGCAGCTCTAGTGAGGTCAGTGGAGTTACCTCAGGAATGAGTATACTCCTCTTCAGTTAAGTTTCTTGCCAAATTCAATTTCCTTAGTATTGCTTAGATTGTGAAAAGCAATTGTTGCTAATAATAAGTTGTCCATAGTGCATGCAACTGAAGTCACGTCAAACATATTTTAGCTGGAAATGTGGATACCCACAAGCCGTACCAAGCATTTTAGTAAAATCGTGCCTAAACCTGTCTGTACAGAATTGCAACACCTGACTGGAGAAATGATCTGCCCATCTCAGTCTCCTACTCAGATCACTGCCAAAAATGAACGGACAAGAAACGCACGACCAATTAATTAGAGGCCTGCCTTTTGTTCCCGTGCCTTATGTCACCCTGTGCTGTCTAACAGGGTTTAGATCGTCTCATTCTCCATACAGAGATGTTTCCTTGTCTTTATTTTTACTAAATCCTTCATTTTGATGCATCAGTCAATACCATAAATTAATAATGCACCACTCAGGATATGCTGCTTTTCACTTCCATCTCAAATTGCCTTGTTTTGGCATTATGCTCAAGAATAAATAGAAGACCTTGATTTTCTATAACATTTATTATTTTGTGCATCTTCCACTCCATATTGGCTCTATTCATACATTTACTTTTTTATCTGCTCTCTGAATCAAGCAGCTGCGGTCCCTCCATCTCTTTTTATACAGAAGTATTTCCAGGTTTTTAGATGATGCCTGTTGGTGTGGCCAGACTCTGCTTTGTCCAACTACTCTGTAACATAAAGGAAACATGATACAATATGACCAACATCCCATTAAGTATAGTAATGAGTTATCTTCGTGTATGTTGTTGGGCTTGTGTGACTTTTAATCAGGCATGTATATTTGGACCAGCATCTTGAGTGGTGTCATCCTTCCTATCACCCCATGGCCCTGGCAGTGCTTGATCTAATCCCATGGCAGCTCACAGCAGTTCCTCCAGCCCTTCTCAGTTCCTGGGGCCCTTTTCATCCATCGGCATAAGTGCACTGTAGAAAAAAAAGTAAGATGGAGGCACAATCAGATGAAGTGAACTGAGCTGAGCCACATAACAAGGCAGTGCTGGAATAACTCGCCACTGGTTTATGTCACAGCAACACTTCTATGCCCCGGGCCTTCAAGATCTTCCCTCAGGCAGAAGTTTTTGATTTGGCAGTGGCTATAATTACTTTCTGTATTAAGGATGCATAGTGCAATACAGTGATGATTTGTATTCTGAAGACATCTGTAGAGTTGGTATTAATACAGAAGTAACCAGCAGAAGCCAAACCAGATGTCTAGTGATACGTGTGTTAGTGAGGAGCTCAGAGAGGTTCCCACAATCTTTAATTTCTTCAAGAACCAAAACAAAAAGCTGACAGTAGCCTAGTTTCATGAAAGTGATCCAGGTTTTATGAACCCCTGCAGACAGCTTACTCTCCAGTTGTAACCACAGCCACCGTGCCAGCACCAGCCCCCTCTCCTACCTCTACCAGAGCACCCACATCCTTCCCCACCACCAGGCTGGGCTGAGCTGGGCTCCAGAGCTGATCTCCTTCTCTACCTGGGCAGAGAGCAAAGGGCTGCACAGACACAACCTGCCGGCTCCCAGCTGGACTCTGCTGAATAACAAGAGCGTGTCACAGATCTCTGTAAGATTTGCAGTCATACCCAGCCAAAGGGATATTCATGAATTCTCACTTTAAATCCCATTCCATTTCAAAAATGCTGTCCCCTTGAGATTTTTTTCAGTACTTGCAAACCTGCCAGGTTTTTTAACATATAAATAGGAGCATTTAGTAAGAAAACAGGGACATGATTCTAACTCTATCAAAATACATCTGATAGAAAGAGCTTTTAGGAGAAAAAGAATTGAAAAGATTCACTGCTTTTAAAAAACGGTTAAAACCCATCTTTCATTACAGCAAGGCCTAGGAGGAATGGCTTTGATCCCTCAATATTATCGGAGCAAAGGCAGTTAATACCTACTTCTAGAGTAGCAGCATTAGCTTTTGTACAGAATTCTTTAAATGACTTCTAGGGCCATTAAAGTCAATTGTAAAACACCACTGCGTTTACCTAACCAGAATTTCCCCAGCAGATCAGTCCACAAAAGGCTTTAGATGTTGCAATATCGAGTGTTGCAATTCTGAACTTTTGGCACTTTCGACTGGCTTCATCCCCACTAACTTTGGGAACCTTAGCTGGGAACAAAAATCTTGCTAGGCTCCTCTGAAGTCAATAGAGAACTCTAGACAATAATTTACGCTGACTGTTGCATGGGATGAATCCAAGATCTTGGCCCCCACAGAAATAACCAGCCCTGGGTTATGTACCTAGGCTCCCTGCTGAATATGTGGAGACATCCACATGCCCCTGAATCTAGGAAAGCCACCAGAAGGAACGGAGAACCCTCTCACCTAGTTGGCGCTAGAGGGCTGTCTGTGAAAGCCTCTTCTTCCTCAACCCCAGGAAGCTGCTGCTGCAACCTTCTCACTTTTTAGGAGCAGTGAAGACTTCATTCTCTTCTCTGCCCAAGGCAATTTTAACCTAGACCTTGTGGTCACCAGCATATAACTGGATGGTGCTCTCACAGTTTCTCCCAGTAAATTGTTCCAGGTTTTGTGAAAAAATTACATGTCTGTTGGGCTGGCAAACCAGAAAATTACTCTCTAATCTGGTCACCTGGAGTAGGAGTGGAAGAGGACTGTGTTCTGGTTTCTGGTCTCATGGTTATTCAGTTATTTGATATGAAACATTAATTGGAGAAGAAATCAAAACCTCGATCTGATTGAAGATACGAAGATGTTTAGTGGATATCTGAGAATACTTGGTTACTCTCAGCAATAAGACAGTGTCGGTAATTTTCCTAACCTATCACTCAAGAAATTAAGCATGTTACTGGCAGAAATGTAGGTGCCCAGAGACTTAAGATCCTGCCAGGGTCAGCTGGCAGCAGAGACAAAATTTTAAGTACTTAAATTATGGTCTGACACCCCCATATGCATCTAGGATGTGCTAGAGATACTACTGCTTCCAGCCTTCTCTACAACATGAACCTTACAGGGAAATCCAACGACTGCAAAGGAGGACACTCTGGACTCATTTAGTCTTGTTCCCTCTCCCACATGTAGATGGAGGCACGCATGTAGCACACTGCCATTAATAACTCAAAATTATGTTAATAACTATGTGATTTTTGAATGACACAAGGAATGAGTTGACCTGCTATCTACATACCACCCACTGTGGAATATTGGCATAGCATGTTTGCCAAATAAGATAAATGAATAGGGTTTTACATAGTGGCCTGAGAAATAAAGCTTACAATGAGCAGATCTGTTTTAAAAATGTAAATACACTGCTAGAAGGCAAATGTGTGCCACCTATGAGATTACTAAGGTTGTAAGGCCGGGAAGAGGCTAGACAAAATAATACGAAGACCACCACTGATGAGAATGGCAAATCGTGTATTTTAAGGAAGGAAGCAGCCCAAGGAAAATGAAACATCAACACAAAACAATAAAGAGAAAATGGGCAGGTAAAAAAAATCCCTCAAGAGCACAGGAAATAGAAAAACTGTAGAAAAGAAGAAGAGCCATCAAGGTCATCAGCTGACAAAAGAAGTCTCTGAAAAGCATTTTCATGCATTTGTGCACTGGAAAAGAACAGTCTGCTGTTCATTTACATGTGGGGGGGTGTGTTCTCATTGTACAGCACTACAAAATGCTTTCGCACAATATATTCCTTATTTTATAAAGCTCTCCTAGAAACTACACACGCTCCTAATATCTATATAAACATATTTTATAATAAGATAACTCATTCCTTAACTTCACAGTGAAAATGAAAATGATCTGACTTTCAATAATGAACAGGAGAATCAGATTCAGGTTAATGAGATCATTTGTCTGATTAACCTTCTCTACAGTCAATGACTTGTAATGGTTCATCAGTCATCCATGCCTAAGTAGTGTTGCCAAATGAATTCAATCCATGCCCAAACGTATATTTATAGAAACAATCATAGGCCACTAAATAAAATCTGGAATCACATGTTAGTCAGTGACCATCAGGAAAATCATGCTTAGAGTGTTCAACACCTAAAGATGCACTCTGCGTGACTAAATGATTAGAGTTTACAGTCTCACTGGTATTATGTACCCAGGCAAGAACTGAATCATATGAGGAGAAAGGGTCACAAGCAATAAAAAATCCCCAAAGATTTTGACTTGTTAATGAAAATGGTTCTGCATAGTAGCGACTGAAAGATAACAGTGCTTAGCAATCAGCAAATGACATTCCTGTATGTAAAATAAGTTGTTGGTCTTAATCCAGTTATCAGCAGCGAGAAAGTGTCTGTATTATTAAATCCAATTGTGCTCCGATGGAACACAGGCTGGAGTTTGAGAAGCCAAAATGAAGAGGCAAGGTAGACTTCATTCTCTCTGTTAATGCGGTGGTTTAATTGTTCCCATAGAACAGGATGGAGAAATTCCCTTTTCCACCGCCTTTCCAGTATCTGCTACAGAGATAAATACAAGTGTCTTTTTCTGAAGATACCAAGTAAATACCTGAAATGCCATTAACTCGTCTTTAAAAAATAAAAACAAAGCTAAAACCCCAATGTGCAGGTGGAACCAAAGTGTTGGTCTATAGTCTTTCAGGTACTCAAAGAGGTCATTTGGGGAAAGGACATGTGAAACCATTTAGGATATTTGTTGCTGTGCTTGAGGCCATAAATCAGGCACTAGCTGCCAGAAGTTAGGAACAATTCCTGTGGGTGGGTTACTACATAATATTTTCACAGGATTTGTTGAATCATTCTTTGAAATATATAGTATTAGGCACTGTGCAAGAAATGGCAATGGACTCATCAGACTAATGGTCTGTTAAAATACGGCAATTCCTCTGTTCCTGTGATAATTAATAGACCAAGAACAACAATTCATTGCCAGTAATTTATTGGACAACTTGAGTTTTCTCCTTTTGAACTGTCACAGACAAAGGTCCAAACTTTCAAATATGGCTATTATTCCAAATTAGTTGTGATTCCCTCTATAAACACCTCCCAGAGATTAGAGGTTTCATTAAGAACAAAAATTTGAGAGCGTGGACTGCATTAGAAGGCTTTTTGTTGTTTCAGGCTTCAGTCAGGCTCATATCTGCAAATAAATATCAAAGTACATATTGAAAACATTGACTGTTACAAATTAATACATGATGAAAATCTAACTTTTGAAACTAAGAACATAAATGATGCATTTTGTGTGCACTTGTGATGCAAAGTTGCAAAAGATCCAAGGGCTTATAAAACCAAATCATAGTATGTGTTGAATTTCAAGTGCCAGATATTCAGCCATGAGAGCTTTTTTTTGCCAAATTCTGTCTTTTCCACAGGCCTAGCCAAAGGACAGACCTTGCCTCTCACCCTGCATCGCTCTGCTCTCTCAGGGAAGATTTTGGCCTTTGGTGTCAGGGATACACCCGCCTCACCCACAGCCCCGTGGGTCTACCAGCTGTATTGAGGGAAGCATCTGGCCAGCAACTTGGTTCTTCAGCACCATTTTCTTAATTATGTTTTGCTAATTATGTTACTGACCTTCCTCTGAGGAAGTTCCTCTCTTGTGAGAACAGTATTAACTCAATTAATTTAAAAATGGAAGGTGTTCCTTCTTTTTTTAATGGAGCAGAGAGCGTTCTAAAAATGGCATGGAAGGGAAGGGTACCAGAGCACAAATACCTCTGCTGCCTACATTCAGCCATCTCAGACTAATGGGAATTATTTTTTCCCATTACAGAAAGTATAGACTGTGAGCAGAAATGGGCGAACTACCTCGTCACCGTAATAATCAGGAAATAATATCTGCCTAATGAAGGTCATTGCTTCACTTAATCTAATCTGCTATAAACAGAATATTGTTCTTCTTTTACAACACAAAAAGAAAGAAAAATATTTGATCGATATAAACAACATACAGGACAAATGGCTAGGAGGCAGGTAAAGAATACGTTCTGGTAAGCAAAAGGTAAAATCATAAGGAGGCAGGTCAGAAAAACATTTTGAGAGACAATTGGCGAAAGGAATCAAAAAGAAGTAGACAGACCTTTCTCAAACAGGCAGCGAGCTGGCAGCCTGCCAGGTAATCAATAAGGCCCACAGGGCTTCCAGACAGAGAAAAGCTAAGTGGACTCCGTAACCACGGAAGAGGATCTCAGGGAGATTCCCATTGCATGGGCTTTCCTGGTGAGAACAAATAAGAGCGGCTCAAATGTAGTAGGGGAAGATTTAGGACAGATCAATAAAATAGGTAGTAATGAATCAGCGGGACCGTATCGTATTTCCCTGGGACTGTAAAAGAACTGCTAACTGCAGTGCACAACCCAGCACTTAAGAAGTGCTCAGGGAAAAAAAAAGCAGATGTGACCCCAGTTTTGGAAAAGAAAATTAGGAAAGTTCCAGAGATCTACAGACCTGTAATTCTGACTTAGGAACACTGACCTGGGAAACTTATGATAAAGTGTAGAACTAAGATACCCTGGGCAAACATGATACAACTGGAAAAAAATACTATGACTTCTGTAGGGAGAAAATCTTACCCCATAAATCCACCGAGCTCTTGGAAAGAGTCTGCAAGACTGCAGATTATGGTGGTGCTGTCGATGCAGCATACTTATGTTTCCAAAAATGTTTTGACAAGGTCTCTCCCAAAAGGTTTTTAAATAAATAAAGCTCTTGTAGTCAAAGAGAAAGGGTAGAGACAAAATGTCATTTTTTTTTTAAAAAAAAGGGAGCTTTCCAGAGGAGTCCCACCAGCATCTATGAAGCTGTGTGCTCCATTTACCCATAAATCATCTGAGGAAAGTGAATAGCAGCGTGGCAGAGTTTGTTGATGATACCAAATAGTTTAGGGCAATATAAACAAAAGCTGACTGCAATGTAACAGTGACGGCTCGCAATAGGACACACGTGGGATTCATCTTACCTAACCACGGACATCTACAACATAGCTGTTAGAGAAACCAAGAGTCACCTGAGGCTCCTTTTGTGCTCAGTGGAGTGAAACAGTCACTGTAAAGGCTTGATTCCTCTGATCTGTTTGAGATATATACATTAGAATTGGAGGAATCACGACCTTAGAAATGCTTCTTCCGCTCTGCTGCCGATAACAGGAGCACACAGAGGCTGGCTCAGATGCCATTCATCTACATTTAGTCTGATGAACATGCTCGGAGTATGCAGGCAGTAAAATAACAGACAAAATTCAATGTCAATAAATGTAAAGTAATGAATATGGAGGGAAATAACCTTAACTAGACATATATAATTTAATGGATTCTAAATTGGCTATTACCATTCAGAAAAGAGAACTAGGAGTCACTGCTGGTAGGTCTGTGGGAAGCTCTCAGTTCACTGTTAACAGCGGTCAGAAAGACACATGGCTTTGTTAAGTGTTGGAGATCTGGGGACTCCAAGAGCGTAATAACACAAGTACAATTTAGGACAGGTCAGACAGGAGCTTTATTAACCACGATCACAGGGAGAGGACATTTGGACAGCATCACCCTCTCTGCTCCCCTGTGCTCTGCCAAGTGATTGTGGAGCCCCAGCCTATAGACTGTGTCAGTATATAGGAAAGGAATAAAAAACAAACCAGGAATAAAATTATGGTGTTGTGTAGATGGTGTGAATTTATCCTGTCTTACTGGTGACAGTTCAGGTCCCATCATCTGAAAAATCATAGCAGAAACAGTACAGTGTAGGAGAAAGAAAAGGGGGATGGTCCAAAGGTTGGAATATCTTCTGAAAGGAGAAAAGTTAAATCAGCAGGACTTGTTATATGGAAAAGAGGCATCTAAGGTCAATAAAATTATGAGTGGTATGGAGAAGATGAATGGAGCTTGTTTATTCACTCTGTTGTAATTCTGCCACCATAAATGGTAGGAAGAAAAATTAACTCTCAGAACTGGCTTGTCATCACAGGTATGTTGACAACAGCATTAGTCTGAACCTAAAGTAGTGAAAGCCGTGAAACACCATACTGCACTGCAGCCAGCTCCCAAGAGGCAGTGTGTGGGTGGGAACAGCAGAGGAAGATGTTCAAGGGCAACGTTTACAGCAAACTATGGATGAGAGAACAAACCAAAAGCAAAAAGAAGGCCCATCGCCCACCCTGCCACACACAACTGGGGAGACAGGGGACTGCCGAGAGAGGCTGTGCAAAGTGAAGGATTCAGAAAGCTGAGAGAAACATAAAGCTTAGACAAACCCTGTATGCAATGGAAGATAAGTCAAATAAACATGTGATTTCTTAAACCTTTCTTAATCCTCTAACAGCATAGTGTCTAAGTAGAAGGACAGCATACTTGCTGGGCTGTCGAATCCCAGGGGAGCATGTTCCCGTGCTGCAGGTAGATTATCCAGAGCTGCCTTTAGCACAAGGCCAGCGAGTAATCGCCTGGGGCATCATTTAGGGGGCAAAGTTTAAAAGGATCCTAACAATGCACAATGAGACAGAAACCAGAGGTTGACGGAGGGTAGGAAACACTGAAACACCTGTAGAACTCACAGATTGATCAGAACTGCGATCCTTCCACAGCAAGCGACCTCAGAAAAACCCTGCAAAACTGAATTATGTTTGATATATACCATACTTTATGTAAGTATATAATATTTTTAACAGTCTGAATACAGGCATTTCAGAAAATGTCTAAGCTGCTGATCAAAGATCAATTCTTAAGAACTGCCAAAACTGCAAATCCAATAACGTACAACAAAAAATTGTGAATTAGCAGTTTCTATCTTGGAGACTCCAAACCCATATATGACTACAAAAAACAGCAGAAGAAAAATTAAAAAGAAGTAGAAATCTTCTTCCACGTCACAATGGCTATACAGCATCCCCATGCAGGAAAGAAAGCAGATGTATTTCCAGGTGTTGCAACAGCTTAGAAACACATCAGATTACATTCTGCCCTGCTTGAAAGAAAATAAAAGAGCCAACTCAATATTCAACCAACCTGTACTAATGTCAGGTTAAACAGAGTGTTTAAACCACAACCTTTGCAGAGTCTGGAGAAATGCAGAGGTAATCCTTCTTGCTGGAAGGAGGCACAAGCTCAGCTTTCTTTCTTCTCTAGTACTTGTTAGCAGAGCAGGAGCGACAGCAGAGGCTGGGCAGGGGGACAGCCGCTGCAGGACAGCAGCGGTGGTGGCACTGTCTGTGGTGGCTCTGCTTCCCCCCAGATCCCACCACGCCACGACCGGCATTGAAAGGTTCAGCAGCACACAGGCAGGAATTTGCCCAGCTCCTCCATGGGGACACAGAGCACAAAGTTTCTGCTTTTTTTTTTTTTTTTGCCTCTCCCTTGTTCAAAAACTCATGCTGGATGATCTAAACCTTTGCAGTTAACAGCTTATTTAATAAAATATTGATTTTTTTCCCCCTCGTGCTTCAGGAAATAGGATCTTCAAGCACTTTGATGAAGTACTGTAGTTTCCTCAAACTCTTTTCAAGGTCTAACTGAAAGTCTAAATCCTAAACTGAATGTTTCCTATTAAATGATAGCTGCATTTCTTACAAGTCCTATAAAAATAAAGTATGCCCACCAAGATTGCCAGTGAAGGAGAACACCACAACTTTTCCGATTTTTCAGCAGTGGAGGTCCATCTGCAGCTCCACAGGCAAAAATGGATGAGTGTGGTTTTGAGAGGAAAACACCCTCACCAAAAAACAGAGGAGTGAAGCAATAAAATTTGTAATAGCTACTTGCTAACTAAAACTAAACGAAGTAGAAACTAAATTGTATGTATACCTTGAAGAAAAAAAAAGCAGCATGTGTAACTTGGATAGTATAAAATAAGTGCAATTAGACGATATATAAAAGAAATGTGTACATTATTTACATCTAATTAATATTTTATAAACTTAGTATTAGAGATGAAGACGTATGATGAGCTAAGGTATATAAATTTATCTCTTAAAAAAACCCTTGAAAACAGAAACCATCAATATTTTTAATCACAAATGAAAATAAGAGTATATCTGTGGAGTTCTGAAATAGGAATAACTGAATTTAACCTGATGTTGTAATATAAAAATGGAATACAGACATCTATAGAGAAAATCTTTCAAAATACCCATGGTATTCCTATTAATATTCATCACAATGTAGTTAAAATAGGATTATATTAAAGAGTAACAGTACATTTTGCTGATGATACATAGGAATTGTAACTCCAAACCGATAAATTCTGAAATAAAGTATCATAATATGAAATACTGCTTATGCTAAGCACATTTTAAATATTTGTCAGTTTCCTTCACTGGTAAATTTGTAATTTAATGGTTCACATGAAAATTTATTTTAAGTCTATTTCTACTCTTTTTTTTCCCCATATGCGTCCCCTGGAATAAATAGGGATTTTTTTTTTTCCCCCTGAAAACTTCTGGAAATTTTCTGTACCATATTCTTTCTACAGAGTACCAAAGAGACTGAATATATGCCAGAAGCCTTTCTGAACGAGGATTTTCGTTTTGCCCAGTGAAAAGCATCTGGCTGCATGGCAATTTTAGCCAGCATTAAAATTTCTGTCACTCAAGTAGGAATAAATGGGTTCTTGGTTAGTAGAGTTTGTGATCGTCGGCCATCTTTAAACTTTGTTTAAATTTGAGATAAAAATTAGTTCGGTGCACATAACCGAAATCATTTTAAAGTGTAGTCTAAACACTAATGCCAACTTAAATCAGCCGAGGATCTAGTCAGAAATATTGTCCAGAGCACTCATAGAAACCTTACGCAGATTGCCTGTCTGCATATTTTCAGTATACTCTATAAGAGATTATGCTGGAGAAAGTTATAGGTAAATGCTGTTATCTCCTGCATGTTATCTGCACTGGCAAAACTAATGCTTTATGTTTTTCTCTTTTTAACTTTACACAATTAAGGTTTGCAGCCATTACCAGAGAAGTCTGGATAGATAAGAGGAAAAAGTCTAGTGCATTACTGTACTACAGAAAACTAAAACAACATGCTAAATAGTTAAACCAAAAGAAAGTGAAAAGTCTTCAAAATATTGGCACTACTGCCAAAGGAAATGCCCATCAATTTTGTTAAGTACCTTCAGGTTACTCCTTTCACCGTGATGTGAAAACAGTTAGAAAAAGAACTATCCATCTGCATGGTGTGCGACAGCAACAGAGCTGCTAGAAAACAAAAGGCTGTATTTGGGGAAGAGAAAACATGAGTGTTGATTTACTTTACGACACTACTTGGAAAACAGGTTAAACTGTACGACTCTTTAAACTGAAAATTAAGAGGCTGTATCTGAGGAGGTTCCCCATTGGTTGTCTCCATCCACAAACTACAACCATGTGTCTGACAGCCAAAACTTCTGCTCAAACTCAACACAGAAATAAGTTAGACAGACATAGGATAGACTCGACGAATCTTCTCTAGGTCTTCCAAAGCCTTGACTAAAACCAAACGTCACCAAGGAAAGAATGAATAGCCTTGCTTTGTTTTTCTTTCCTCTTTTAATCTCAATCACAATTATTTGCCATCCTAAGGAAAAGGCAAGACATTGTCCTGTCCCAGCTATATTTAGAATAATGTCTCTGGTTGGTGGGTTTTGTGTTTATGCGAGGGAGGATGACAGGCAGAGGAAGGAGTTTGTTCCATTGTAAGGACAACACATTCAACTGTGAACTGAATGACCAGTAGACTTACCCTCAAAGTAAGTCCTCACCTGAGAATTAAAATTATTAGTGGACTTGGCTTGCTAATAAAAGGGTAAAACGCACCTTGACCAGCTCCATAAGGAAAAAAAATGGAAAGGAGGTGCTCTGCCACATATTGAATTGTAAATCCTCACACATCAGTGCAGGGAGTTGTGGGGGGAGCTGGTCTATGACATGCTGATGCGTCACCCTTGTCATCTGCTGTGTGCTGAAACTACCTTCACAGCAAGAAACAATTTTCTGGCACTGATTTATAGAGCTATTGCTCCTGAGGTCATTAAGCCGAGGCAAAAATACCAAAAATCCCACCGACTTCACCAAGAGTAATATTTCAAGACCACCTTATGCTCTGCTGGAGCCCTGGCGCAGAGGAAGAGTTGTATCCTGGTTGCTGGCATGGCAAAGGTGCTGCTCCCTGCCCCACATCACATGCAGAGGCAAAGGGTGGTGGCACAAAAGGCACAAACCCAGCTCCTGAGGGCATGAGGTAGCCGGGATGGTGAGCGGGGCACCGTGTTAGCAGGACGCCCACAGCCCAGGGGGCAAACGCCAGTGCGCACTGTGCGGCAGGGCTGAACACCCCAGTGTCTCTGTCCTGCCTCTCCCTGACGATCTCCAATTCCTCATCCAAAGCCTCCCACCTGAATTCCTGAGTGGCAGGGATGACCTCCACGGGGCAGTTGCCTTGACACGGGATGGGGGGAGCCCTCTGCTTACATAAAACTTAGAAGACCTTGGTGAAGGCCATTCCTGACATCTTTCTCCTACTCCCTTTTCCAAATGCAGCATCAGAGTCCCTCCCGTCTTTCCAGTTGATGAAATATAGCTGTTGTAAAGTGCTAGCTAACCACATTTAGCAAATGGAGATAATCAAATAAAAATGAAACTATACTTACTAAAGAAACACAGTTTCCAAAACACAGACTTTGGCTAGAGACTGTGTTTTGCTTAAGAGTCTGCCAGGAGATCTGTGGACTGTTTTGTAAACAGTTCTCAGACTGGTGTTTGTGGGAGAGGCACATGGGAAGGGGATAAGAGACAGATGGACAAATGAAATGTATCCCAAGGGAAGTTCATCAGAAAAGAAAACTCTTGAGAGCTGCTTTGATGGGGATCTATGAGAATTGTGTACAGTGGAAAGAAGGTGAATGGGGAATTTTGTTCATTGTTTCCTCTTGCACAGGAGCTAGAGGACAGCCTCTACTGTATGTTTAAGACAAATAAAGGAAGCATTATTCCAAGATAACACACAATTTAATTGTGTAATTTATTGTTACCAAAGTTATAAATGAGCTCTAAAGGAAATTAGATGAGTTTGTAAAGGATGGGATTACGAGGACTGTTTAGCAGCGTGGTTTAGGTGCAATCTGCAGCCCCAACAGTCCAAACCCAATGGCTGCTGAAGATGAGACAGTGTCCTGGGGTACCAGATGGCGTTCCACACAAGGGCATCCTTCATTCGTATTCTTTCTAATACTCAAACCTTAGGCATCCTATATTGATCACTATTAGATTCAGCATTATGTGGCAGAAATGTAATTTGACCTAATTGGTTGTTCTTACATTCCAGAACACAATCCATGGATCTCTCAGGGTTCTTTCTGACCTTTCAATAGCTGAAAATCTCATGCAGTAAGCCAGAGTTTAAAATGGTCCATTCTTCTATTGCATTCCTTCCACTTGATTCCCTTGATAAAAGGGTTTTTTTCTTTCTTCCCCTAATACATAAAATAGGTTTCTGATCAAACTCAGAGATGGCTTGAAATACAGAGGATGGTTTATTGAATGCTAACTTGTAAATCTGGCTCATGTTTTTATCATTTCAATACCTATTTTTAATGTTTTGCTTTGCAACAAGGGAGAACTTCTTGATAGAGGTACTGGGTGGATCAAGCAGGGTGATGATTCCCAGCATCTGCTATTCACTGACAAGGAAGAGCTGGTTGGGGACGTGATAGTCAGTGGTATCCATGGTTGTAGTGACCGCTCAATGATCATTCGTGATCCTGCGGGGAAAGAGGAAAGAGTGCAGCACAGCACAGGCCCTGGACTCCAGATGAGCAAGCTGTTGCTTGTTCAGGGAATTGGTAGGTGGGATCCCATGGGGCAGCTGTGAAAAATGCTCAGAAGAGCTGACAAGCTTTTCAAGATAGCACCTTCCAAGCACAGATGGGGCCCACCTTGATATTCAGGAAGACAGATGAGTGTAACAGGAGCTGGCTTGGCTCATGGCAGAACTCCAGTGCAGAAAAGCAGCATATAGGAGGTGGAAGGAGGACAGGCTACAAAGAAGTTTAGAAATATTGCCCAGGCAATGATATCAGGAAACCCAAAGCTCAGCTGGAATTGAGACTTGCAAGGGATGTCAAGGGCAATAAGAAGAGCTTCAGGCACTACATTAATAATAAAAGGCTGAACAAGGAAAACAAGGCCATTGCTGCCTGGGTGAGTGAATTGTGACAGCACACACAGATAAGAGTGAGGTTCTCAACATCTTCTTTGCTGTAGTCTTCAGTTACAAGATCTCCCAGGGTTCAAAGGGAAGAACTGCCAGCAGTGGATGAGAGTTGAGTCAGGGATTACTTACGAGAACTTCACCCATACAAGTCCATGGAACGAGATAGGCTACATCCAAGGTTGCTGGGAGAACTGGCTGATGCCCTTGCAAGGCTGCTCTTGATCATCTTTGGAAGGTCATGGACATCATTGTGAGGTCCCCAACAACTGGAGAAAAGCAAGTGTTTCATCCATCTTCATAAAGGCACAAAGGTGAAGCCAGGGAACTGCAGGCTGGTCAGCATCACTTTGTTCCCTCAGAAAATCATTCAGTGAGTCCTCTTTGAGTACACTTCTGGGCTCATGAAAGAGAAGAAGGTGAATGGGACCACTCCTGGGCTGCCAGTAGATTGGGGGAAGGGATTATCCCCCATTTCTCAGCAGCTGCTAGCCCACATCTAGATACTGAGCCAAGAACAATATGGACAAACTGGAATGAGTTCAGTAGAGATCCCCAGGCCAGTTGAGGGCTGGAGCACTTGTCCTGTGAGGAGAGGCTGAAGGAACCAACTTGGTCAGCCTGGAGGAGAGGAAGCTTTGGGGGGACCCAGCAGCACCCCTCCAGTGCCTATGAGGAGGTTAGCAAGAAGATGGAACTGGGCTATTCACAGTGGTGCATGGCAGGAGAACAAGAGACAATGGGCATAAATTGAAATAAGAGATATTCAGACTGGTTGAAAGGAAATTTTTTTTCCCCATCAGGCAGTGGAAGAGGCTGCCCGAAGAGGCTGCCCAAAGAAGCTGTGTAGTCTCCATCCCTGGAGGTTTTCAGGACCAACTGGATAAATCCCGGAGCAACCTGGTCTGGGCTCAGAGGTGACCCTGCTTTGAGCAGGAGGTTGGACTCACTAGGACCTCCTGAGGTTCTTTTCAGCCTGAATTATTCTATGAGTCTATGATACTATGATAGTAGTGACAAACTTCCTTTCACTCAGTTGTATAGCTTTAATTATTTTTTCTATCCTGGTGATTTTAGATTAATTGCGTTAGTTTTTCAAAGAAATACATTTTGATGTGTGCTTTTGTGTGAATAATGATTACTTTTACTGTCCTAACTTTTGAGCTTTGAGTTTAATAAACTTGAAGTCCTGCTATGTAGCACTGCCAGTATCAAGTTTAATTGCTACTTCCAGTTACAGCATTGTTCCCCGTTATTGGAGTCTACTGCTAAGGCAGGAGACGCCGTCCTCTGCTTTTGCAAGACAAGGCAGAGATCCAGCAATTCAAGCTGATGGACCAGCGCCGAGTGCAGCTCTGGCACCATGAACCTTTGGCTTCTCAGGCACCCCATGTCCCCCTCCTGTGGGGAGACAGTTACAACACACAGTCAGGCACCATGAACCACAAAGATCCTCTCAAGGAGGCTTTTGGGGACAGCAGGAGTTCTTGCTAGTACAAAAAGGGGTTGCATGTGCTGACTTTTAAGCTGTGGTGAGGGACCTGAGCCCTGTGCACGGGAAGGGTGCTTCTCTGGATGAGACTTGGATCAGGCTCGAGAGCTACATACCATCTTCAAATGGCAAACCTCACCCTGGAAAGAAATGCATACATGAGCATACTGTTTCAACTTTCCTACACAAGTTTTTCTTGAATAGGGAAACATGTAAGCCTTAAGTTATTCACAGGCTGGGAGTAAATTACTTCTGTCATATTGCTCAGGCAATTTTATCTTTTTGAATTATATGGAAATAAGAGCAATTAGCTTTCAGACTATTGTTCCTTTCATATATTTCAGCTGCCCGTTTCCCATTCTTCTTTATAGGGCAGCTAACAGTAGATAGTTTCCTCAGGCAGCTTTTAAGAACTGGAATTCACAGAATACAAAATTGTATTTTCTCTTTACATTTTCCCCACCACTCAAAAGGCTGTGCAGCACACATTTCATACCGTACCTGTTTTGTTTCTTTCCTTTCATTTTCTTAGACATGTGTGCATGGGATTTGTTTCTAAACCATATAATTATTTAGCAAGCAGATAATAGGCTGTTGCATCACAGATGCAGGTTGTTCGCATTGTTCTTTGCATTCTTGAGGTTTGTGAGGAGGGACACTTTCAGTGATGTTTTCCTGTTGCACCAAGCAACCTGTTAAAGGCTGACATCCGATACGTGCAAGTTTCCATCTTCTTGCATAAGAAGTTGCAAGAATCCACAAATTTCCTGGTAATTCAGTGTACCAAAACCTAATGTTTGCTGTGAAATTATATATAAAATCTTAATTGTGCTTTAGGGTTTTGGTTTTTTTTTTTAAATTTAACAGTTTGGGACCACCTAGCAAAAGAGAAAACCTCAGAAGCACAAACTACCTGTAAAAAGCTGAGGTGTTTTCTCCCTGTGGACACTCCAAGCTGGGACTGCAGGGTGGTGCCAGGCAGTGCCCGGCTGCCTGGCGTAACTCTGCCCAGCCACCTTCTGCAAGGTCCTCTTGTCTTGGCAAGCTGAAAGCTCAGGGATCCCTGTCCCACTCCTTCATGCACAGCACAATCATGCATTTTGACTCTGGACATTTTGGAGATGTGGTCTGTAGAGCTGCAACTTCATGCTCCTCTCCATCACAGACCTACAACCCCCAGTTCTGCCCTTCTCCATTGTGCCAGGTAGTGTTTGACAGAAATACCTGCTTTTGTGCAGTGTGGGTTTTGTGCAGGATTAGGAATTGAAGCCAGGCAGTACAGAAATCTTAAGAAAAAAATATCTTCAAAGTGAAGGATAGTGGAAAAATCATTAACAAACGTCATGTCAACAAATACATTTAACTGCAAACTTTGGTTGCATGGGATTCTTCTTGGGCCAGGAGGAGGATGGGAAGGAAGATTATTGCAAGATGTTCTAATAAATTAATGTTGCCTTGAAATTAAAAGATCACTGCTGTGGAATTTGATCCCATTGTCTTGGAATCCATGGGGGTCTTGTACATAAGGAAAAGCTACTGTACGTTTTTCCATAATAAATCTGAATTTAAACTGGCATGTAAAGAATATTTCAACTCTGCTCAGTTAGAAATGTCTATAATTTTAGAAGAGAGAGACTAAGAATCATTATTGGAATTTGTATTTTAGAGTACCTTCTTCACACTGAACACATCCCTGTTGCAGAAGGCTGCACAAAACCTGTGGGGCAGTTGTGGACAGCCTGAACTGCTTTATGACGTGAGGTCCAGGCTTGGAAGAGGATAATTTTGCAAACATGAATTTACCTGCTGCGCTCCATTCATCTTTTCCCTACCTGTCCCTGAAGCCCTGTGTTACAGCCAAATGGTGTTTTCTAGTTTATTTGTCTGCTGTGGCTTCCCGCTTGTTAGATGGTTAGCTGTGACTTCTCCTACTATGCCTACTGCACTTTGTGGGATTCCCAGGTGGTCTCTCCTGCAAGTACCAGGCAAGATCCACACTGCTTACCTCTTATGGAGAAGCCTACAAAATATAGCATCATTTGTGCTAGAAAGCACAACATAATTTTAATTATGTTATTTGGTTTGGACTTTCCTTGCAATAACAGCAGAGAAAGTAACTTTCATAGGGAGAAATTCTAGTTCCACTGAAGCCATTAAGCATTATTAGTACCAGCGAGTTTTTGGGAAATTCTGTGGCACAGGGTAGATCTTTTGTGTACTGCCAAGTCAAGACCAGAGTTATTATCTGGGCTCTATGAGACTTAAATGCATAACACTCATTATTCTTATATTTTCTCCTGTGTTTTTAATGCAATGGAATGGAGCTATGGTATTTTGCACACCAATGGAATTATATTTGGTATTTAATAAATCTCAGCACCACTTAGCTTTTTTAAATGATAAAGGAGGTTTATTGATGCCTCATGTTGTGGTTCTGGTATTATAGCACTTGTAGCCTCTCATTTCAAACAATTTTTCATAGTAATATGAAAACAGCTCGAGTTGTGTTTTAGGCATCAGCCAAGATGTACCCAAGGGGTGCAATTATCACTTGCTATATTAAAGCAAAAAGAGGAGGTGTTGTGCTGAAAATATCCTGAGATAAACAAGGATTCTAGAAAAAGCATTGTCTTAAGTTTACTTTTATTTTTCCAGAGATACTCACTAAACAATGTGAGGTATTTTTCTGCACAGGTTTTATGCTTTTATTTTTGGAGACATGACTAGCGGCTGCAAGATTTCTCAGACCAAGAAGGGTTTGAAATGTTGGACGATTCAACATATCTGCTTTAACGAATAACTTCCAATAAAACAAGATTGCACAGGGCTGAATGGCAGTCATTGCCATGAGAGTCTTGCAACCTGCAGTTGTAGCCCTCCGTGAGCACCAGGTATGTGGAGCCTTCAGCCCACACGGCACTTGATTAAACCATCAGGGTCTAAAAATAAATAGCACTGACAAGATGATGGAGGAAAACCAGCTGAGGCATTAGTGCTTGCTGACAGTACCCTTGTACATCAGAGACCACTGTAAATTTTCTGATCACTGTACTTCCATAGTTTCTTCAATTAAGTCATTCTGTAAATTATTACACAGTCCCTTGCTGAGAAGGATCCAGGACATGAGGGAGCCCTGCGGCACTTCTGGTTGTTATCTTCTCTAAGGTATCCTCACTGCAGCTAATCATGAGACTTTCCATCTACCTTACATCTGGAAGAACAGATTTACGTATGAAAGACAAAGGCTTTAAATCAGTCAGTGTGAGCCATGAATAACTTCATTAGAATCAATGTATTCAGCCAGTGCAGTTTAGATAAGGCTCAGCCAAAAGGACTTTTAACTGTAATCCAGTCTCAGGACTGCCTTGCGTGGTGAATCATAGCCTTACAGGTTTTAGACTGGGCACAGATTTTAAATCAACAAATTGTTGATAGGTTAATGGATATCCCTTTTCCTTGATACTTTCCTTCATGTTAAGAGTTGGAGAAAAAGTTCGGGAAGGATGAGTGATTGTACAGTGCTATTTTGTAAAGGCAATATGTGCTACAGAGTGCTTTAAATGGGCAAGCGCACTGGGACCTCGTTTTGGGTCCACTCTGCTCCCCACAGCTTGGAAGTGCTGTGAAACCACAGAAAACATACACAGAGAAAACAACATTAAAAGGTATCTAGTGAGTTAGGTTAGACAGAAGAAACTCAATTTCTACAGTCTGCCAAAGAGAAGGCTCAGGGGAGACGAGATCACAGAATATAAATACCTTCAAAATAAGGGGATTATTCGCATTACCAGAATACGACAAAACAAAAAGTAGCAGTTTCAAACTAGGGAACACAAAGTGCAGTGCAGTAATTAAGCCCTGAATGGAGTGTGGTGCCAATGAAGAAGAGGCCAAGAGGGAGGAACGAGGTCAGAATAGAAGACTTAAACTGATAGAAGAAGAAAGGATTACAAACATAATTCAGTGCTTGGGAAACTGAGGGATTAGAAGCAGGCAAAAGCAATATCCTTCCTCTCTCCATAAAAGAGTTCTGGGACCTGCTGCATACTGCCAAGATGTCCTTGTCTTCAGTGATCTTCTCTGTGCAGGTTGTACTTGTCCAGGAAGAATCAACCTACCAAACCATGGCCATCATGAACCTGCACACTGCGTTCAACTTCCATGCAAGTCTGCACCCACTGAGTGGGTGCCCCACTGGTGGAGAAGATTTCTTGGTCTCCTACAGCATCATGTTCACCGCAGGCAGGCATCAGAGCAGGAACCTCTCATTCTTTAACTTTACACCTCTGGTGTGACTATTATAAAAAAAAAAAAAGACCAAAGAATTGCCTGAAACACCACCATGTGAAAAAATGTTATTCCAGTTCACTGTTGAGAGATGTACAGGAAATTGATATTAGAGACGTTTTGAAACTTTGGCTGGTACACACAGAGTGGTGTGCCTGGAGTAACAGTGGGAGAAGGCTGGGATGGTGGCCTGCCAGGAGAGACCCTCAAGAAAAGGAGGGGATGACCTGGCTGGCCCAGCTGCCAGAGGCAGGAACCCAAGGACGAAGCAGGGGTGCCCTCGCAACACAGGATGGGGAACTTCCAGACCAGTACAGCAGCAGGAGATGGGAGGTAGTGCTGGACTGTGGACTCATGGTATGCTCATCCACTGCATGGACAACGTGCTCTCTCGCTAATTAATCTACAAATATACCTTGTTGCCCAAGGTCGGAAAAAAGGGAAGTAACAAAACCCACCTCCTGTCCCCAGGTGCTCCTGAGGTTGAGCAGGTGACACTAATAGCCAGCAGGACACTCAGGATGCTTCAAATCCCAGGGCTCAGGTTTTGCAATACATTTCTCCTCCATCCACTCACAACATGGGCTGCCTTTCCAGGAAGCTGTGATTGAGCTTCTTCCCTTAACTTCCCAATCCTTTGTGAAGGCTAAAGGTTTTTTATTAAAATGTGCTACACAGTAGTATTTAATTAGCTAATGTTTTTAATATTTTACAACATTTTAAGATTCATTCTATTTCTTTTCCCTTTATGGAGAACTCCCGATATGCAAAAATGAATCTGCATTTTAAAGGAAGAAGGAAGCACATATTAAAACAAATAATAAATACAGATGTATCATTGCTTTAGAAAGACAAAGAAGAATGTCTAAATTATTGACAATACAGGGTCAGAAACGGTTATATGCCCACAACTGCCATATTTCCTTTCCCCCACTGAAGCAATGTCAAAGATGAAGATGAGTTCATTATCAACATAATTTTCAATATAAAATCATTGCTTATGTTTATTGGAAAAAGGCTGTGGTCAAACAACAAAAGACCTTGGGAATATCAGAAGTAGAACATAGGTTCACACAAGATACTCTATCTTTCAATCTTTTAGTTTAGGAATTTTTTTAGTTAAGTCATTGGTTCTAAAACAGACGTAAGTTTAAAATAATGCCATGAATTAAAGTATGCACTTGTGTTTTGGCTAAATAAAGAAAATTTCAGAAGATGGCAAATTACCATACTCGAGAACTATTTTTATTTCTAGAAAAGCAGTGCCTGATTAGTCCATATTTTAGTCAAGTAAACAGAGGACAACTAATTCTATAAATAATATTGGGGTTTATGTCAGAAAAAATTAGCAGGATGAGATCTTTACAGTCTCAGTTGTTTTCAGATTAATTGGAATACATAATGAAAGTAATTACACTCTGATATTTTGGTGCCTGTCTCAGTGTATCTTGGAAGGAGTCCAGTAAGTTGTCTGTCTATATCTGATTTATAGAACAGTGAGTTGTCATTTTAAATTGCTCCTTATGAGCAATAAGCATGGAGTATTTGTATAAATAGCAAATGTCTCTTGATTTTTACCTTTCTGTGCCTCCCCAAAAGATGCCGCTAAGAATAAAGTACTGAAAAAAATCCCATGGGATTTACTGACAAGAAAGTCCTTTTTGAAGCTAAAAAGTGAAAATTGGCCTGATCTTCAACATGCCTGTGTATACTACAGCCTGTGCGTGTACAAATTGTGTTACATGAATAGAAACATCTTTGTGTTAAATATTTTTGGCATAAACAGCCTCTACTATGTCAGGGAAGCAAGTAATCTTTTTTTCCAAAATGTAGTGGAGCTGACAGAGGAGAAGTGTGAGAAAGGCTGATTTTAAGACTGAGTGAAATTAGGGCATGACCTGGTGAAGAGAATAATTCTTTACAGCCCTTTGGGTTTTCATGCAGGATATAAGGTCTCTTCCACCCCATCCCTTTAAAAATAAGATGCAGGATAATAGATGAAATTGGAGATTCAGAGACTACAGCCCTTGGATACATACTTGAGGAAGGAAAAGATTATTGAAGTTGACAGGAGTACTTCCAGTGGTTTCAGCAAGCGTCAGACGAGGACTTGGAGGAGGTACTGGGAACACACTTGGTGGCCTTCCAGCATGTGAAGGGGACCTACAAGAAAGATGGAGAAGGACTTTTTATAAGGGCAGGTAGAGATAGGACGAGGGGGAATGGCTTCAAACTGGAAGAGGGTAGATTTAGAATCGATATTAGGCAGAAATTTTTCACTATGAGGGTGGTGAGGCACAGGAACAGGTTGCCCAGAGAAGTTGTGGATGCTCCATCCTGGGAAGTGTTCAAGACCATGCTGGATGGGGCTTTGAGCAACCTGGTCTAGCGGGAGGTGTCCCTGCCCATAGCAGGGGGGGTTGGAACTAGATCACCTTTAAGGTCCCTTCCAACCTAAACCATCCTATGATTTTATGATTCTATGGCGGCAGTAGGGAGGAGGTGACTAGAGACAGGGATTTGGTGGGAGACCGCCATGTAGTATACAGGTAACTGGCCCACCACGGTGACCCGTGCTGTGAAATTTACCCTCTCAGGTCCTACCATCGTCCTGATGAAGCTTTCCAAGGCCACCGCTGTTGGCATTGCTCCCTCCCCGAAGATCACGCCCTGGGCTGCTCATGTGCTGCATGCCGTGCCATTCACTGAAGAGCTGTCACCCCTCTCTAGGTGAGGGGACCACTTTTTCACACTGTTTGCAGGTCAGGGAAGCACCCAACATCACCGCAAATGACCAGCAGGACTTTAACGGTATTTCCATTCCAAGCAGATCCTGGCTTTACCCTCTGTGCCCCTTCCCTAACCTCACTAAGTTGAACCTAAGTGTTGCGTTAACAGGTCTAGGCCTTCATTTCACCGAGTCAAGCCGTTCCCCTGACTCATTGCAAGCCTCATTTCACCCATTTCACAAAGAGTGGCATTCACCAGCAGCCTTTGTGCTAACCAGGCAGTCAAGAAGAGGCGAGTGTCGCTGGCCAGGCGGAGAACAAACCACCCAGAGCCTTCCCCATGGCAGCCCGTGCTCCCCGCACCGAGGGGCTGGCAGCTGGATCGCTGCGGCCACAGCTGGGATCCAGCCCTGCTCGGCCATAGTACACCACTTAGTTATTCCCTGAGTAAAGTTTAATTTTCATTGACTGGCATGATCATTTGCAACTTTAGCTATAGTTATGCTAAACTTGGTATTTTCCCACTTTTTTTCATCTGTCCCGCGTACCTTTATCCAGATGATTAGTTGTACATACACACTTGTGTCAGACAACAGTGACGGGCGCATTTTCTGGTGACAACTTTTGTCTTGAATTTTTTACGAGCAGTATTCAGATGAAAGTTAGAGCTAAAATTTTAAGAACGCACAAAAAGAGCTTGTTAAAATCATTTCTGCAGGTAAAATTAATGACCTTTCATCTGCTATTTACGCAGGGAAAAAAAAAGTTTTTAAACTATGCTTTACATTTAAAATTAATTTATTATACAAAAGAAATATTAATTTTAGCTAGTGAACTGACAGATTGCTTCTGGTCATCATGGGCCTGATTTCAAAGGTATTTGGTGCCTAATAAAGCAGTTCATTACCTTCTGGGATTTCAGAAATACTGCAGTAGGCCAGCTGCTTTGTCTCCATTGAAGTCAGTGACAGTAAGATGCCAAGGCACTTCTGAAAAGCAGCCATACGTGCAAGAATATCTTTGTAAATACATCCAGATATTCTTTAATTTTCAGAATCAACTGATGTTTTTCTTGACCATTTGGGGTTTTGTTTGCAAACTGGAAGACAGAAACTTTTTTCTGCTTTTTTAACTCAGTCTCTCAGCTTTAGATGAAGTAACACAAATGAAGAAAATATTATGTTTGCATCTCACAACTAAAAATGTCACTGGAAGGAATTCAGAAAAGCTTCTTCCATACCACAGAAACTGAAAAAGCTCCAAAGTAAAAAAAATCAGTAAAAACATCAAAAAAACTCTTGATCCATTGTGGAGATTTATACAATGTGATACACAGTATTGGACAAAACTTTTTAACTCAGGTTGGCCATAGTGATACAGAAGATATTTTTCCCACTGGAAAAAAGCGCTTTTGTACTCATTAACATCTGAGAATAATCTGAGTAAATTTAGGCCTTAGAGCTGGCTCTCATTGCTATGAATGTAAATAGTGTTTTTAAAGACAAGCGTATTTATTTTAAATAGAGACTTCCAATTTAAAGAAAAAAGGATGGCTTTTTTATGTTGGTAAGCATGAACATAAACTCTGATGTTTATGGGTTGAAACTTGAGATTAAAAATCTTTTAATCATCTGTGATAATATCTACAAATCTGAAATATACCCAATTCCACATTGTCTGAGTAGATAATGTTATGTAGTTACAGGTACACATATAGTGACAACAGCACAAGTCCAGCAGCAGTAGCAATTGTTACCTTAAGCATCACAGGACATGACAATAGAAGCAGTGGGGTAGACAGCTATAAGAAGGAGACAACAACTCAGGGACTAAAATGGGTGATTTTGAGGGAACATGAGACTTCTGCTGAGCTCATCCCAACAAAAGCCGCAGCCAACTGGTGACTTGCTGGCACCTCAGGTAGTTACACCATGAACGGCGGAGCTGGGTCTTCTCCAGGCCCTGAGGTTTTGGGAAGGCAGAGGGACCAGCAGAATGGGTGGGCGCTCCACGACCCTCCAAAAGTTGAGGCAGACCTTCAGCCCTTTTGGCCTCCTTCTACAGGCATGGACGTGGTGTTAGCAAGGAAACTCGCGTGCAGGCAGATCTCATTCAGTACGGTCATGGGTGTTCCAACACAAAGTGAAATATATTTGTTTCTCACAATCTTTCAGTGTGTGTTTCTACAGTCCCAATCTTGCTTTAATGCTTTGCCTAAGATTTTATCACTTTTAATAAACAAACACTCATTATAAAGACCATTTTGCCCATCCAAGTTCTAAATCAGAGTAGCAGCTACCATTTATAAGACTTCAATGTTCAGATATACAAGCTACCCAACATCATTTAGATAATGCGTTGGGGCTGAACGTAAGTGATAATAAACTAATGTGGATTCATTATGATGACTCAGAGAAACAATATTACATTATAAATTCCAGGTAATATGTTTCTGTTCCAAGTGGATGTGGTCTTGCTAAGAAAAATAGGTATCTTAAAAAGTTGTTCCTTTGGGCTAAACAAGCTGCTTGAATTCTTGAATATAAAGATTACTGAAATACAGTGCAGAGACCTCTAAAAGGCTTAAAACTGCTGAGAAAAAGGGAGGGGGAAGCAAATTTTTCTTTTAATATGCAAGTGACTTTCTTGTTATCCTATGATAAGAACCTTGCTACCATCTAATTTTGGGGTTGCAGGTTGGTGTCAGAGATCTGGGGAATTCCAGTGTGTCATAACACAAGTACAATTTAGGACAGGTCAGAAGAGAGTTTTATTAACCACAATCACAGGGAGAGAACATCTGGGCAGCATTGTCCCCTCTCCTCCCCTGTGCTCTGCCAAGTGGTTGCAGAGACCCAGTCTATAGACTGTGTCAGAAATAAAAAAAAAAAAGAAGAAAAAAAAAAGAGGTGAGGAAGACCAATCATTTTGATGTTAACAAAGCCATGTATCCATCTCTGGCAGGGACGGACTCCTTCAGTAGCTTGCTAGCTGCCACAGCTCTAAGAAGGACTCACACGGTAAATAAGGTGAGGACGTGGAGGGATGGCTCTTGGTGGAGACTGTATTATGAGGCATGCCCTGTATTGCCTTCAGTCAGCAGTGGGGAAGGGGAAACAAACAAGAATCATAAATATTAATAATTTTACCACCACAATGGTAAAACATGCCTCAGGGTGTTGACTCTTATAGTTTTGTCATGTCCAATCAATTCTGTATTATCAATCATAACAATCTGGCTTTTTTATTTCCCCCTGCCACATCCAGTCGGGGAATGAATGTGCTCACAGTGAAAACCTGTTTTCTGCAATGTGCTGGTGTAATCTTCCCAGTCATCAGAAGTTCACTGGGTCATGCCTAGCAAGTAAAATGAAAAAGCTGCTGCTCTCCCTCACCCCCTCCTAAATATACACACCAACTATTCTGATGATACCTCTGTATGTAATAATGTCTTCCATGTTGTATTTTCCAACATTTATGGCCAGGTTTCCTAGCAGCGGGTTGTAATTGGAATCTGACTGTGAAATAAACAGGTACAAAATGACTGACAATTCCCAAAGATGTAAAAATAAGCACATTTTAACCCCATGCTGTTAAAAGAGTTCCTGCATGGATTCTACGAAGTACTGTCTTTACCTGAAGAAGAAACACTTCAATGATGAGGGCCTTTGGCTTTCTTTTTAACCACATGCTACCAGAATTATAAGCTTATAAAATAAGCTATGGCACTGTTGCACTTGGGATTTCTTTGAGCAAAGTCAAAGAAACAGCATTTGTACCATAATCACCCAATACTCCCCCTGTACTCTCTCCATAACTTGTTTGCCCTAACAAGTACTTACTGATTTTTTCATTTGTGGACAGGACTCAAGGCAATACGACTAAATTAGAGACTGCATCTTTCTCATATCAAATTCACATAACAAAACCAAAAAAAACCAAAACTGTTCCTGCAAATACCTTACACTGATTCTACAGCTGGAAGTTATCAGCTATATAAGTAACAGATAACACTATTCCTACTCATTCCAGAGAGATGAATAAATTGAAAAATTTCATCACATGCATTGTGTACATTGTCCATAAAACTCATGTCTACTTTTTATTTTATCTTCATATGCTTCCGTATACGCTTTTAGCAGTGTGGTCTTCATACAAATACTATAGACTAGAGCTACTCAACCTCTCTACCCCCATGTCCCACATAAAAAATAAAAACTCCTGGGTGTCTTACCAGGGACTGTGACTCTGCGGAGAATTAGGGGTAGAGGTAAGTTGCAACTCACAATTTGAGAAAAGCAACTGCAGACTGAATAGCTAAGGCTCTTTGTAGTTAATGCTGCCAAACTCTTCCCATTAGAAACCCTTCATTTCAGTCGTTCAAAACTCTTCCAGAATTTAACTGTTGGGGCTGAAATTTTCCATGTCTGTTTTCCAAAAGAGTGTCAGCATAAATTGTCCAGTTGTTTTCAATAATAAAGTCAGCAGAAAATATATTATTTGCCAATCATACTATTTACCAGTGATTACTACAACAGTTTTGTCAATAATTTCTGGCAGTATGATGACTTGAGGCAAGGAAGTGAAATCTGGCATTGAATAGTCTTTGTGTGATGGATAAGCCTTTTGTTGTGCATTTATGTGTGTGGAGGGGTATAACACTCACATGTAGCCAAGTTATAAATAATTGAGAAAATATCTGATTGCATATGCTTAGTAGCAGCTGATAAATAGCCTTTCCAAGGATTCTGTCCGTGTTCTTTCTGACCCCAGGATAAAGGAGACTAAGACAAGACTTTCCCTGCAATTGCTCTTCCCAGATGCATTGGCCCAGGACCCAGACACGAAACCAAGGTGGAGGTTACACAAGGTGGCTGTATCGATCAGACCACTCCCTGCAGTGGGAAAGGGAAAGGCATCGGTCTCCTTTCAAGCCCGTTAACCTAGCTAACCTCACAAACCATTCACTCAAAGCCACCCCTCCACAGCCACTGATGGCCCCTTAGCTGGCCACCCACCTCGAGCAGGTGGCTGTGATTTTTCCTGCAGGAGCATGGGGCTCTCACACCCACATCCGACACTGGGGAGGGCTGTACTGTGAACAAATAAAGTCTGAGGAATAGTTGCCTACTGTTGTCTTACTCAATGTCCAAAATTTGTAGTTAAAGTTATTATTTATATTCCTCCACTTCAGCTTATTATCTGAAAAATGGGACTAATAACACTCTTCATTGCAGCACAGGAGTATGGCAGCAAGTTCATTACTGCTTGCGAAGCAGCTGGGCACACTAATGATGAACATGAAAGAAATGGTCATAAGGAAACAAATAATTCTGCATTACAGCAGGTTTGCACAATGTGAAATGAATAACGCATTGGATGCTCAGTGAACAACACATAAGGATAAAATCAAATACTGCATTCATTAACAGGCCATCTATATGAAGCATGTTTCCATGCTAGGTGTCTGACTTTAAAGAGTTTCAGCAGAAGAGGTCCATCAGTGAGGACAAAAAAATAGTATGTGTTCTCTTAATTAAATACTGATTACAATGCACAAACCCAAAGGAAGCTGGTTAAAATTGCAGATTAAAGACAGAAAAAAACAGAATTATGTTTTACTGCTTAACTTTCAAAGCTTTGTGTCCTTTCTTTTAATACATAATGTTAACACATGCAAATAATAACAAAATGCAGGATGGCTAAACTGAACATTATAAGCTTATGGCTTTAAGTGCTGATGTGCTTTCCTAGAAGCATCATTTAGACCATATGATTTTACAATACGTAAACATACTACAAGCAACACCAAGACCTGATTTAGTACTTAACAATATAGTCCTGAAACCTAGAAGAGACAAGGATAAGATCAACCTCAAAACTCCTACACAAATCAGGGCTTTAATATAAAGAAATGTAAACAAAACTTGGGATGACAGCAGCGACACATTTTCCATTTTTTCCTGACTTCGTTCTGGGGTTGTTGTGATTTAGCACCAGAATACAATCCAATGACAAACAGTAAAAATCCCTCTTTGATGCAATTTCACAAAGCAGTCCTCTTTAACAGCAGGTTTTCCATGAACACAGGGTGACAGCTGAAAAAAGGTCAGACTAAACCTCTACCAAGGCACTCACTTTGGTTTAGAGTCTCTTACCTGGTAAATAAAAGGGTCAAGGTACCAGGCTGGAGATCATCCATACTATTTCATTTTTCCAGTGTTCTCCCATCCCTACCTCCATCTGACGCAACCCCACCACTGTCCCAGCAGACTCTGCACCCCCGGCCATCCCTGCCTGCCCCGTGCCATGGCCCAGGAAACCCGCAGCGTACCTTCAGCTTCACACTGCTGCAACAGCATCACTTCAGACACTTCCACCTCACAAAAGCAAATGCAATCCAGCTCTGAGCTGGGGTCATGGGGGTGCCACAAGGCATCTGGAAGAAATGCAGAGCCAAGGCTGTGTAAGGTGGACGTGGGCAGCCTGTGTCTGGTGGTCAAAGGTCCAAGAAGCCTCTCTGGGCTCACTTTCTTTAGCAGTGCAGGGGTAGAGCAAGGGACCTGTCCCATCTGAGGGACCAGACTGCTCCACTGAGGGCTTCCTAGCTCCTCTCCTCCAGTTCATGCTTCTCACTGGGCAAGCTGGCACCCTCGGAGCACCCATTCGTCATCTCAGACCATCAGCAGTTGATTATGGGTCCAAGCCCCACAGGTTTTCATCCTTCTTACCACCACAGCCTTCAACAAGAAGGAGGTTTCTGGCAGCTTCCCTTCTGTCATGTGTCCCTTGTGGTCAGGAGATTCCCGGGAACTAAGCATCCCTGCATGTCTAGCCTTGAAGGGCCTGAACTTGGAACAGGGATTTGGAACCCAGGCTTAATAAATTAATCCTGTGACTTACAATAAGAAGATTTCAAACACTCCTGCTAGACTGTTCTGAAAAATTTCCATACAGTACATTAGCATAAAATTATAAATATGTTCAGCGCTATGCAAACAATATTTATGCACTGCACTGGGTTCTGGACGTGACTTATGCATGTCATATGCCCTTGTGCCATGTGCGTTTTAAGCTGTATGTGCAAGATAACCTGGTTATCTCAAAAGCTGTGGTATAGTTTGGACTTGCCTGTAAAGTTAAGAGCCATTTGTAATCATGAGGAAAATTAAGCTACAGTGCATTTTTTACTTTAATATAGCAAATGAGTACTAACCATCACACTACATTTTGTCATCACTTAGATTTTTTTCCAGAATATCTGAAGAACTTTTTGGATATTAAACTTGCTATCATGATTGATTTCACTGCATCAGTCATATATTTCCAAATTACACTTGCTGAAGAAACAGAAACATACCAAACAAGGAAAAAAACTATGTACTCAAAGTGAAAAGAAAGGTATTTTCGATTTTGAAGGTGCAATGTACTAATATTTTTAATTTACTAGTACAATAAAATATTTCTGATTATTTTCAGGTTAAACATATGCAATGAGTTTCCAGTGAGATGGCTGTATTTCTTAAGTATAGCAGGTCACTGAATAGACAGCATTACTGCCTTGCCTGAGGTCCCAAGAATGTGCAATCAGCCTTGATTACTGGTGGCCCAGTCCTGCAAGGTACTAAGCAATTTCATCTTTCATTTCAGTAGTAGCCAAGAATGTTTTGTATCCCTTAGGAATAAGCATATGAAAGAGCCTGCTCTAAATTAGCTGAGAAACAGCTTCATGCAAAATTTTGCATTTGTTTTTAATGAGAAAAGTTCTTTCCAACAGAATAGGACAGCTATGCCAACAGAAGATTTGACCCCCCGATTTCAGAATTTCCTTCAGTTTCTGAGAGATGTCCCATACAGAGATAGACTGACTTGTTGTACGTACACTGTGCAATTTTATTTTGTTTCTGAAGTTCTTGTTCTGAGAGCTTGCAAAGTCACTGTAAAGTGTTCTAAGTATACTATCCACAAACATCCAATATAATTTTATTATATACGCATTCATTGAAATATTGATCAGTGAAGCAAAGAGAATTGTCGATCATAATCTGCAAGTGATCCACTAGACAAGAGACCTGTTATCATAAAATTCTTCATAGAAGACTAGTCACTCTATAAAGGAAAAATCCATTACACTACACATTAATATTGCACAGGCATTCACGTTTTCTCCTTCTTTTTCCCGTTTTCACTTCTTCACTCCAGCTGTGTTTTTCTTTTAGAAGTTTGTTCACGTAGTTGATCAACAGGAGTTACCTGAGCTGCAGACCCTCCGTGAGTGCCTCTGGCTCCTCTCTCCTACACCAGACATATAGTTTCAACAGCTGACTTCACTGAAATAACAGTGACCAACACAGGCTCCCTCTCAGCTTCTGGGTCTACCCAGCAGCCAGTGCTGGGTCAAATAATCTGAGTCGCAGTTGCTGAAAAAGTTGTCGCTGTTGCTAGAGGAGAAGTTTTTGCATCAGAGCAGGTAAACCAAATACTTTTGTCAAAAAGTTCACCAGGTTCAACGGAGCTGGACTTTATCAGAGCAAAAGACGACAAATGTCACAGGAGAAAAGAATGGCCTTTCATTTATCCCTTCCACAAACAAGACTTCTGAAACTTTTTGAGCGTTTGCATTGTTTGAAGCACATTTTTCAAATGAAAACTCATTTTTGTGCTTTGCAGATATTTTTTAAATCTAAACCTCCATAAATTTTGGCATTCTGAGCAGTCAGCATTTCAGCAGTCATGTTCTGAGCCGCTAAAAGCAGGCTTTAGTACAGGTCTTACAGGCATTAGGTATAATGCCTTAGTTCATTCTACGTTACAACTAAACTAATTTTTTTAAGAGATACATTGACATTTTAGTCTTTAAAAAAAGTATTTGAAAAAAACAAAACAAAACAAAAAACCAAAACAGCCTAAACTTTACAATCCCAGTGTCTTCTTTAGAGCTTGTTCAGTACATTCAAACCTACTTTACTTCCTTCTATTTCTTTAATACTTACGATTCTTCAACAAATCAAGAATACCTGTTCACCAAAGAAACAAAAATTATGAGGTCACTGATGCTGTTTGCTTGTCATTGGTTGTTGTTTTTTCAACTCAGTTATCAGCGAGAGTTATTGAATACAAGAGGGTAAATTAAATGTTAGGTCTGACTCGAACAAAGTAGACGTGCTCTCTATTTTACTGCCCTGTTAGTTCACACAAGGTGAAGAATATATCCTAGCTGTGGGGGGAAAAAAACAGAGGATTACTCCTGCAGCACCCGTTCATACAGGCTGCAAAGCTACTGTCTGCCATGAATAAAAGGTGGGATGAGCTGCAGTATTTCACCAGCAGAGTAGGAAAAACTTTATTGCAATCTAATCATTATAATTGCTGTAATTACCCAGCTCTGTAGCAGCATCGGGGAAGCAGTCACTAAGTTCCTCTAGCATTTGCAGAGCACACGGTGCTCACGGAGAGAGGGAAGGACAGAACAAGCTGTGCTACCTGCCTTGCCTCCTGCTCCAGGCTGTACCTGCCCGACACCGCTACGGGAACTGGCAGCTCCGAGACCAAATGTTCCCTAACGCACGACCCGCAGCTCCCAGGGACGCAGGCTGCTCTGCTCTGCTCTGCTCTGGTAGCCAAGACACGAATGAGAATGAGTTTGTTATGGATCCGGAGGTAATTGTCAATACTCAGCTGCTACCCCCTGAATTTCTGTTACAATATAATGTGCAATTTCCCTTCACAGTGACATCCTGGTTCAGATAATTTCAGCATCATTTTGTTTGCTGGAGTGCTTATGTGTGGTATACACCTTTACTCAATCAGAAGACAGCTAATTTCTTTGCTGTGCTAATTATGTCAGAGCAAAACACAACATGTTTACTCCTGTTCTTGTCAGCCAGTTTGAGAAAGTGGTTCTCTTTGAGTGACTCCATCACCTAGTTTCTGATGGTTTGCTCTGGACTGCCTAATGATCAGTTCCCGAATTTCTCTGGAGTTGTGCATGTGGTTACTTGCAGGCAGTGCAAGTATAGTCCACACAGGGGCAGGGTATTGTTCACAACAGCCTGTACATACCCAAACTGCAGAGTAAGCTACAGTAGTATCAGTGGCTGATATCTCTTCATACTCCCCATGCCTGTGGTTACGTGTGTTGACTTGCAGCCTGAGTCACATAATGATGGGTTACATCTGCAATAGAGTATCATAGAAGCATGGCACAACAGGAGTAAGAAGGATATATATATATATATAAAAAAATATATATATATGAACACATTCAAATTAATTTTATGGAAGCAACTATACGATATAGTTGCCCACAATAGCTAAGGAGTGGGCTTCTTGCCCCAGGAGGTCCTCTCAGTTGTGTAGTATTAAGACTGAAAATGAAGTCGTCCTTGAAACAATGGAGTTGCCTTTTACAATTGGAGAGGTGAATTCAAAATTTGGGTCAGCAGTCACCACAGACACATAAAAAATCAGAAATTACAAAAGTCCTGAGTAAAGATGAAAGCCTCTACTGGCATCAGGACAGTCTGACCACACTTCTCCAAGCCCTTGCTTTTGGTCCTGCTTTGGCATTCCCTCACACCACTTCATAATGTCATAGCTGACATAACTAATAAACTCATTTTTATCACTTAACAGGATACAATTAACCAGAGGAAGAAATACAATCCCATTGCTGTCTGCAGGGCTGAATGTTCTCCTGCTCAGAAACCAAGTTTCCTGAGGTGGCCGAGACAGCGACAGCAGGTTTGTCTCCCCACCGAGCCCAGGCAAGCAGAGCCACTCCGGCATGGTGGAGCTGCAGCATTGCTCAGCAGAAGGGTTTTACTATGAAAGCAGCAACATCTGCGTATCAGAAGGGGGAGCCTGGATGGGGCTGCAGGGGTAAAAACAACTTCAGAGCATGGAAAGCGAAGGGGAAACGGTGCAGGTCTCTCTGCCCTGCGCAGGTCTGGTGGGGGAGGGAGGGCGGTTGGTTTTGCTTTTTATGAGAGAGGTGAAGGTTGGAAGATCAGATAGGTGGGAAAAGCAGATAACCCAGGAATTTGAAGAGTTAAATTGTCATCAAAACTAGTTCTCCCACTGAGATGAAAGGAGCAGCTCGCACATGGCTCAGCTGTAGCCTCAGCAGTGCAGCTGCACACTCAGGTTTCCCCTCCACCAGGGATTTTATCATCTACACCTTCTCAAGCTCAGTATAACTTTTTAAATGAACACAGTTGCATGTGTAAGCATTGTCTACATGATGTGTACAGCCCTATTTCTTCCACAAGTCACATTTCTACCAGCCATTTTGCGCTTCTGCTTCTATCACAAACTTTTCTCAAACATTTTGTATGTGGAGACTAAAGAGTAACCTTGAGAGGAAGCGGCAGAAGTGCACGAGATTTGAAGCACCCAAAGGCTTTCTAAACCGTGTACGAATCCGAGAAGATACATCTCCTCTCCTGAATATGCGGGGCTCTGTCCCTGTGTTTCACAGGCCGTAAACCAGGAGCCTATCGCAGCAAAACAGTTTGAGATATCGGTAAGTAGATGCTGTAACCAAGGTATCACGTTCCCATTTCAGGGAAAAAAACACAACAAAACAAAAAAACTACCAGTAAAAACTATCAAAATGCATATGTTTACAAGTAGGATTTCTGTGTATGTTCGTGTTCTATTATCTACACACAGCCGCCTTTTATGCTGTCTGCTGACAGCATTTGATGCGTTTTTCCTCCTGTGCTTATTTTTAGTTGCCATAGGAACTTTCTTATTTCCTGTCAGCTGATGTTGTTACTTAATACTATTAATTGTATAAAAGGGTGTTGATTCTGGTATTCCAGATGCTGAAAAAAAGCTTTAGGAAGGCAGAGCACACATTTCAGTTTACTCAGCCTTTTATTCATTTATTTCTATCAATATTTAATTCAAAAAGCCGGATACTGTAATAACAGCTGTTACCACATCAGTGGAATCCAGAGTAGATCCTCTCCATTCTTTTCTTCTTGTTTGGTCTAAGTTTCCCTCCCACTACCATAAATATACTTATTTGAAACAGTATCTGTTGTCTGTTTAGTTTGTAGCTTCATTCTTCCTCACTCCCCACACATCCTATTCTTTTTCTTTTTTTTTTTTCAATAAGAAAAATTAAAATCTGCTGTTAAAATGAATAGGAGTGAAAAGAAAATTTCCCAGCATATAAAGAAGTACAGCCTGGAAAAATATTGGGATCTGAGGGGGGTTTCTTTTTGGCAAAGCCCAATTTTTCTTCTCTTACATATAATAAGTTATTTTGCAAAAGATTATTTTTCTATTAATTCTTTTTTGTGTCCAGAAAGCAATAAAGAATGACCAGAATTGATTGAGAACTACAATAGTTTAATCTGGCGCTTCCTTTATCCACATCAACTACAAACTTTCCACAGTTCCCATGCTCTGATCATATATTTGGAGAAAATATCTGATCAACATATAAACTTGCATTTGAATTAGTATTATATGGAATGCCAACAGAAGTTCATCCCAGTCTTTCTCTGGAAAAACTGAGAAAAAGAGCAGTAATGAACACAAATTCAAATCGTGCTATAAAAATATGTATTCCTTTTTCAATTTCATATCACTGCTTTTCATAAGGTGGAGAAAACAAGGTAAGTTGAAATAAAGAAACTGGCAAATAAACCAACATTTATAACTTTAGAAAATAATTCCACCAGTGTCACTTAAATTATGCAAACTTCACCTAAGGTTTTATTCAAAGCATTCTAAAGACAACTTGAATCTCCTCACCGACTTCAGGAGCTGCTGGATGAGTCCCACTGAACAGGATAACGGGAGTATTAATGAGCTCGCCGGGGCGCTAGGAGGGTAACATTCTGCTTGGGAATGTTCCCAAAGCATATGGTATGTGCTCTTGCTGAGACAAGCCCTGTCAAGTGTTTTAGTTGCTATAACTCAATAGGCATCTGAGGCAAATGATTTTCAACCCAATCCTGGAAGCTCCTGCACAGAGGGGGTCCTCTGGAGAAGCCCTTCCCAGCCGCCCCGGCCCAGCCCCACCATCAAGGAGAACCCTCATTGCCCCGACTTGGTTAGATGGAGGGGACTCACCCTAGGACAAGCCGTCCTGCTAACGGCAACACTGATTTCGTCTAGGCCCCGCTAAATTAAGGTAGAATATTTGTTGAACAGCACATGCTTTTATTATTTTAGCAAAAGCAAAATGTATTAAACGTCTGTCTTTTTGTCTGAGCAGGAAGAACTGAAGGTTTTAGCAAGTGGATATTTATTCTTTTAACCAGTTTGTTCTTTTGGAAATGGTTTAAAAAAGCAACTTCTTTGGAAAATAAAGTGTACGCACACATGGAAGTATTTATTTATTAGCCAGAGTCATAGGGAAGATAATTATGCTGATTACTTCACTGTAGGACTATTTAGGAGAATCAAAGACTCTGAATATTATTTTATATATCTAGAAATTGAAATTTAAAACGGACTGCAGAAAAAAAATCTTAACTAGAATAAAGCCTTTTCCCCAAATGAGTCTCCTAGTTAAACCAGAAGTCAAATAGTTTCCATTTTTATAAAATAAGTTATTGCCCCCCACCACTGGTAATTTTTTATTTCATTTCAGGAATATGCTACCAGTCTGATCTACACTGAAATATGGGAGTGCTAATCTGGAAGTGCAGCCAAGCCAAGTTGGAAAATAACTTCCAATTCAATGTCAATAATGTGCAGCAGTATTTGTAACATCACATTAAATCTGAAGGAAAGTGCAAAGATATCCAGCTCCCCTGGCAAAACCATGGCACAAGATCCGGGGAAAAGCAGCTCAGATGGGCAAATCACCTGCAACTGAAATGGATGTGGAGTTTCCATCCCCTTCCTGTAGGACTGACTGGGTCAGCCAGCACAGAGAAGAGCTGGGAGGTTGCAGGACACAGGGGCTGGCTGGTCCCAGCAGTGTCCCATCACGGTGGGCCTGGGTGGCCCCACTGGGTCAGGAGGCTCCAGGGCCACCCGAAAGAGAGCTATGGGATGGGATCAGCTATGCTGGGGGAGCCTAGACCAGCCACGTCCCCCTGGGAAGGAAGGAAAGACAGCAGGACAAAGCCAGGTTCACTGTGTGACAGCAGTGGGAGAAAAGGCGAGCAGGAGAGCAAGACCCAAAACATCCCATGAAGTCAAAGGCCATGAAGACCAAAACAACTTCTAGAAACAAAACAGGAGCATTGCTCTTCCTCCTTTTCGCCTTACTGCAGTGGAGAGGGGAAAGGACTGAGCCATCGCCTGCCTCACCGTGGGGCTGGCACCGAGCATGAGCGTGTGTTTGCTTTCTCCACTGAGCAAATGCTGGCCCAGCAGCCACTCTGTAAGATTCAACAAAGGATGAAGCGAGTTATGAGAACCACACCACTAAGACTGAGATGCTAACAACGTTACGGGGACATCTGAGGATACTGTTGTACTTACCAGAGTACGAGAATCAACATCATCCTCTGTAAGTTATACAAAAGAAAGAAGGTATTTAGTGTCCATCTGTTTTTGTTCAAGAGATAGTAAATAATTGTTCCTCAAATGTCCACCAAAGGCTTCTGATTGCTCTGAGCTGCCAGACAACAGGATTTTTCCTAGCCTACAACTGTCACTTTCCATGTCATCTGAGACCAAAATGAGGCATTCCCACTTTTTATACCTCTTTCATTAAGGCAGTGTGATTGCTTGTTTATAAAACAGAGATATTAGTAGAGCTCAGGGAATAAAAAATTAATAGGCACTATCCAGCAGAGGGAGCACAATAACGTAAAAACCCTTCAGCTGTGAGGTGGAGAACTTTCTCTATTAAAATCCACAATATTTGGCAATCTGAGTTTACTGTTATAGCATATGGGGTGGAAAAGACAGAATTTAAAGAAAAATAGAGAGATAGGAGAGAGGGATCTCAAACAAACACAAGTAAGAATATAATTGATTTGCTGTTATTTTCATCCATAATAAGGCAGATGTAATGTCACTGCTGGAAAAATTAAGGTTTAGTAAGAAGAGATCAAGGATGATCTTAGGAAGAGTAATAACATTTATTTTACAACGCTGGTTTTAATTTAAATAGAACTGGCTGCTCTGGCTGAAAAACTCAAGTGCTGCTTTCAGTTTGACTGTGCACTTCCTCTTGTTGTTAATGAAGTCATACATCACAGAAATAACTGATGCACCCATTCATTCGGTTTATGTGTAATTTTTAGAGTCCAATATGACAGAAATCTTACTAGAGTTCTCTCTTCTGTGACTGTTACACTTTCTAATCTAATCATGCTCAAATAATTGTAAATTAAAAAAAGAAGAGCTAATACCTATTTTATAAGAAACGGTCATAAACCAGAGAAAGAATCCGTCACATTTTGATGTGACTTACACAAACTACAGTAATTAAAGAAACAATGTAATAGTTTAAAATTGTTGCCATCTTAAATGCAAACACTTCTCAGGGTGCCTTTCATTAATATATTTATACTATGAGATTTTTTAATTAGGACATCTAAATTCTAAGCTCTGCCACTGACTGTTATTTGACCTTTGGCAATTCATGGTCTTTCTAAGAGAGTTTCTGTTATCTTTGTAATGAAAATCATATTGATTTCACAGCTGGGTAGAGTGTAACAGCAGCTTTGCCTGCTGGTAGAAAGTACCGTTGAAATAAAAACATAATTTTAAAAGGAAAGAGAGAAGAAAGAACTGAATGTTCTGATCAGAAATGCTAACTACAGCTCACTTGAGGTAGAATATATTTGGGTTAACTCTTACATGTTTTCCAGAGAAAAAGCCAACCGTGATGAAGACTGATTAGTAGTTTTTCTGTTAAGCAAACCAAACTTTTTCTCCACAAACTGGCAGTAAGATTAACAACTGAAACAAAACATCTGTGCTGCTAAATATTGAAGATGCCCCCATCCAGCAGACTGTTCACTTTGTTGTATAACCTCCAAAGGAAAGGAGGTTTATGCAGGCTCATTATCCATTCACTCAACTATTACCCCGCTTTCCCTGGTAATTTTTCAACCTCTTGGACAATTTCAACCAAATCTAGCAGAACAGTGGAATTCTTAGAGACATAAAAGACTTTTGACCACCAGACTCAACTGAGATTGGACGCAGTTTAATGGACACTTACTACCTTTCCTAGTCTCACATTTAACTAGCAATACTAAACGTAACTCCAAAAGTAGACTGAAAGCAAGACATTGCTAGAGGTTTCTTATCCCCGTTACAGACACAGCATCTGTACCCTGACAGGACAAGTTGATCCACAGAAAGTAAAGGTGTCATCTTGGGAAAAGGACTGAAGACTTATTTCTTAACCATACCGAAACTCAAACTGTTTAGCTTATATACTTGTGTATTCCACAGAACTTCCAGAATATCTTGTTTCATTAGTCGAACATAAATTCATTTATTTTTACATAATTCTATATTAGTAGCATCTTAAGGTCACAACAAACTTACTCAATTATTTTAGGATTATGATGACTTCACTGAGGTTATTAAAATTGCAGTCAAAACTGCATAACTTCAAAAATGTCTTATTAAAAGTTTCTTACTGTTTATCACCAAAGCATTCTCATGATCTTCTACAGATATAAATCCAACTAATTAACTTTTAGAAGGTTTTACTGTCTTCTTTCCAATTAACAAAGACAAATAGCTTTCACTAGGCCAAGACAATCCCTCATTACCTGACGACAACCAACAAAATGTCTAGCACAGGCAGGCTTCTTAGAAGCCTAGCTCATTTTCATGGACATGATGGTCACTATCAAAACGTGCTGTGTGGTATGGACAAGCAGATAAATCTATGTGTGAGAAGATACCCAATATGAAATATCCATGAGATGAACCCTGTGTGAGAAGGAGCTTAAAAGGATGGTGGGAACTACTTGAAAAGGTCTGGGACTCACCACTTCCACAGCCCATAAATGATCCATTCAGTCTAACACAAAGTCCCTCAGAACTGTGAGACCCAGGTGGAACAGAAACCCAAAACATAAGGAAACTTTTAAATCCACAAACTTCATAATATTTATGAAGTTCTGAATATTCCTGAGGTGAGGAGGCATTGTGACAACAGGCATGGGGAATAACAGACCGGAATCCAAACCGCCTCCTTCATGTTTTTTTCTGTAAAGATTGCATTTCAGACAGATAACAAAGAATCAAACATCCTTCTGCCCTTCCTACACAGTAAGCAAGACCAGGATGGGTATTGCATTGCCCCATCGTTAGAAACAAGAACGGCACCAACACAGTTCGTGACAGGCGTCTTACAGAAGTTTGCGCAGGGGCGACGGGGGTTGCAGCGGTGCAGCATACCACCTGAGGTACAGCTGGGCAAAACCAAGCAACAAAATCCAACCCAGAGTTTTGGGAAAGGACTACACTGGCTTTTGAAATTTGTCATTTTACTGTTCATACTTCTAGGAATTGCTGCTATACAAATATATGATACATGATAATGCACATTAGATTATATGTATTTGGTTTTAAATTTTAGTCATTTTAAACATCCAGTCTAAAAGTTATGAGTCTCAGACTCAAGTCTTGGTTAAAATTTAAAGTCTTTAACTATGGAGAATTAAGCCTTTTAATCCAATTTTCTCTAAAATTTGCCTCTTACTTTTGTAAGTCTCATTAAGGTTCATGCAAATATGCATCACATATAATCAGAGATATCACGTAGCACACCACAGTATATTGAAGTGGTATTTTTAAAACACGGGTTTATGTCACTACATAGTGAACCCTGGTAGAGTCTCAGCGACAGAATTAAGCCCATGTACGCACTGCAAAAGCCTTCCTACATCACCGAAGGCACACATGTGGGGCAGGTAAATCACGAGCCCCAGGGTACATACCGTGCTGACAAATGAGGGGGGGGGGAGGGGCACGTATGAGGAGGGTGGTGTTAGACACTTATGTCAAACTTATGCCATTCTGAGAGGCGGTGTAGTTTCCTCCAAGATGTACTGTTTTCCTCCCACAGCAAGCGCTGTGCCTCCACCAGGAGTCTTTGCCGATACAGCTGCTCCGGCGCTGCGACAGCCACAGCTCTAGGGGACACAGCACCCCAGCACTAATCCTTACATCCCAGCCCTGCACTTCCCAGAGCACTTGGGTTCTGCTCTTCCCAGGGCTTTGTGCCAGCTCCATCCATCAGGTATCGCAGCGATTTCCTCCTCTACCATGGCATTAGCAGTATTTTGTCTCACAGAAGAGATATGACATGCCCCAACAGCATAGAGGAATTTAATATGAAAAACAGAATGTGAAACTACCTTTCTGATTTCCAACAGGTACAGCAACAGTCATTTAAAGATCTCTGTTATTTAGAAATGTCTGTTTAGCTGCTGTCAAGGTATATATTCAACTTTAAAAAGTTTTTATTACCTGCTAGGATATACTATGGCTACTACATTCCAGAGAAACATAAATCTTTTTTGTGGTAAACACTCTTACCATAAAGCTCTCGCGTATGAATTTTTTTTTTCCTGAATGCAAAAATTCATATGAACCTGCTCTGTAAAACAAAGTCTAGGAAAAAAAAAACCAACCACAAACAAAAACCAAACAAAAAACATCTCTTAGGAACAGATGAAGAGAAAGAATTTTTTGCCCACAGACCATTATGGACCATTAAGGATGCACCAAACTGATACTCACTTATCTAGGTTAATGGCCATCACGAACCATCCGTTGCTATGAAACTGTTTAAAATCCATTGTGTCTATTGAATGTAAGGAAATGTACCTGTAAAACCACTTTGAACATGTGCCTGATGTCCATTAAAGAACATGAATGCCCAGAATGGAGGTGCTGGTTTTAAAAATATAACAAAAATCTTTGAAGATTCTTGATTCTTGCAACTATCTATGTCCTTTTGAGCTTCTCAATTAAAAGATCTACTGTATATTAAACTTGTTTTCATTTTAATGTGTTTTTCATATGAACACACATTCTTAAGAGTTAGAGCCATGACAAATTTAAGCATGTCAACAAGTTGCTGAATGGTGTAGAGATTCCCAGTGGGCTGGGCCACTGTTTGTCCTTTTTTTATGGACAACCATGAACTTTTGTTTGGTTAACACTCAGTATTTTACCATGTTCCAAGAATTTGCTGTGGGTCACAGTTTGAAAAATACCAATGGCAAGATCCTACTGAGCTCGCTTTAAGCAATTGGCTTCAAACAGTAGAAGCTACATGGTTTTGAGAAGGCAGAGCATCTTGCCAATCACTTTTATGGACAGAACTGCCTATTACTGAGGCCAGATTCCTTCCAATAGCTAATCAATTTTATTTAAAATTAACTTCAGATAACTCTACCCTGTGCTGAAACCTATAGGGCATGTATGTCTGCAGGAGCATACGTATTCAAGTCCAACACATTCTGGTGAAGCCTCCAAAATTTTGGTTCATTTTCCTGTTCATTGAATAAGTGGGTAGCTCTTTTCAGTGCATAAATTACTACTGTTGCAGCCTTGTAAAGTCACCTGAGCTCTTATATCACTGCGCCCAAACTCGTGATAAACCTCAATGGTATTTTTAAACCACGTGTTCCCTATTTACTTTGCCTTCAGCCCCAGCTGAACCCTTTTTCCCAACAAGCAGAACATGTAGAGTAATACACCTGTTTTCTAATTGCATCTTCATCTGGAGCAGTGTTTGAATCAAAGTCTCCCACTCATCCTACTTATGCTTCAGGCAGCACTGCTAAGCCTTACCCACCAAGGAGGCCCCATACCTAATTCAATGGTGGAAGAGGATTACACATCATATACATATACCCATGGTCTGTATCTGGTCCCACTGCATGTATATATACACCCCTGTCTCTGAGGGGAAAGCGAAAGGGAGGAAGGAGGTTTGAAGCAAGCCTGGGCCGAGGTGAAGTGTCCTGGCAGCCACATTCAGTCCATGTGCCATAAATCTGGAACCTGCAGGTACAGTGGTCTCCCAGGGACTATATCTGAGAAACCTGAGGAAGGACAGTGTTTCCCACGAGGCAGGACCCAAGGCCCAGCTCAGCACGGCTCAGCGGCACCAGGGGCAACTCGCTCCTCAGCTCCGATGGCTGACAGCGCCCTTCTTCAGGACCAAGCTCTCCTGAGGTCTACACAGCTAAAGGGAAAAGAGGATCCAGGTAGCTGGCAAGGTGCCTTGAGTTGAGTATTGCTGCCCAGAATTAAAACCAACTCCTCTGCTCCTGGTTTTGTCCAAAGAAGGCATTCCACAACTGAACAGACTGAACTATTTAAAAATCAAATATTCAAGAAATAGAACAGCCGAGTCAAACGTCTGTGACATTCTGCAGTAGAAGTGCTACGCCCTGGTCATATTACAGGCAATGCAAATAAACTGCATTCAAGTTATAATGCAAACTGTGAAAATACAAAGACTGTCCAGAATTAAACAAATAAACGGATTCAAAATTCTGTGTCAGGAGCATGTGTTTGAGAATCATGATTTACAAGTCAGCAGTCAGCCTCCTCAGCTGAAGCATTTTATTCTGGAGGACTCAACCACAAAGACAGTAAGAGGGATTTTAAAGTTATCTCTGAAATGTCTACGCTTTACTTTATCCTTTTAGTTCTTTAATGGATTTCACATGACACATACAATTTTTGAGAACTAAAGTGCTACTTCTAATATTTCCAGTTAAATGAAATCTTTAAAATAGAAGGAATGATAATATAGAAATCTAAAACTATATTTAGTATTCTGAATGCAATTAGGGCAATTCTATTCAATTGATTTCTGAAGTTCCCACATGAGTGATCTATGGTGATATCATTCAGTACAACAGTAACAGGTGCTGAAAAAGTAATTTTAAACAAATGAATTTTATCACATTATATGTTTCTCCCCTATTACAGCCAACTTTCAAGTACTCCTGTGCAATTATCTAAATGAAGGTATATCAAAAAGTACTTTATTCCAAGATGTATTTCCATTTTTCATTACAAGATCACTGGAGTAATAGCATTGTTTAGTCTCTTTTCTACAGAAGGATTTTATCACTGCTTGAAGACAAGGATGAGATAGCGTAAGGAGAGTACATGAAGCCTTTCTTTTAAACTACAGTTTTACTACTAGAGTAAAATATACAGTACAACTAGAAGGGACCTCTAGAACATACCTAATCCATCCTCCTGCCTGCAGGAAGCAGCTATTCAAGTGCTCTGATCTTACAGATCTCCAATGGAGATGGAAACTCCAAAAGCTTGCCAAGCAATCTATTCCCTATCCTCACCATTAAAGTTTTCTCTAATTTCTAAAATAAATCTTCCTTGCTGTAATTTAAGCCTATTACTTCTTGTTCTATCAAACATATGCAAGGGAAATAGATTGTTCTCTTCCTCCTTGGAGCAACCTCTTGTGTTGTAATGTCTTTGCTCTATCTTTTTTATGTCGGACTAAACTAACATAATTTATTCAATTTCTTCTTTTAGGTTATAATTTCTGCACTTCCAATCTTTCTTGTCTCTCTCCTCTGGACTGTCTCCAGCTGATTCTCTTCTTTCTTCAAGTCTGATGTCTAAAACTGGACATGGAATTCTATTTTATTATAAAATCAAGATTTCCTATTCCCAAATTTCAACTGATTATTCAAATAATGAAGGTGATCCTCTCCCAGGAGAAGGATACCAAAGCTGTCATTCTAGTGCATAGTAATTGTCCTGCTGGAAACCAAAGTTGAAAGTTAGATTAATTAAAACACAGTTCAGTGAAAATCAATCTAAGGAAACTTGTTTTCCTTTTGGATTTGTGTCTTAAGACTGATTGACTGAACATCTAAGAAGGCACAAACTGATTCAAGTTTTTTTGCATTGTACTATTTATATGAAGTTTTTGGTGCCCAGTAAGAGAGAAATTCATATGAAGCCTTTCCTTCAGTGGTGTTTATCTGCCTATAAGAGCATATTTCCAAACTCATGAAAACAAGAGCAGGGAAGCTGCCCAGGTACAGGCCTCTGGATGACAACTGGAGTAGATGGGGTAAGAAGAAGTAGGAGGAGACAGTGACTTGGCCAAGCACAACTGGGGCGGTTTTTGACAGCTGATTCAGGATTAGGCTGTGATTTTACAGCTAGTTCTGTTAACCCTGGCAAAACAGCCCCCAGCACAGGCCCGCCCCACCAGCCATTCTGAACAACCTTTAGAAACATAGTGGCTGCAAGACCTCTATTGTGGTACATGGTTGAAACTGGCCAAATGCTATTTTCAGGGGGTGGGCTGATACAGGCAGGTGAACAGCACAATTTCATAAGCCTTACTTCTTTGAGAGACCAGGCTAAATCATTTCCTTATTATTGCTGTGAGCTATATAAACAATGCTTTGCTACATACTATCCTGATATATTGATTTTAGATCGCCTGCTTAATTAAAACATATTAAAGTTTTAAATGAGACATGCAGGTGAGAACATGTCTAGTCCCTTTCTTTCTTCTTTTCTGTCCTACCTCATTTAACTGCTCTACTCTTTTCCCAAGAGAAAAAGATCCATGCTTTTGAGAGCTGGATCCTGACACTCAACACATTGTCATTTATTTCATTCTTACAGTGAATCTAGAACTAAATTCTATCATATTTAGGTGGAGTCACTCAAGGATTGTGTAGGATTTCATTGTGCGAGACACAAGGTCAGTTTATTTATTCATTCCTGGAGGATCACTACTTATGTCACCAATGATGATACCAATTCCACTGCAAAGAGTTATGATTGTGACTCTAGGATTTCAGAAAATAAGTAAGAAGGTAGAGGTATTTGTATTTTCATTAATTTGAAAAACTTCTCCAGCAGACAACATTTTATACAGTCACTATTTGTAGATACATTTGTTTGGTATTTCAGGTTAAGTTGAATACTGGAGGTTTCAGGAACAATGCTGATAAAACTTCAGCAGTGCACCAGCCTTAAGAAGTTGCCTCAGTCTATCAAGGAAATGTCATATTTGCTTATAGTTACTCTGATAACTTTGATCCTAGGGGTATTCTCACTGTCTGCTTCAAGTAGCTGTCTTTGTTATTATGAACCACCTCTTCAAAGGAGTCTACCTTTTATTCTAGTGATTATATAGGAACTTTGGAGGCCATTCCTACCATCAACTATCCAACATTAGGTACTTAACATGGCCTCCCTTTCTTTCTTGACACAGAATCACAGAATGATAGGGGTTGGAAGGGACCTTTGGAGATAAATCATCTAGTCCACCCCCCCTGCCACAGCAGGGTCAAGTACAGCAGGTTGCACAGCGTCCAGGCAGGTTTTAAATGTCTTCAGAGTGGGAGACTCCACAACCTCTCTGGGCAGCCTATTCCAGTGCTCTGCCACCCTCAAACTAATGAAGTCCCTCCTCATGTTTAGATGGAACTTCCTATGTTCAAGTTTGTGCTCGTTACCTCTTGTCCTGTCACTGGACACCACTGAAAAAAGACTGTTCCCATCTACCTGGCACCCTCCCTTTAAGTATTTACAAGTATTGATAAGATTCCCCCTCAGTCTTCTCCAGACTAAAAAGACCCAAGTCCCTCAGCCTTTCCTCATAAGAAAGATGCTCCAATCCCCTAATCATCTCTGTAGCCCTCTGCTGGACCCTCTGCAGCAGTTTCCTGTCCTTCTTGAACTGGGGAGCCCANNTATTCCTCCCCAGGTGCAGGACCCTACACTTGCCTTTGTTGAATTTCACAAGGTTTCTCTCTGCCCAACTCTCCAGCCTGTCCAGGTCATGTTGAATGGTAGTACAGTCTTCCGGTGTGTCAGCCACCCCTCCCAGTTTTGTGGCATCAGCAAACTTGCTCCATCCCTTCACCCAGGTCATTGATGAATATATTGAACAGGACTGGATCCAGTAGTGACCCCTGGGGAACACCACTAGTTACAGGCCTCCAACTCGACTCTGCGCCACTGATCACAACCCTCTGAGCTCTGCCATTCAGCCATTTTTCAATCCACCCCACTGCCCACTCATCTAACCCACACTTCCTATGCTTGCCTCTGAGGATGATGTGGGAGACAGTGTCGAAAGCCTTGCTGAAGTCAAGGTAGAAAACATCCACTGCTCTCCCCTCATCTATCCATCCAGTCACGCCATCGTAGAAGGCTATCAGATTAGTCAGAAATGATTTCCCCTTGGTGAATCCATGTTGACTACTTTTGATAACCTTCTTTTCCTCCAAGATGCTTTGAGATGATGCCCAGAATGTTGTTGTTCCATCATCTTTCCAGGGATAGAAGTGAGACTGACTGGCTTGTAGTTTCCTGGGCCTTCCTTCTTGCTCTTTTTGAAGACTGGAATTACAGTGGCTTTCCTCCAGAAAAGACTTAGATGCTTAAAGCACAGTACATAATGTAATCAGTGAAGGGTAGGGGAAAGGAGACAAAATGAGAGAGGCATAAAATCTCATGAAGAGATTTTTGACAGAGCAAGCAGTGACTGACCTGACAAATAAGTTGAGGCAAGACTGGAGACAAGGCTGCTAAGACAGGCTGAAGGATGGAGAAGGTGGAAAGTGATAGATGATAGGATAGGGAGCAAAGAGAAAATCAGCTTGGTTTGGGTAGGTAAGAACGGAGATAAGGACTGGGATGTTACCAGAGGAACTGGAAGTGACTGGCAGGAAGACTGGACCCTTGAGCTCCTAGGACAAGCTTTTACTAAACAAAGAGATTAGGGCCCAGATGAACAACCTGATAAATTAAATCAGGATTGGCCAATTGAGGAGAATGGGAACAGGACCCGGGGAGAGGGACTAGAGGAGACTGGCAAAAGTTGGGAAGGATGGGGCAGATGAATACACAGTTGGCAGAAAAAGGTAGAAAAGGCATCTCAGCCCCCAGATTTATCCGTTGTCAGAAAATGCACCAAAACTGAAGCTGGCCGTGTGAGAACAGTAGCCTGCTGTTATTAGTTATTCCACCAGGTCCAGCTAGCAGAAGTGTGGTGTCTCCACCAAGGCAGAGCTTGTTTGCTATGAGACATTTCTCCATTTAATAGGTCTTGGTTAGACATGTAGTCAAAGTTTCTAGAGCTAAAAGAAACTTCTAGGTTATCTACTTTGGTCTCACGTCTAACAAATACCACAGGCTTTCTTTCAGTAATATCTGCAATAATTTGTGTTTGACATCTTGATTTGAAGATGGACGTACTATTGGTAGTTACACTATTTAAAATCAATGACACCTTTCCTATTTGAATTTTACTTTACTTTTCAAACACTGGCACTTCGCGTGCCTTTTTTTTTCTATGTATGTAACAGTTCTTCTCTTCCCATAAAATTATTTACTTGGTGCAAGCAAGCTGCAATCTTCCTAAAATTAATTCCATAAGGATATAGATTGACAGTCAGCAAAGAAGATGCAAACTCACATTCCCTGCCATTTCTTATAGCTTTTGAATCTATTTCTGGGAATGGGACAAATTTCTAAAGTAGACAAGATTATGGACAAAGAACCTGTGAAGTTTTGCTTAAATCACAGTAACAAATTGTTTTAATAAAATAATCTTTAAATGTATTGAGTGCCTGTAATACAACTAAGCAAAATGTGGGACAAATCATTAATATTTATGCTTCACTGTATGTCAGCATGCAAACAGGATGTAATGTTTACTTCTTATAAAGCCCATGTTAAGGACATTGCACATTTTTTCAAACTGCATTTAGTTAAAGGCCAGGGAAGAGCCAAGTAGCACATCAGCTTCTTACAGGTGCAAAACCAGATTATTGAATTCACACAGTTAAAAATTATCCCTGCAAGCATACATCCTAGTTTAGCCTGTTATTTGGGGCACAATGCAGAGATACCCGACATTTTTGTTATCTGGCACCAGTTCTTGGAAGTTTCAAAGGCACTGCAGAGCTTCACCATCTCCTGTGAGGCACCTGGTGGTACTGGAATAGTTACAGCCTTACGAACCTAAACTTTTGCCATAAAGCAAGGAATCCTAGCCTTATTATTTTGACAAGAGCTTGAAACCTGGTAGCTCACCCCTTAAGTCTGAATGAGATTCCCACAACAGGAAGCTCCCTCCCTGCCTCACCTGCAGGGCAGAATCGGGAAACAGCCTTCAAGCCCAACCCCTTGGTCAAGTGCTTGGTCAAAGGCAGCTGAAGACTGGCCGGGATATACTCCCCAGCATGCCTCAGTGGCACAGCAATTGGGAAACTCCCCTGGAATGCAGCCATTCCCTACCGGCTTGCTCAGGCAGCTTCCTGATCAGAGGTTTCTGTGAAATCCACTCCCACTTCTCCTCCCACGCTATTAAGGAAGCCTCTGCACCTTGAGCTGGGCTGTGGCTTCCTCCAGGCAAAGGGCATCCAGAATTACGCAGACAGATGCAGAGCAGAGGAACAAATAACCCGTCTCAAGGATTTCAGCCTTGGAGTAAGTGGGGGTGGAAGCGTGCCTATCATGACCTGACTGTTGAGACATCTCAGGAGGAAAGAGTAGTTCCCATCCAGATGTCAAGCTACTTGAGAGATGACTAACAAAAAGAATACAGAATACCAATTCCTTAAATTTCATGCTGCTGCTAATTTATTCCTCTGTTCTTCTTTCATGCAAAACAAACAAGAGTCAGTGGAGGATATCTGTTCATATGTCCTCTGTATGCTCATGGCACGTTTACAATCTGCAAGGTAAAGTCTTTAAGGGCTACCCTGTCAGTGATGAAACATGGTGCTGGTGGTTGCTGTAAGGACCTACAAACTGTCAGCAACTGCTCTGGGCCATCCATTATTTCATCACTTTCCTCTACCTGCCAGCAACCTGCTAAGGAAGACGTGGAATTGGGCATTAGACAAACAACCCAGCTGAGGTGGCGGACAGGAACAAAAAAGGGCACAAAGTTTGGAGAAAACAACATGGCTGAAGGGCTTAGAAGTTCAGGGTCACTTCCCCCTTTCCTGTGCACGTTGATCCATCAGACTTATCTTTCCTCTCTTTCTTTTATCTAAAGCATATTTGCAGCTTCAACCCAATCTTTCCATGTTTCTCTCTGTTTCTGAGAAGGATCATAGCGGTAGGAGGTCCAGAACAATGAGACGGGATGAAATTCACATGCCAGTAAACAAATTCACAGACAAAATTTAGCATGCATTACATAATGACGTTCAGTCAGAATTTGTATCTGATATGGATTTGGTACAGTTCTTACAACATTTGGAAGATTTTTTAGAATCTGTCAGCCAACAATGTAAAAGTTCTGGAGAAAGCTTTCTAAAGTGTAAATATGGCTTTTATTAAAGTCAGGTTTTAGTAAGAACACCAAAGGGACTTATCATATTTAAAAGCTGAATGCACCAGAGACTCACGTATGGACCATGAAGAGTTCATGTATAGTTGAGTCCCCGTATGCAGCTGGCAACGCTAAGCTGGTGACTTACAGCTAACTCAGTAAGGCTGAGACATATGCACTAACTACTGAGACTAACTCAATAAGGCTGAGACAGTCTGCACAACAAACTTCTTCCTGAGTGCTTCAATTCACTCTCAAACAAGTGAGCAGAAACATCTAGGGAATGTAAGGGTGGGATCCATCTCATCCAGCTTGACGTGTCTACATCAATGGAGTCTAGAGAGTGATTCATCTGACTAAAAGTAGATGCCTGCTTTAAAATGAGTTGACTCACTTTCTGGACAATATTGACTGTTTTGACTAGATCCCCATTGACTATGACTCCAGGCCTATCAGCTGCCTCTACCCAGTCTAAAACAGGAGAGAAATTCAATGAGTTTGACCGAAGGCTAGGGATATTACAGGACATGATCAAGTAAACTAGTAGCTAATATAGACTATCTTCCAGTTCTCACTGTAGAGGAACTATTGATGATCCTACAGAGACATTACCATAGCAGAAATTACACTGAGATAATATGCCCAAAACAGGTAGTATTAAAAATAGAAAAAAAAGAGGTAGAAAGGAATGATTCGGGTTTCTTAAATCATCTCACATGGATATAGAGCTTTTTTTTTTTTTACAATTATGTTTTATACCGTGCATATGTGTACCATATATATATCATTTATGAATATTCACCATCGACCAACAAAGTATTTTATGTAATCAAAGTCCTGGCACATTAGGAAGATTGTATGTTTGATAGCTTTCAGATCATATCATAGGCTTAAACTGTAGCTTATAAAAATATGCAGATCTTGAAATTTCAAAGATATTTAAATAGAAATTATTTTCTTAACTAAGGGAAAAGAGACTCATTAGTTACAACTTCTTTTGTAGAATAATATTCTTGTGACCAGCATGTGAGTGAGGCTTTTATTAGATGCACTGAAAATGTTATAGTTTTTGGATCACAGAACCTCTTCTAGAACAAAACTGAACAGCCACATAATTTTTCTTACAGAGCATAACATAATTTAATTAAAGTGTTGAAAGCTGATAAATATTTTTTTCTTTCCGTATTTGGTAAATCCCATTTTCCCCTTCCCCATATATCTAATAAAATATAAGTCAGTGTCTGGATTTGTTAACACTACTGAGGAAAGGAAAAGAGGGTTTATATTCTAACTATTTTGTCACACAGAGAGAAGCATTATTAAACTAATGATGAAATGCTAGACTTAAGTAATACTTTCTAGTTATCAAAGATTAAAAGTATGCTGGATGTTTTTTCTTTAAGATAAGGGTTGTGATTATACACTCCTTTCTATTTGTCCTGTTACCTAGACCTGTGGAAGCTGCTGCCAAATCAGAGATCCCTATCAATTTTGCAAAGTTGTGAATGATCACACCAGAAGAAGGAAAACTCATATATTCCATTAAAATATGTATCACATACATGAAATTTTTAATGGGACATAAGATAGGTTCATACTGTTTCTTATAACATGTATAGAATTTGATCACAGTTATAAGGGGATTGATGACATTTTTTTCCAAGCACTGTTTAGAATGTGCGTACTTTTTAACAGAAAGATCCTAACGTAAGTCAGCTTTTCACTTTACACAATTCTTCTTGTAATGGACAGCTCCACATACAGCCCTGCACAACACCGTGAGTGTGGCAACATCATATTCTCATACAGTTTTGCTAATGTTGAAGTTAGAAGACAACTATGAACTAACTCCAAAAAGGTGCCAATTGCAGTCATGTACACTAGCTGTCTACCGACAAGTAAGCATTAACTATTAAGCAGATAAGAAACCCACAAACAACAATTTACAGTCCTGAAAACAACGGGGTCACTCCAAAACATCTGCCAGTTTCTACTGTCTCCAATCTCATCTTAGGACAATAGGAAGGAAAATGTCCCTCAAAGCAATCCTGATTAATCATTCTCTTAGGTCTTTCATGTCTTCAGTAGAGAAGTGTGCACTCTTTGAAAATGGATCCATGCTTTTCACCATTCAGTATTAAGAGCCAGATTCAAAAAGAGATTCAGACATTAGGGTTCTACATTGAAAGTTGCATTCCTCAAAATCAAAACTCAGCTGCTGTCTTTGGGCGTGGAAATTGCATAGGTGCCTCACCTTTGACACTCGAGCTCTCTGAGAGCAATAAGGGTTCTAGCAGATCTGCAGTGGCAAACTGTTGCCATCTGCTGTTCTCTGCTTCGCCCCTCTGATGGACAGGTTGGAAGTGATCCCTGGAGTGCAACTTCTCATTCAAAGCAGCTCCATCTAAAGCATGTTGCTCAGTCAGGTTTTGAATATGGACCTGTTGGAGCGGGTCCAGAGGAGGGCCATGAAGATGATCAGAGGGCTGGAGCACCTCTCCTATGAAGACAGGCTGAGAGTGTTGGCTTTGTTCAGCCTGGAGAAGAGAAGACTCCAGGAAGACCTTACAGCAGCTTTCCAGTATCTGAAAGGCACCTACAAGAAAGCTGGAGAAGGACTTTTTACAAGGGCAGGTAGTGATAGGACGAGGGGGGGGCGGCTTCAAACTAGAAGAGGGGAGATTTAGAATGGATATTAGGAAGAAATTTTTCACTATGAGAGTGGTGGGGCACTGGAACAAATTGCCTAAGGAAGTTGTGGATAACCCATCCCTCGAAGTGTTCATGGCCATGTTGGGTGGGGCTTTGAGCCACCTGGTCTAGCGGGAGGTGTCCGGGCCCATGGCAGGGGAGTGGGAACTGGATGATCTTTAAGGTCCCTTCTAACCTAAACCATTCTACGATTCTGTGAATATACCCAAGGACTGAGACTCCACAAAATCTATTGAAAACCCATTCCAGCATTTGACCATCCTAACAGTGACAATATTTTTCGTTACATGCAGAATTTCCTGTATTGCAACTTGTGTCCATTAGCTCTTCCCCTAGCACCATACACTTCCAAGAAAAGCCTGGATCTCCTCTCTACATTCACCCCACCACACTCTCCTCATATGCTCGCACGTGCCAACCTGTGTGATCTTAGTGACACTCTGCTGCATTCACAACAGTATGTGAATGTCTTGTGCTGGGCAGCCAAAACCAGTACTCCAGAAGCACTCTCACAAGTGCCAAATAAAGGGGAACAATTACTTCCCTGGACCTGCTGGTTACATCTCCTAATATAAGCCAGGATGAGGGTGACATTGCTTGCCCCAACTGCCAACTCATGCTCCATGTGTCCACCAGGACCCAGGTCCCTTTCTGCAAAGCTGGTCTCTGGTCAGTTGACCTCCAGCATGTGCAAGTGCAGGGGGTTATTCCATGGCCAATACAGGACTTCTCGCTTGCCTTTGCTGAGTTTGGTTAGGCTCCTGGCAACCTATCCCTCCAGCCTGTCCTGGTCCCTCTTAATAACAGCCCTGCCCTCCAGCAGATCGACTGCTCCCCTGCAGGCTGGTATCATTCATAAATTTGCTGATAGTGCACTCTCTCCCATAGTCCAGATCATTCGCAGTGAAGACACCAAACCACGCTAGCCCAGAATCTGTCCCTGGAGGGGATTGCCACTAGCAACCAGGTGTCGGATGGACTTTGTACTGCCAATCACAACCTGTTTAGCCTGGTAGTTCAGCCAGTTTCCCATCCACCTTATCATCTGCTTATCCTGTCCATATCTCCCTATTTTGACTGGTAGGATACTATCAAAGACCTTGGGAAAAGCTTTGTTAAAGTCAAGGTAAACAATATTCCCTACTCTTCCCTTGTCCACAGAACCAGTCATCTTACCACGATCAACCAAATCAGTCTGATAAGGGACAGTTTGGCCTTGGTAAATTCATGCTGCCTGTTTCTAATCATCTTCTTGCACTTCATGAACTCAAAAACGGTTTCCAGGAGGAAATAATCTTTCAGGAAACTGAGGATAAATTTAGCCTGTAGTTCCTGGGATCCTCTTTCTCAGCCTTCTTGGAGGTGGGTACGATATTTGCCTTTTTCCTTCTGTCCCCAGTCACCATAACCCGTTGAAGTCACGGTGCAGCAGACTCACAGTGACATGGGCTAGCTTCCTCAGCACCCTTGGATGCATCCCATCTGTTTCCATAAACTTGTGTATGTCCAGTTGGCTTAACTGCTTAGTCTTTACTGTGGCTACAGCTTCACTCCCTCAGACTGCCACTAGCCTCAGGACTGAGGGTAAATCTTACCAATAAAAAAAAAAGGCAAAACAAAACAATAAAAGGCACTGAACACCTCATCTTTTTCTGTGCCTTTTGTTAGTATGTCCCCCTGCCACACAGAGTACTTTGGCCCGCATTTTCCATACGCTGCCTTTTTGTTGCCAATATACTTACTAAAGGCCTTTTTGCTGCCCTTCACATCCCTTGCTGTTGCAACAGCAGCTGAGCTTTGGCTTTCCTAATTCCCCCCCTGCAGACTTGGGCAACGTCTCTATATTCCATCCAGGTAGTCTTGGACCTGTTTCTGCCTTCTGTATACTTCTCTTTTGTATTTGAGGTCAGTCAAGAGTGTCCTGCTCACCCATACTGGCCTTGTCCCACAATTGCTCTTCTTTCTGTGACTGGAACGGACCAGTTCTGTGCTTTAAGGAGGCTGTTCTTGAAGATCAATTAGCTGTCCCAGGGGCAGCTGATTGTCTCCCATGTGATCCTGCCCAGCAGATCCTCAAGCAAGCTGTAATTTGCTCTCCAGAAGTCAAGGCTGGCAATTTTACTATTTGTTTTGCTCATTTATCTCAGGATTTTTAACTATCCAATCTCAGGGTTGCAGCCAAAGCTGCCCTCAACCTCCACACCCCCAGCCAGTTTGTTCACGAGTAACAGGTCCAGCAGAGCACCTCCTCTGGTTGACCCACCAATCACCTGTGTCGAGAAATTGTCATTGGATTTTTTGCACTTAACCCATGCTTCAGGTGCTGGCACATGTCTGGAACCTGGTGTTCCCTAGAATAAGGAGTTGCACTCTTACTGTTGTGACAGCAGAAATCTCACTTGGCCTTCCAGATCTGAATACCCTTATCACCTGCCATGGAGAATCTCAGGAAGAAGGCTCCTTTTACACAGCTGTAGTGCTGAGGAATACCAGGGCCCTGATGCAAAAGGCTCATAACATATCCTGAGGAGAAATGTGATACAAGTGTGAGGAGGTTAGAAATGTTGTGGTGCCGAGGCCTGTTGTGACAGGTGCTACCTTCATCACCCCTAATGAGGCTAGGAGCAGACAAGGAGACTAAGGGGACATTCTCAGGTTGTTGGCGCTAGCTCTGGAGATGAGCAGAGCCGTCCTATCCATGTTGAGTCCTATCCACTCACCAGTGTCCAAGGAACACATAGTACTCCTACACTCATCAGTGGCAAAGGTGAGAAAGGTATCGTGCTTGCAGTCACTTCATGTAGGCTCTTAGCAGATGAAACAGTGCTGGAGGTGACTCCCTGTTGCCATATTTCACTCGCCAATGAGCTCCCTTGCTAATCTCGTGTGCCCAAGAAGTCTTGATATAGTGAGGGTTAGAGCTGCTTCCTTGAGGGAGGACTGCTTAGGAGAACGGCCTGTTATTGATTCAGTAATAAAGGCTTCTGCCAGTGCACAGCTCCCACCTATATAATGTGGCCAGACTTCTGAATTTAATGATGTCTTCATAACCTTCCAAATGTGTAATTCTGCTGTTCAAGCTCCTGATCTCTTCTTGTTCTAAAATAATGATAGATTGAAAATTTATCAAAAACACATCACCTTCTAAGGCAGTTAAGGGTCCTGGCTTGCACAGGAGATGACAGGATCCAGCCTTTGTAAGTCAGGCTGAGTGAAAAGTAGTCTTTGGAGAAGCCTTGTAGAGGCACATAGACATCTCGAGTGCCTAATAAACAGCAAACAACTCACTGCCTGTCTGAAATTCACTGTAGCAGGCCACTCCACCTCAGCACTGTCCCTGAGAGAAACTTGTGTGGGGCGCTCCCTGCCTTATACCCTACACGAAAGGGGAAAAAGTCTCTCAGTTTGAGTAATAGTGCCTGCATACCTCCTACAAGGTGAATACAGATGTGGTCTATCACTTAAAATAGAACCTGGCTTTTCTTCAGAAGGCTGTGACTTCCCAGCTGATGTATTTGAAGCAGAAAGATGACAACTTTTCGTCCTGAAGAGGATTCCTCATCTTATTTTAAATGAAAGGACATAAACACCAATCAGGATAGCATTCTAGGCTATAAATCCCAAGTAAAATAGGCACCTGCAGACAGCAGTACCTCTGCTTGAAAAAGCTCCAAGGCCCTCTTTTGCACAAGACTTTTTTCACTAGAGTAAGCAGTCCCACTCACTCCTGAGTTTTGCAGTTCTTGTTCCAGGGCAATTATTCTCTATAGGTTAGACATCTAAATTAAAATTGCAGATTTTCCTGCTGATTGCCTCCTAGACAGCTTTTTCAAGCATCACAGCCAAGCTTCAGGAATATTTGGGGCAGGACAGTATGTTTAAAGTTCTTCACCTACACGCTATATACTACGCAGCCCTGATGATAATTTTTTCATCAGGGCTCAGATTTTCCTTTGGACTAGAAATCCCATTCCTTAGGAAGACGGGTTGCTTTTCCAGTGCAGAATGTTCTCTTTACTCTCTTCATCAATAAATACCACACCATGAATGTTAAAAGATACCAAATTTGGGCTTTGTAGCAAGAAGCGGGAATATAGGCTCTGCATGGCCCTCTGCCGCTGAAAAACATAGCCAGGTTTATGAGATGGGCCATTTAAAAATTCTGATTTTTCTCTTAAACTGTGTCAACCACTTTAAGTTTAGGTGCTATAATTTCCTTCAAACTTCATTTTATGGCTAACCTCAACTGTAAATAAGAAAAAAAATTTACTGTGGTAGCCCTTAGATTCCCCAATCAGTATGTCACATCTTATTGGAAATTGCAGGTCCCGCAGATAACAAACAGAGTCTCTACCAGGAATTGTTTGCATTCTTAAGTCATGCTCCTTCAGTTATCTGCATATGCAACTTTATAAATGAATAATCCCATAATGTTATTGAAGATTTCACAAATAGAAAGTTAAGGCATGTTTTTAGATTATAGGTTAAGTTCACTTGAAATAGGAAAACACAATATGTGTGAAAACAGAGTTTAATCAGTTAAAGAATCATGTTTAATATAACAATGTCTTCATATTTAATCATTAGCTGTTTCTGATTTTTTTCTAGCATTATAAACAGAGAAAACTTCAAGAAGGTATTTGGAGAAAAGATCAATAAATTAAAAAAAAATTTAGCATTTTAAGTGAAATGAAAAATCTTAACTGTCAACTGCGTGTGAGGCATCCAAGACTACATTTAAGAGAAAAACATGATGCTGGCCTCCCAGTTCAGTCACAGGGGTTCTGAAGCACCTGGCTCCTCTGATTTTACATGAAACGCTGAACCAGGACCTGGTTTCCTGGAAGGAAACTCCAGTTAAGTGAAAGAGAAATTCTATCATGACACCAAGTGCTTTATATAGTGTTTCTCAGTTGCGTGTGAAGTACAACAGCTGGGCTGGAAGAGTATGGACTTTGTAGCTAAAATCTGAAATGTTTACATTTAAAAAGAGGGATAAACAAGCTATCTTGTTTCTTCATTTCCATTCCTGACTTTCCATATCCTCTGCTCTAGCTCACATAATAAATATAGATTACTTCATATTATGTCTTATTGTGAGAAAAAAGGTTTTACACTGAAGAAGATGAATTTACTTAACTTTGACTACTCTGAGCCTGGCCCAAGGTGTAATCTGTGTGACGTTTCTTCTTAGTTCACATGCAGAGGCATTTGATTTGTCCTTCTGGAGCCTCCCAAGTTTTTCAAGCAATTCAAGGGCTACGACTGTACTGGGACTGTAAGGCATGATGAGCCCTTGTGTTATTCTGCAGAAGCCAAGCCCCTAGTTGTTGAAGTAAGACAGAGGAGGTGGTGAGGCTGATGTTGTTGCATTATTCTGGCCTCCAGCCCAACCCTTTTCCACCACTGGAGTGGCAAAACTTCCACTGTGAGCTGTTAGAAGAGCTACCTCTCCCCTTGTTTTTCTAAAGCATAGCATAGGTTTGACATGATTTACATGGGAAAGGGGAGGGTTTCTAACTGAAAATCAACAGTTAAAAGTCTGTACTTATTTTTCAGGTGCTTCACTTCTTATAGCATAAAATTATAATTTGGGATTAATTGCAATTTCATTCTTCTCTCCATACTTATGAGGGAGTCATGAATCTCCAGGCTGATGTGCTGTAGCTCCAGTGCCAAAGTGTTGCAGAGAGGAGGCAGAGGAAGTAGAAGCTGGAAAGGCAGCTAAAATGGCTGACACTTATCAGAAATTAAAACCAATGGGTCTACAGGAGGGCAGCAGTTTGGAAAAATCAAGAGGAGACAACACAGTACTTCAGCATTCAGTTTTAATGTTGACTAAATACATTAATCTCACCAGAATGAAGGCTGTGGTATGTGTCCTCTGTCCCTCTCATCTGCATGAAGGCACGCAGAAAGCATAGCCATTCCAGTAATATCCCATAGTTGCACTACTTCAGGTGTGGAATTTATTTCATATATGCATTTATCTTAAAATTTATGCACAGAAAAATATAGCGGGGGGAAAGAAGTATATATGTATAGAAAATTTAAATATAGATGTGCCACGGTCCAAAAGGCTCTGTCTTAGATTCTTCATGACTGAAGGAGAGAAACTTATTTCCAAATCTCAGTCTTGAAAATACCCAGCAAACATGGCTCTTTATGGATATTTTAGGCTCAACTCCCCTCCATCCCCAAGGCCTGCAAACTCCAAATTTTAGGTCTTTGGATGCAGTGCAATGTTCTATGGCACACAGGCTGACAGTAGGCAACAGAAGGAAAATATAATAGGGTGGTTATCAGCCAAAATGCTTCTTCTAACTAATTTCTGTATTGTCTGTGTCCATCCCACATGGACATGCTGCATGTAGAATGAAGGTTAGTTTTCTATTTCTGTTTTCTTGTACATACCACAAGATGACGGTTGTACCCCACCTGCCCTGAAAAAGAAATAAAGAGCGCAGTTAACTATTCAGCCAGGTGCACCCCTTTCAGAATGGCTGCGGCAACTGGGCTAAGCAAACTAGAGGAAATATTTCTCAGAAGACCCACCACCTCTCTTCATCATCCTTTTAAACAGCAACAAGGAACTTGTAGCAGCACCTAACTGCCTCGATTTCACATTTCTTCAACTCCCTAATCAGTGTGAACAAGAGGGACAATGCCTTGTCCTGCTGTTGGTATCTGAATGGTGTGGATGCTGGAGCCTTTGAAGGTGGACGAGAAGAAAAGGGAGCCCTGCCTTTCCCTGACGCTTATTTCCACCTTGCACTGACACTGCCCTTCACACAGTGAATCTTCTCAGGTAACAAGTCTCTTTAAAAGGTAACTTTTTTGTCCTGTAAATTTTCATCTGAATTAATCTTTATGTAGGTTGCAGTACAGCTGTGTGAATGCTAATGCCAAGAGGAAGGAAGAAGAGGATGAAGGGCAATGGTATGTTTCTGTTTGGAAGCAGCACCAGTTTAAGCCGTATTAAACTAATTGTGGAACAACTTGGTGTTATCTAATCACTAGCAGTGGTTCCAGAACCTGCCATCGGTTTGAGTATTTAGTGCATAACTGTAAAAAGCCACTATGCTGCAGGATGAAGCTAATATACTGCTGTTCAGAAACTAGCTAGTCAGACTGCTACCAACTCATGCCACTACTAGCTTGGCTAGTCAACTATTGTATTAGGTTAGTGATATCATTATGTAAATTACTTACCTGCAGGTTTTCGGCATCAGGGATTTGCCCAAAATCTCAGTTGTTCCTAGAATGAAACAGCACCACGAGACCTACACTGGTGAAGAGGAGACACGGATATTGTGCATGCACATGTTCATGACTCAGAAGTGACCCCATGAAACTACTGCCTCCTAAATTCTATTATATTCCATGTTTTGAGGAGATTTGAGCTTTTACATCAGAACTTGTCCAATGAAAGAGCTAGGAGTTGTCTGTTAGATTTTTCTTCCCCACCTTAAAGGTTTAAGGGGCCCTTAAAGTGCATGAAATATTTTGTCCCCAATTAATTTTATGTATTGGGGTAAGCAGAGCCTTAAGTTAATACATAATCTAGCACACAATTCAAGAGCTACTTCCTGTAGCAGCTACTTTGTGGTAATGACATGTCATTTCTGTAGATTGTGTAAATTGCTTGCTCTGTTTTTATACTTCAATAAAATCTGTTTGCATAGCTCATACTTCTCCTTTCATTACAATTAGGCAGGCAGAAGTTCAAACAACAAAACTTTATTGTTCATGTCTTCAAGTTAGATAACCACTGCAAAGTATAAAATGTTTTTAAAACAATGTAACAACGTGCAAACCACTGTGAAGTTGTACTGAAATTGCAGTGTACTTTAAGAAGTGACTGGTGTGCAAACAAAGAACACACGTATCAGCTACTTGCAATGCTCCCATCTCCTCTCCACACACCCTTATTTCTTGTGTAAGTGGTGCATGACGAAATAGGAGGGAGACTACTTAGGACAGCTAAATTCTGGGATCAAGCACTATAAATGTATATACACCCAAACTGCGATTTGTATCTTATATTCCGACAGAAGATTATATTTTCATATTAACAACCTACTTTCTCCTACCTCCACAAAACCAGTGAAAATTCATTTTTTAGAGATCAAGACACACATGAACTATTTTAAAATAGCAAACCCTTACTAAAAATTAATTGACAACACTGCTGCAGAATATTTCTTTGCAAGTATCTTTACTTACTGTCTTTGAGTAGGGAATTGGCAGCAGCTTTGTCCAGTTAATTTTGACACGAACGAAGCACGATGATAAAGAGAACCATTTATCAGTACTTAAGTCCCGACTACTTTAATCATCCGTAAGACATTACATAGAATACCAGGACTCTAGTTTTGAGAGATGATCCAACATTTTCTGAGGACCATTGCTCAACTGCTGGACTTCAGTTCCAACAGATTGACATGTCAACGCAAAGCCCTTGTAGACATTTGAGTTCAGGTCCTGGAAGAAGCTACGGGAGTTGTGACTCGAAGAGCTCCTGTTGTCTTGCTGATACATGCAGGGCACCAGCACAAAGAACGGTGCACTCAGCGAGGCCAGCACAGTGCTGCATTTGATAGTTTATGCTCCAAATGTGCCACCCTAGATAGCTGGCCTGCAGTGGTCCCTCCTCCTGTCACACCCAGGCACGTGCACCTGCCTGTACACTACTTCCTTTCCAAATGTTAAATTTCCCATAACTTCACTTGCACTTACAAAGCTGTGGGTTTTAATATTTACTGCTACCTCCTATTTAAGTTCAGCAAGTTTACGAAGGCCATAAAAAACTAACACAAAATCCGTTTGGTGATAGGGGGCTTTGCTTTTGCCAATTTTTAAATTTGTTCCTAACATCCAGTGAGCAGAACTCTGCTGTGGCACTGGGCAAAGCAGAGACTTAAGAGAAACTCCTCCATCAGGCAGGACAACTCACTTTCAAGACACCTGGAGAGCTGTGGTCTTGAAGTGTGCATGACAGCTTTTTAGCATGCCAGTGACTGCACAGCATTTCATTTGTGGTGGAGTTTTGTCATCTACCAAGGCAGGGGAAGACCTGTTGGACTACCTAAAAGGCCATCCTTAATCCTGCCAATTTTTCCTTCAAAAATTTGCAAACATCACATCCCCTCACTTTCCATGAAAAGATGTTGAAGAATACTGAAGCTGCTTCGATGATTTGTTTGAAAACTGCCTGTTCCTCTCCAGCTGGCGCTGAACCACGTGCAGGCGCAGAGAAGCAGCCAGCTTCACTGACTTCTATACCCAGGAACTCCAACTTGCCATTGAAACCAGCAAGAACAAACAAAACCCAAGTTTTCCTTTCTGCATCTTCTCTGGGACCACAAGAGCACCAAAAAGCAGACTTTTGATGTCTCTTCACTATAACAAATATTCAGTATAATATCCAAATACCTAGTGGAATATTTAATGAAGAGTTTTTTTTAATAGAGCAATATTATTAACTTTAAGACATCAAACTCTCAGTTCTACAGTAACTGTGCTTATGAAGGTCATATAAACAGAACTGCAAAGCCTTCCCTCTCCCTCAACCATAGGGGAGTTTTGTTTTGGAGTTTTTTTGTGGTTTCCCCGCCCCCCTCAAACAAGAGGCAGGTGACCACAGAGTAGCCTTCTGTGTTCTAATTACACTGCGAAAAGACATGTCCGAAACATTTTTTGAGGATGGGATGGGGACAGGGTAAGGACAAATAAAGCAAACAGCTGTGTAAAGCTCTGCTATCGCTCTCACGCCTAACTGAAGGCGGTAGTACCACAGTGAGGACAAAACCACTCTCAGCATTATGCTCACTAGCAATTCATCAGGCAGTCCTTTCTTAAAAATTAAATAAACAACAACAACAACAAAGAAAGAGCAGGCAGTACTTACTAGGCTAAGCCTTTGTTAGCAATGAAGCCACCAGAAGCCCTTGCGCAGAGATTAACAAACTAAGTAATCCTTTGGGAATTCTCCCAGGACATCCAGTTAGTTGATCAAGCTGTTCCAATCTTGGACTGAGATGCTGTGACAACAGTTAGATGCGGTGATCACAGCTCTGCCTAGCAAAGGGATGCGGTTCAGATACTACCGAAGGGTCAGTGGATGTACCTAACGCAACACAACTGCTTCAGCTACTCAGAGCCCTAAGATCATTTGAGGAAGCCAGCACCAAAATCACCACTGTAAGGAATATTTTCACTACTTGGATTACAAGTACAGGACTTGCTACCCTCCGTTCATACACCGACTCTGTAATGGGCAGTGTTATCCTGAGTAATTAGCATTATGTTGGAATGAGCTGAGAGTATCACCAGATAGCTGACTTCCTGCATTTGAGCCCAGAGTACAGATATTTTGCAATCACATCGCATATACTGACTATAAATGCAAACAGAGCCAAACAGCTACTAGGATATGTTGTCAGGATAGAATTTCGATAGGACTTCAGGTTCCAAGACAACTTGTAAGAAGAAACAACTGAATATAATACTGTTTTTTTCTGAACTTAAAACTGCTTTGGAAGAAGTTTTCCAGGCCAGGTGCCTGCCTCAAGCTGATGTTTTCAAAAGAAATTTTCAACAAGAACGTAAGTATGAAACTAGGGGAGAAAAAAACTCCCATTTTCACTCAAGCACAGAAAAAGCCCTCTTAATGTACTTGAAAAGGCCTTTAGTTTGAAGACAGAATTTGAAATTTAGTGGGCGAGTAGGCTTTGAATCAGGGATATGCCTTTTGGGCAGCTTTCCTATTGAACATCATGATAAAGCGATAAGCTTTTGAATCTCAAGCTGCACACACAGAGCAATAAAATAAATAAATAAGTAAACATTAAGAGCTAGAAGCTGGGTTTTCTGAAAATTCTGTGGCATCAGCAATGCTGCAGGTTGGTCCTACCAGAGGCAGCAGTGGGGACTGCAGTTAAGTCCGGGGCTCCACTGTGCTCCGTGCTCCCTCTTCTGGCACCCAGGCTGGCGCCAAGAGTCAGCAGCGGGCACCGGGGCAGGGATGGGGGATGTTGGGAGGCTACAGCAAATGCATCCTCTTGGGTATACTCTGTTTCCATTTCTGTCTTTATCAGGGACTTATACAGAGCAGCGAGTTTCTTGCATCAAATCAGTGGCCTCTACCGAAGTGTTTCTCATTTTCTGAGTTCCAAATTCGAGCCTCTGGAAACTACATGCAGAAATACCAAGCAGTATCTACCATACCTGTATCGCCTTCTTGACTGCAGCTTCCGGGCACTGTAAACATCTCAAAGAACAGAGCATCACAATAATCTTGCCCTAGCAAAGCCCTAACAACGCAGATAGGGCCGCAGCATGTATACACAAGTTCATGAAAAAGCCTACGACTGAATTTAACGTGGCTCTGAAGTTACGGCTAGCACTCCGGTTGCTGAACTATCTCTACTCTCAAGTAACCTGTAAACTATATCCATTGAAACTGTGCTTTGATTAAATGAAGAACACCCCGAATTGGCAGCCATTCTTGTAGTGAATTCCTCTGTGCCTTAGCTTTCTCAGCATTATAGTGATCATAATGCTACTAGCTCAGAATTTTGGGAACTCATTAGTATGAGCATTCAGATACTGTCTTAACGATTACTCCAGAAAAGCCTGTAAGAAAATGCAAAAAAAAATCTGTATTCAGATAAATGTTTAAACATCATGTAGATACAGAAGCATAACCTCTTTTTTTTTTTTTAACTCAAGTGAGCATTATCTATCTCAAACTGAAGGATCATGCATTAAAAAAAGTGATCATATAATTAAGGACTATCATAATACACACGCATGATGTCACACAGATGGAAACCAGAAAACTATTAGACTTTCATTTCAAGTCAATAACTCTTTGGCAGATGAAAAAAAAATAAATTGTATGTCTATATATTTTCTTCTAGAAATAAATAAATTGATCCTGATACAAACTTGGCTGCAACTAGTTATCCAAACTTTAAAAAAAGATCATTAAAAAACGTCTTTGAAAGCTTAATTAGCATATTTTGGCAAAAGGAGAGGATTCCTTAGCACAATACTTAAAACAACATGGGGAAACTTGCACTATCAAATATGTACTATAATTTCTGTGTAGTACTGCAAACATGACACAAACACCTGGATTAAGGACACACAACTCGATTTTCATAAGTGCTAAGCACAAGTAATTCCAAAGGAACGCCATGGGGGCTCTGTAATAGCTTGGCAACCTCTCGAAGGAAAAACTATGACATTATTTCATTTTCCTAAAGCAAAGTAAAGAATGAGCCCAGACTTATTAAAACAAAGGTAACAGATCAAACACAATCTTCTAAGGGTTTCATTCACAGACAGGCTTATTTTACTTTTATTGTCTTTTAAATCTAGCTAAACTTGTAGCATGAAAAACAAATATGTATTTCAACTTTATAAACTAACGCTAGAGTAACTTGATGAAGGATGAAATGACACGGGATGAAGTTTCATTCTGAGAGATCGTACTGTAAGCTCAGGGCACTGCTATTTATGCTGGGGAACCCACTACAAGCAGTCCCTAGTTCAGCACGTGACTTAAAGTCACTGGAAGTTTGTGTTCAAGAAACCAAAATAAAATACTTACAACAATAAAGAAAGCCTGAAGATTACAAATCAAGTGTGAATAGCTGCAGTACTAAATATTCCTGAATCAGCAAAAGATGGAAACAAACTGTACGGTAACTGCATCTTAGGAGATACATATCTGAAGTAGAAGTCGCCTGTGACACTGCTGAAAGCCACCTAGAAAGGGGGTTGGCCCACCCCAAATTATCAATTTTTCCTCACTCCCTTGCTTGAGCCCACGTTTTCTTTCATCTCCCTTTTTCCTTGTTCAGCAGGACGGTGAGAATTCCTCCAGCTTCTGTACTGTTCTCCAACACATGCAAGGGAGTCTCATAGAGGGAAGAGACCTTTCCCCGACCTGCGGTTTGCCCACTCTGCACACAAGCTCGATAAGGACAAGATTAAACAGGCTAGTTTGTGTAACGCCTTTTAACAGTGCTACCCCAAATATCCACAGACTGTACTTTTGCCTTTTGGGAAGGGGTTAGAGGACTACGTTCACTCTTCTCTGAACAGTACTAGGTACATCTCAGCTCAGAACCAGACCCTGCCCCAGCTCCATGCATCAGTCGCTCTTAAACATAGTGATCCGGGTAGCTCTGGAAGCCCCAAGATCAAGAACTGATGTAAGGTATAGGAGCATACATACACTCAATTGCTTCTACTTTTTCCCAGGCAACTTCGGTTATCCTGTTTGCAACAAGATTCTATGCAAGATAGATCTAATGTTAAGCTTCAAAATTTGGAAACAGTAGCAGCTCAGCCTAACAAACTTTTTTATAATATCTGGAGATGAACAGAGTCATACATTTCCCCAAGAGCTTCAAATGCTATTATGTTACTGCAAGCAACAGGAACTGATACTTCACTACATTTGATAGCCCTTTATATGTAAACAACCTCAAAACCTGTTTCTCACTAGATTTTCAGTTATGTAAGGAAGTACTGTAGTTAAACAGTTGAAGTCCAATGTCTTAAGTGCCATTTTCAAGTTAGGTGTCCCATCAGCATTTGACCAATGCAGTAAGCTTGAGATTTTTTTTTTTCTCCTTTCGGTTAGTCTGAGAATAGAGATACTTCCTTTTATCTGGACAACACAACAGCATTCAATGCAATGCTGCTCATCTATCAGCAGTCTGTAAGACCAAATCCATTTTAAGTAGATCACCAACAGACAGACTGAGAATCATAATTAAACAACAACAAATTTTCTCCTTCAAAAGTGCATCTGTGGGTATTCATGTGTTTTCACTGCTTTTAAGTACTTGATTTGCTTGGGCAATTTCAATAGATTAATTAGTTTAAATGTTATTTAATCAGTATTTCTTTCATTTACTACTAAAATTTTCAGAAAAGTTTCTGCAGCATGTATTATATGGAAACGCATAAATTGTCACATGTATTGTCTGTCCACACATTCACAGTTGCACAAACTACTTCCCTTTTCATTTACGCCTATATAAAAGTTAAGTAAGGCAACTGCTTACTCAGAGAAATTTCTACATATTTTTAGCTACCGTTGACTGCCATTTGAATTGGTAAAAATATAAAGATGAGACAGTGGTACGTGACAAGCAAATATTGCTGGCGGATCTGCATTATTGAGAACTCTCCTACTAGTAGCATTTCGCCACTTGGACTTCAAACACACATTATGAAGTTAGTAGGTTTGGTTTTGCTTTAAGTTAACTACAGCTTTACCACTCGTGTGTGATACCATCATTCTTATAATCTACAAAAACCCTTAAAGTTTGAGCCAAATTTAACCTGATCGTTTCCGTATTTCTGAGCGTGGTTCCTTTTTAACATTCAGAAGAACTCTCTCAGTTTTGCATCTCAATCAAACTTTCACACATCCAACCAGAAACATGAATCACACCAGTGCTATTTCAGGGAACATGTACAGCTATAGTGGCAGGGGAAATGTGCCATCCACCAGATCACACAAACACGGAGGCAATCACAAAGTAATGCTTGAAGCGGGTAATTTACTAAGTGCAAATATGTTTTATTCTTTTTAAAAAACTTGCACTGGTTTACTATTGGGACATTCCCAACGTCTGTGCTGCAGACCAATGCTTGCTAGAACCTCAAAACATTTCCCACCATTAAGGCCCTAATCTGCAGTACCGGTATGATAACTTAAGAAATGCAGCAAGTATTTTTCGCCTGTAAGAAAAGGATATGAATTTGATAATCTTTCTAAACTTACTGTTGAAGTATTGCCAACGCCAAGTGTTCAGAACACGTAAGTCAGAACCTACAAAAGACTTACGATTTCAAAAGCACTGCAGTTTTGAAATCAAGCGGGAGTGCATTTATGTATTTATTTTTACTTCTCCTTCAGTTGCATTTAGGGTTTTCCTCCTTCATGTTTCATACTTCATTGCACAACTTAAAACCCCTCAACTCTGAAGCATTTTTTAATTTAGAGTTTAGATGATCAAAAAATTCATTGATTTCAAGAGGTAGACCTTTGTGAAGAACAGCAAGTATTAGAAAATTACAACAACTACAGATAACATTTTAAAAGTCTTTAATTAATTTACTTGAGTATTTACAACAGTGTTTATGTAGCCCATTTTTCCTTCTGTTTTATTTCCTGAGTAACAATACCATAAAAATAAGTTGAAATCAGGAAGGTGCACAACACATTAGGAGATTTAGGAGGGAAGTGTCATAAGTAATTTAAATAAACAACTTAGTAAGTTGGTTCTTTTTAACATAAAAGCATTTTTTTTTGATATTTTTTTTTTAACATTATCTAAACCAAGCCTGCCAGGCTTTCTACTAACTGTAGTGGAAATTCTGCACAAGTGTGCAGAACCAGCCTGTAATATTGTACTTCTACTTTCCCACCTTTGCTGTACTGTTTAGCATTTAATTTCATGCATAAGACCTTTAATTTATGATTTAATACCGCACCATTGAAGACTAGCCACTTACAGTCTATACAAAGTAGCAGCATCTTTAAAAACAGCTAGTACACTAAAATTTAATAAAGAATTTTAAAATATTATTCAGTAAGAAAGGGTAGGACCAATACCTAGCTGAGTAAATGCCCCTTGTTGAAGTGTACATTTGTCACAGCAAGCTGTGCAAACAGAGAAGTCTTTTAGCCTAACGTATGCAGTTAACTCCAACACTTCAAAATTTTTTATTAAAAATGGTTGGGATGAATGTCACTAAAATTTACCACTGGCTTTCTGAACCTTTCTCCTCTTCCAGATGCTCATCCTGTAATTCTTCTGTTTACTTTCAGAATGCACCTATACCATACGCTAGTGTCTGCAGTCTTAAGAGTGAATTTACTCTCTTCTCTAGCCCATCTAATAGGCTGCATTTTCTAAAAACACATATATACACACAGGCACATACACACAAACAAATAAAATACCCTAACTTCAGTTTCTAAGGATTTACAGTTTACTGTTTAATGTAAGTAGCATTCAGCTAGCGATACTAGTTACTCTAATCAAAATGTAATGTTGCCACAACTCAAGACAGCACAAGCAGAAATGAACATGGAAATGAGCAACAATATTTCACCCACCAGAAAGAAAGCAAATGCAGAGTTAGTGGCACACTGACAAGAGCAACTGTGGCCTGCTCTCTGGATAGCAGCAGTTTGGCAGATAGGTAATAAGCACAAGATCTAGTATTAAAGATTCAAGAAAGAAATTTGAAACTGCAACACAGGATTCAGAACAGAAGACTCAGCACAGTTATACTTAAAAAAAAAAGGCAACCAACACACACACCAAAAAAAAAAACAAAAAACAACCAAACAAACAAAAACCCACCCAACCACTACTGTATAGTGACAATTCAGTTACTCGACCTGCACTGTCTGCAAGAATGCTCATTCCATGCATAACATTTACACACCAAAATTCATTGTATAGGATTACTTTATAATAGTTTATAGCAGTTATAGCAGTTTATAACAGTATAGGTTTTATTTTACAATTTAAAGAAATTCAAATTGCATTGACAGCTACTATACAGAGATCAATAAAAGGCTTATTTTTTCCTAAATAGCTAGATTCCCCCCCTACATTTAATGTTTGACTCTTTAATACGCAACAAGAAATATTTCATAATTCTTAAATATCAACATAATTTTGGTACATTTAAAAATTATCACTTCCACCAGGAAAAGGTCATCACCTTTATTTAATACCATTAAAATGCATGCATATTAAGGCAGACAAATCAAAGAAAAAGTCTTAATTCACAAGCCCTATCTCTACCTCCAAAAAAAGAGGGGAGCCCCCGTCAATACAAAAAAAAACAACAAAACCGGTGGTGTAAGACTAATATCAGCTTCACAACCACATCATAGGGGATCTCCAACTATTTCAGCTATAAACTGAAGAACCAAGCTACAAGAACCAAGACATCGCTAATGTAAAACGGTAATTATCATCAAGCTGGCATCACAAGATCAGAGTCCAATACAGACATTTTGTACCTTGGTGCTGGATAGTGTTACTTGAAGCCTCAGCCTAATAGCCGGTTTATTCATAAGGCACGCACTAAAATGAAACAAACAGTAATTAAGTGCTGACAGTGACCTAGTTAGCTACATAAGGAGCTAGACCGTCCTGTCATTCATTACAGGTTCGCCGGAATCCGACAGGAACGGCCCCGTCCGCCGGGGCTGAACGGGAGGGCGGGAGCGGGGAGCAGCGCCCCTCGCCC
>VZSZ01000016.1:440781-485199 GCA_013398815.1 Ibidorhyncha struthersii | reverse complement strand
CCCCGGGCGGTGGGTGCCCCCCGGGCGGTGGGTGCCCCCCGGGCGGTGGGTGTCCCCGGGCGGTGGGTGCCCCCCGGGCGGTGGGTGCCCCCCGGGCGGTGGGTGTCCCCAGGCGGTGGGTGTCCCCGGGGTTCCCCCTGCCAGGCAGCATCAAAGGGACCCCCGTTACCCCCCCGCGGCCTCAGGTCAGGCAGAGGCCGGTCTGGGGATGGAGGGGACGCGCTCTCGGGCTGAGCATCGCCCTGGGGTCCCCCCCGCACCCAGCCCCGGCGCGCCCCACTGGGGTTGGTGGGGTCACTTTGCCTTGGGACGCAGCACAGGCAGGGCTGGCGAGGCTTTAATCTAACCCCCTGTTTATAATTTCATTATTCGGTCGGACCCCTCCCCCAGGCACAGTAGGTAACGAGCCTCTTAAAACTTTCATTGCTGTACTTGAGAAGTGGTAAGTATGAACATGGACCTTTACTAGACATTTTACTTTAAAAAGCAACACGGTTTGGGCATGGATGTCATTAACCGGCAATTTCATAAGCATTAAGTGCTAAAACAAAAGAAGCAAAATAGGATCCATATGTTCGAGGTAAACCTGCTAAAAGTCTTTCAAATGGGAAACCATAAATATATAATCCCCCTCAAACTCTCCGTGAAACTGCTGGGAATGAAATACTTCACTAGCAGAAAGACTATTGATTATTTCTGAAGTCCAAACTGCTGTGCTTATCCAAAACTGAGGGAGCAATGTCAGCTTTTTCTCTAGTTCTCAGTAAGAGAACTCCCTCCTTCCCTTTACGCCTGTCGGGCTGGTGGCAGCAGGGCCACGCGTGGGAGGGTTGGCATCAGGGCCACGCGTGGGAGGGTTGCACCCCCACCGCTCCCCATGTCATCGCAGGTGGCTGCTCTGGTCCCGTGAATCCTTCCGCTCTCTGATTTTTGTTGCCGGCTCTGATTTCGGTTCCCAGCTCTGATTTCTCTGCTGGGGAGCTACACTAAGAGCTGGTTCCCCAGATGCCACCTCGGGCACCAGAGATCCCCCAGGGCGGTGAATCTCAGCGTAGAGCCCCTTCTTCCTTTCCCAGCCTTCCCCTCTCGTGCTGTGGGTGCCGGGATAACCGCACCGTGCTTCAGCTGTGAAAGCAGAAACATTCTTTTTTAATCCCTGAGCCATACGCCATTCCTGTGATGTGCAGGGTTTTTCCTGGTCGGCTGTTTGAATCCCATGAACAACAACGCAGGATGAATAGTGGAGGGGATGAAGCTCCCAGGGGACCTTGGTCTCTCTTGGGCGTTGTGCGTAGTGACCAAATTACAGTCCTTCTGCCCTCAAAATGCTGGTTCAGGTCTGGCCAAAGTTAAATACCAACCACACATTGCCCTGAGAGTTACTCAGTGACTGTGATACAGATTTTTGATTTTTCACTAACACTTATGCAATCAGGATCACATCTGAGGTGCTTTGGGATTGTCCTGGATTAGATGAGGTGGTTTTGTCTTTTCTAGGACGTTTTGCTTTCTTTTTCTTGCCTTGAGGAGTGAGGGGTTGTGTAATGTCTCCTCCAAAGAGTCCCCTGCAAGGCTGGTGGTCCCAGGAGGTAGTTACTGTCTTGTTCTCCTTCCTCTGAGGACTGAAGAGCTTTAATTCAACTGAAGTCTTGGGGCTCTCCCTGTTTGGAAATGGAAGTGCCTGCGTGGAAATGGGATCACCCACAACATGTAGGAGGCCAGAGTGATCATCTAGTGGTCTTCCTTTGATCACAGGCTACTATCAAAATTTGGTTTTCAGCTTCCTCTTGGGAAATAAACAGGTTTTGCTGAGTTAAATCCGACCGGGGCCGGTCTCTAAAATCAGTAGATGAGAAGAATGACGCCCTTTTCCTCTTGTAAAACCCAGCAGAGCCAGAGGCTTGCAAGGAATTGTGTAGCTGGAAGGCTTAGCTCCATTTTACTGCTTGCAGGACATTCGCAAGCAGATCACAATTTCCTCTAATTAATCCATTATTTGAAATTATTATTCACAGGACTTCTGTTAATGTTCTTGGCCGATGGTAGCTTTTGGCAGGTGGGAGTTGTGTCTGAAGAGGGAGCACGGATGGACAATGCGGAAGCCTCTCATTCGGCTGCCTCCTCTCTTCCCGCACAGAGGAGATGGGGGACAGAGAATTCCTGTCCCCATCCAGCCCTGCCGGGCTGTGGGTACCATTTCCATAAATACAAACGAAAGGCAGCCAGCATGGATTTTAACCTGGGGATGGGGCAGGGGAGCGATCCCGATTTAGAACAGCATCTCAAAGGATGGGGCAGATTGTTCATCGCTTGGTATCCCCGGATGCCCTTTCTGGAAAGTACGTGAAAGCCAAGCACAAGCCGCTGAGCCGCCTTCGGTGCTAATTTCTGCAGTGTAATAGCGGCTGGCGATGCGCAGAGGTCTGCACAGACGATCTAATGATTCTTTCTGGACTTCAACATGATGAATCTATAAAGCATGTATTGCTGTAGCAGCTAGGTGCGATTTTAGAAATGTTAATGAGTAATTACATAAAGGTTGTCCACAGTCATTGATGTTAATCACTGTTCTTTTGCCAGGGATAATTAAGATGACACTTTAGCAGCGTCAGCCAGTGGTTCCCGCTGTCTCTGCTGCCTCCGTCTCCACTCCCAGCTCCTGCTGTGGCTTTCAGCCTCCTTCAGGGATCTTGACTACCTTCTCTCCTTCCACGCCCTTGGCCCCCCGGGCGTTTCTGAAGGGCCTGACTGACTGTGGCCTGAGGATTTTTAAGCTATATATGAGCGTTTCACGTGGTCTTGTGAGGGTGAGCCGAGGGTGCTGGGAGAAGCAGGTTTGGGTGATGCAAGGCAGTGATCTGCTGCTGCCTCTGTGGTCCTGCCCAGAGCATCACCGCACTCAGCTCTGTTCTGCGGATAGTTTGCTTCGACAATGTGTGCAAGTTACTTCACCTTTCTTTGGCCTCTACCTCATGAAACAGCTGGTCTTCCCACCCTTTTTGCCTTTTCGTGTGTCTTAGAAACCTCTGTTGAAAGGATCGCAGCCAGTATTAATGACTATGGAGGAGCTGCAGTAACAGCTGTATGTGGTTTGTCATAATAAAACTTACACATTTTATCCATGTTTTCACTCTTCAGCCTGCAATCAGATGCTGTTCAGTATAATGCAGGTTCCAGGTGAAGGAAAGCCCATGATGGAGATTTTAGTGGAGGAGAGAGACCCCATCTGTGCCTCTGAAATATGTGGGTGGGTGGGTTGGGGTGTGAGGTCATCTCATGCCTCTCCTGTGGATTTCCCAGGTAAATGAGTCTGCCAGTGTGCTTGTTCCCCGGCCGGAGGACATCGAGGAGAGGAGTGTGCGACCTCTTCACTGACAGGGATGATGGAGTTGTGTTGAGACGGGAAGGCCAAACTAGGTGTCTAAAGTTGGATCACCCCCGGAAAGCAGGACCTCCCGGCAGCTTGCACCATGAAGAAGATCTGTTCTGTTGACTCTGAAGCTGCCCAGAGAGGACACCTCTGTCGTTAGCACAGACCCTCATTGGTGCTCTTTGCTTTGGGGTTGGGAGGAAGAAAGGTCTTTCATCAGCTAAGGATGGCGAGATACCTGAAACCCCCGCTTATTCTTCCAGATCTTCATCTTTAAGGCTGATAAATACATCTAGAGGTTGGATGTGAGGGTCGATTTTTGCAGCAGAGGAATACGGGATAATGTTGAAAAAGCTTAATGTGTTCTGCAAAACCTGTTAATCCTGCGCCTCCGACAGCTCCACGTCAGCCCTGGGTAGCCCTGGCTCCGCCCCGGAGGAGGCCATTTCAGGGAAAGTGTTACTCAGCATCCGTGAGGGTGTCAAAACCCTGGCCAGGAATAAAGATTTGCTTCTCCAGCCCTCAGCAGCCTGAAGGCTCCTTTAAACCCACGAGCTTGGTGTAACGTTTCACAGGAGAAGGGCAGCCCAAGAAACACGGGTGGGTCTAACGTCCCTCCAGATCCGATTCTCACGTGTCTTTCAGACCACAGATAAGAAAACCCAACCGATTCCAAACCCGCAGCGGCTTTCATTAAATCCCCAGGTTTAATATCACGATTGCTCTGTTGCCTGCTGCTCAAGCTCTGAAGAGCTCCCTGGAGCCTCCCTCGACAGCTTTTACCATCGTAGGAAATGCCATTGCCGTCCCTGCCTTCCCCCACTGCTTCCTCATCTCTGCCGCACAGCACCCGCACGACCCTCGGCATAACAAAAGTCTTCAAGAGACCGACAGGCTTATTTTCAAACCATTTCGTTAGGGAAATTTGGAAAGTAAACACCATCCAGTCAGCATTTGAAGGGTGAATTGAACTACAGAGTAAGGAAAAACAAAATCCATCCAGAATCTGCAGCTTCGGCTGAGGAGGAGAGATAATTTTGCGAATAAGACGCAAGCCTAGGAAATGCAATCAAGATGACTTATTATTCCCCAAGGTGACACTGCGCATATCTCAGCTTATTGTCTCTCCACTAGAAAAATGCGTTGCTCCATCCCCAGACTGTAACTGACGGCTGTTCCCGCGGTGGGCTTCAGGGCCTCCTAACAACATTCCCTGCTATTTCCCGCCAGGGCCGTGTGTGCCTGCACGCCCAAGAGAGGTTTGAGGCTACTCTTACCGTCTGAACGGTAAAAGGTCCGTAATGGAATTTTTAATGAAAAATGTGTCACGCTTGAAAATCTTTCACTTATGAAAATGAAACCACCATTTCACTGTTGCTGACAAAAGACTTTAAAGGAACTATTGGAAAAACGGTCTCTGTTTCTACGTTTTACTCTATACCTCTCATTGCAGTTACATCAGTTAGTGATTTTTTAATGTATTGACTTTGAGGTCCTGCATTCGTACAAAGTGAGCTTGTTTTGGTGTGTGAACTGTTTTGTCCCAGGACACAAGTTTTAAGTAATTTTTGGTGCCAGTTGGCTCTTCCTAAATTTATTCTTGGTAGATGCTCATTTCATTTCCTTCAAGCGTTATTAGGGAAACCACATGATACCCGATTCTGAATTGTGCATGCATTTAAATGAGCGGAAGGCTACTCTAATTAGTTTTAAAGCAAGGCTGCAGGTCGCAGCAAAATTTGAGGATAGCACAGCAGGTTTATACGGGCAGCTGTGACGTCCATGCCCGTGGGCCTCGCGGTAAACTAAGCTTTACTGGAGGGCGAAGGAAAGTTCCTCCAGGAGATGAAATGACAAGAAGTGGCATCTGGTAAAAGAGTCATATCTCTACCTACAATTTCCTGAAACCAGTCCAACCCCAAAAGTCTTGGGTAAAAGTTACACCCCGCCTTTGGAAAAGTGACCCTACAGATCAAATTGTCTCCTGAAAACAAAAGTGCTTCATCGACTGCAGGAAAAAAAATCACATATGGGTTCTCGCACACACGGGACGCAGCCGGGCACTGAGCCGCTCTTACACTCAACGCAATGAAAACTTGAGCATTAGCGTTGCCACTCGCGCATTTATTAAGCTGAGAGCACCGTCGCGCACATTTAGCACCGCGCTGCTCCCGGGCTGTAACTTTTCACGTGCAAAGTTCACCCGTAGAACAATGCGACTCAAACGATGCCAGATGTGCTTTAAGCACCGTATTGGGTTGCACACCTTCGCTAGCGCGAGGCAGGGCAGACCTGCTTGCGTCTGCGCTTTCGGAGCACGACTGATATCAACCCGTCATCCCCGGTGTGCAGGACAATGGAAAAATGTCAAGTTAAAAAAGCCCTGCAGATACTTGGCCCATTCAGGTGCGGTGTTAAAACCCTGCCAAAAGGACTTGCGTATGATTTATCAGCGTAACACTCCGGCCAAAGCTAAAAACCAGACTTCGCTGCCCTGTTAATTTTGATACAGAAAACAGAGAATTTAAAACATCGCTGTCCAGCTTAAAAGAAAACAAAAATTGAAAGGGCGATAATAGCTATGAGCGGATAGTGCTGTTTAAAGGGGGAATTGAAGTCTTCTGCTGTATAGCTGAAAAAAAAAATCAAACATCCGGCTTTTAAGTGAAGTGCATCTACAGCAAATCACGCCGTATTTTCCACTGGCTCGTCAGGCGTAAGGATTAGTGTTGCAACCGCAGCTGCTCGGTTTTCCAGCGTGGTGCATTTTTACCAATTCAAAGCCCGTTTCTGCTCATGAAGTAGTAACTTCCCCCAAACCTCCTCTATGGAAGAATTTCGGACATTTCAAGTGGCGTCTCTCTTACTGGAGTGATCACGGGGGTGTGATGTTGGCTAACAGACTAACGCTCAATAGGAAGAAATCTCGACGTGCTCTATTTTGTATATGCGTGTTATCGAACATTTATTCCGCGGCAGACAAAGCGGAATGCGTCCAGGCCCGGTGTAACTTCTCCGGCAGCCTCTGCTGGCGGCCGGTGCTTTGTGTGCAGTTTTGCAGGAAGCCGCTTGCCAGCGTTTGGGCTTGCTGCCGCCGCCGCCGCTGCTACAGAGAGACCCGATGGCACCGACACCCCTGCTGCAAGGAGGGGACGCTTTGGCAGGATTAGCTTTGCTGGGGACAAGTTCTTTCCCCAGGGTTAAAAATATTTTTATATATGTATAAATAAATATATCAGATATAAAAAATATAATATATATTTATACGCATATAATATCTATAAAATACAGTATGTATAAATGAATTTTAATATAAATAGATAAAAAATAAATATAAAATTATCTCAGCTTTCCTTTTCAGATGTGCCTTATATCCTTGGGATGATACCGGACAACAGAAGCGACAGCCTGCAGACGCGTATGTACAACCGCACGCTCTGACGGGCCTTCCACCTTCGTCAAACTCTGGCAGTTTGGCCAGTAGGACCATGGAAAAAATTAGCATCAAGATCCAAGACTCAGGAATTCACATTTATCTCAGCATTGTCAAATTTCTGTTTGACAGTTATTCCTCCACGGAATCACAGCGAGAGGACGAGCCTTATGCAGAATCACATGCAGCAACTGTCCTTGTACCATGACTATGGCACTGAAGACTGGCAGTGTATTTTGGCTGCTTTATTTGAAAATTCAGGGTTTCAAAAAAATTTATGTTTACGTATAAATGTGACAAATGTAAAGGCTGCAGGCAGGTAAAATCTGTTTTCTTCAGAAACAAAGCAACGGCTCTAATAAGGAAGTTTGAACAAAACATAGTACCTCTTTGGGATAAATAACAGCTAAGGCAAGTCTCTCTTTAAAAAAACAGCAATTTTAAGTTTAGACTGTAAGGTTAAAACCATCTCCTCTAATTGCATAGCAACACCTGCATCACAGCGCCCCAGGCAGCTGCAGCGAGTGAATAGACTCAGACCCATAAAACCCTGGGCAATCCTTCCACGGGCAGCAGAGGGTGGCCGACTCCGATGGCCGAGCACAGCGTTCGCACAAGCAACCGGCGGCCCATCACATTTAATTTAAGGAAGATGTTTCAGGATTTATCTCGAGGAGCAAAGTTGCCTCAATCTCCCAGCTAGAGCAATGTGTTTCCATTTATGTATTAAACCACAAACACGTTCAAATGCTGGGTCTACCTAAACTCCTGCAAAAAAAGGTAATTAATTAGGTGGCTGCTGCAGTCTAGGGGGAGCAATTTTTACTCACCGAGGTCCCATGCATTCCACAGCAGCCCGTTTCTAGGGGCTGGCACAGATTTTCTTCCAAGTCCGGCCTCCAAAACTAAAACAGGAGGCTCAGCCTGGTCATTTGCAAGGCAGCCATTTACATGCACTCTCCGAAGCTGTGACTTTTGTACTTTCATTAATTGGTACAAATTTTAGGAATATTTTAACTAAATTTTTTTCTTCTTCTGCCTATTGCACGTAAGACGCAACTGAGGGGAAATGGCCAGTTTTGTATGCTTAAAAGCCGCCAATGGTATGAAACAGGCTGAAGAAAGCGCCTTGCTTTATTCTTTTGATACTAATCTCTTCTGTGCTAGTTGTTAACCATGCTGGTGCGACCTGGGATTTTGAAACTGGGTCTCTCTGCTCCCAGCACACCTTGCTCCCTACAACCCGCCCTCTCCAGCACCCAGAGAAGTTGTGGATGCCCCGTCCCCAGAGGTGTTCGAGACCAGGCTGGATGGGGCTTGGAGCAACCTGGTCTAGTGGGAGGTGTCCCTGGCCAGGGCAGGGGGGTTGGAACTCGATGATCTTCAAGGTCCCTTCCAACCTAAACCATTCTATGACTCCAACAGAGGAGAGGTGAGAAAAACTGCTCCCTGGCCACTGGGGGAAGTGGCTCCCTCTGCCTGAAGACATTACTCACACAAGTGAGGAGGGTACTCTATGTTCAACTCTGACTAAAATATAAAAAGAATTTAAAAAATTCTTGCCCACCTCTCTTGCTGAAGAACTGAAAATTTTCTGAAGGATGCCTATGGGGAGCAAATTTTCCCAACAGGGAGAGATCCAAAGCAGCTGAATAGATCAATTGGTATCAAATGCAATTAGGAGGCACCATAAGTGACTATTGAACACCAGAGGCCAATGGAAAGATTTCCTGGTGATGGAAAGAGGGGCGGCAGCTCCAGCACAGGTAGATTACGCAGATGCAGCGCATATTGCAGACGAGAAAGTGCTTCATCCTCTCCCCGCACTTTGAGGTCATTCCCTTCCTGGCAAACCAGCTAGAGTAAAGCTAATACAAACAGCAAAGCCCTCAGAAAAATCACAGTTTAATGTGTAGTGGTAAGGTGACAAAGGAAACAAACCATTAACACCCAGCGTTACAGATGAAATGTACATGACTTAAGAAATTCTTAAGACATCTGAATGGAAAATGCAAGCAAATTCTTAAGGAAGGTGTTTTCTTATTGAAAGACTCATACTGATGTTATTCTTTAAGCCTAGAAAAATCTGATTAACACAAGTGATTAGGCAGCTCCAATTTTAAGCTAAAAGAGCAATAAAACTACACGGTGATCTCTAAACCCAATATAATTGGGCAAAGTCAGATCTTCAAGTCGTTTTACTACAGCTTTGACTCCAACTGAAGATCTTTTCCTGTCCCACAGTCAGGTAAACAATTCACAGAATTAGCAGATAACTTCGACACTTTAAGAAAAAAGTCGATTTCTTCCAGAACTGTCTCACCATTTCTCATGCCATCTAGTGGCCTGTTCCTTCAGGCAAGTAGAATGATTAGTTACTAAAAGCCTCTGGTTAAGGCTGCTGCTTTAACAGCCAGCGGTCAGTATTATGCTATTATTTTAAACGAGAGGTTAGAATATGCAGTGCAGAACGCTGCTGCTGACTGGGAGTATCATAGAAGAGAAACTCATCCTCTTCTCCAGATACTAACCATCAACACGAAGCACTCATGCTAAAAAAGGACATGACAAAAAAAAAAAAAAAAACATTTTCCCTTTCTTCAAAAAGGCCTTGTATCACCTTCAATTAAACCTGTAACTAGCGCGTAGGGCGAAGTAACTATTTACATCAAAAAACAGATCCTTTAGAGTAACATGGCTCTCCTCATTCTCAATTATTTGGGTCTGAAAGACCAACAAGCTTTGCATCTTTACACAGATGCAGTTTTTCTGTATGTTTTATTAGAAAAACAGAACTATAGCTTCAATTTGGATTCTTTTGCTTGCAAAGCCTTGGTTGCTAGTTCAACTCTTTCTTTCAATAAGCTTGCTTCTTCAGGACTTTTTTTGGCTTGTACGTTTTTCAGTAAGAAGTGGGTAAGGAAGAGTTTCAAGCTTTCCCGTAGCATTCCCAGTTTGGGGTTGTCAGATACCCTGTAAAGATACAGATCAAAAATAGTGTTTAGTCTTCTACTGTTTCAGAAGTTTCTTAATTATTTTCTTTATGTTCTTCAAATAGAGATGTAGAAAAAAATCCAACCCATAAAAGGAGCTTATCTGAAGAGGCTTTCAAATTACCGGCAAGCTGACACTGGTTTGGAGAACAGCCCAAACACACTCAACATGCGATTCATCCTCAACAATAAAATGAAATATTTGAGCCTTAGACTTGCTTTATGTAAACGACTACATTCCAGCAAAAAATGAGGCAGACACCATGTTTGAGCTTCCTTGTGTTACAGCATAACGGTTGAAACATTGTCACCTAATTTCTTCTAACTTCATGTAACATTGCAAGTTTAATGCAACAAAACCATGGAATCGCGGAAAAATTTAAGTCAGAAAGGATGTCGGCAGATCATCTGGTCTGACCCCCTGTTTAAAGCCTGACTAACATCCAGGTGGGGTCAGGTTGCTCAGAGTCCTAAGCATCTCCAAGGATGGAGATTTCCCAGCAACCCTGGCAACCCTGTCCCATATATAAAAATAAGACTTTCCAGCCAGTGTCGGTAAAAAAAAAAAAAAAAAGTCAACCAAGCCTTTCCCTCATTAGTATTTCTTTATTTTTCCTTCTTACACTAAAGACACCTTCTAGCAAAGACTGCTGGGAAAGTGAATCCCGATGCACACTGATGGTAAAGCAATTAGGAAAGCAAGTAATTACAGAGCTCTGCTCATGAAAATCATCAAAATGATACATTGAATATTTGAAAGCCTTACTTTGTGTAACACTTCTCACAGTTATATCTGTATCGGAGCCTGTACTAACACACAAACCATATGCTTCCCCCACTCACCCAGCAGAGCTTACTTTTTAAGAGATGGACGGCTGATCTTTGGAAAAGGCACTGTATAATTCCAAACAAAATAAGCAAACTTCTTATCTTCTTAATTACTACTCACCAAGGGTTCCCTGGCGATCTCTCTGACCACTTACCTCACAAAAATGTCACTAAGTTCTTCGGCATCTGTTTTGATTAACAGCATGCTTAATACTTGTCGCAAGAAACGGACTTTGGGTTTATCCAGTTCACTGAATTCAATTACCTAGTAAAGAGAGAGGGATAATTCGATTAATTCAAGTATTTTAAACAGCTGAATTCTCTTCTAAATTGACAGCCTTTAGCACACCAACTGGCCTCCCACATATGTACAGAGTCTTAAGTTTGGCACAGAAGAATCAGCAGAGAATGCTGCCTCCCAAAGCCAATCAATAAGGAAAGCAGACAACTTTCTAAAGGAAAAACCGGTCTACTAGTACCAGAATACCAGATATAATTTCTCAATTTGATAAATACTTCAGAAGTACCTAGGACAATCCATATAACTGCCTGTTTAACACATTTCAATCATTGTTCTAATAAAAGTCTGTGGACACCCCATTCTGAAATCCAAGTGCTCAGTAGATTTCTCTCTGGTCTAATAAAAGTCAACATCAGCTAAAAAGCATAGCAAAAAATCCACTGACAAAGCCTGTTAATGAAGTGGCCTCATTTCCAACTCTGGATACTCTAAAGAAAATAATCTTACAATCGCTCCAGATACAGAACTGTAGACTTTCTCATATGCCTGGGTCACCACAGGTTCTCTTTTCCCCAAATGATAGCATTACCATAATTAATTGGACTAATCTGGTAATTTTATAAAAAGTTTTTGTCTTAGCTTATGACCATGAACAGCTGAAGTACCAGCTAGGCAACAGAGAAAATACATTTTCCACAGAACTAGCAAATGCAAGGAAAACACAGAAGTATTTTGAAAAGAAAACACACCAACCTTGAGAACTGAAAGCGGCAAAGATTTTGTCCTTAGTAAGTGAGCCAACAGTGAAACCAAGTTGGAGACAGCAGCAGCTGACAGGTTTTCTAAGTCTCTGATTTTGTCCCAAATACTAAACTGAAATGTCATCTAGGTGTCAAAGGAAAAAAAAATCCTACAAATCAAATGACTGTTTCAATGAGTAACAACACAACAAAACTTTTCAGCCTTCTATTCTTTATGACCCCACTGTTAATTAAGAGATGCTTGATCAGACTGTTCAGTTCTCTTGAAATGTGTAAAACGGAGCAAAGCAATTATTTTATCTCCTTATATTTATGCAGTAATTATTTTATCTCCTATTCAGATCCGACTATGAGCATGCCTTACTGAATGCATCGCTACACCAGCAGAATTTTTCCTCAGGATCAAGATCTCAACAGGCACATATTCATTTTCAGGTATTTAATAACTGTCTCCCAAACCACAATAATGACACTAAAACAAAGTAGAAACAGATTTTTCTTCACCTGGAATCGTCTTTCACATTCACAAAACTTGTTTGCTAAAAATGCATAGAAGGGGTTATACGTCTTCTCCTGTAAGCAGCAGTAAAGGATAACATGAACAATTTCTCTCTCCTGCTGATCTTTCAGTCCAAGCCTAAAATTTAGCAAGAGAACAAGCATCGTTTAGTAAGGAAAAAATTACTGCCACAAAGTAAGAGCTACAGTCAGCATCTGAGAGTAATACTTAAAAAAACCCCTCCAAACACCACATTAAGTTTTACTTGTCAGAAAGTTCTTACAAAGTCTTTAAAACACCAAATGGACTCAAACCCTTAATGCTGTGGGCTAAATCACTATCCTGGTACGGCAATATGGAAATGCCACAGTATTATTGGTGTTAAATGAGTGGCTGCAAAAGCAAGACCTCAGCAGACAGAAGTGGAACGACACAAGTATAATTACACCCTGGGGAAGGAGAGGTGGCCCACTCCATGTTTGTAGATGTCCAGGAAGTAAAACAGAGGAGAGGGCTCTGTCCTCATGGAGTTTTGTGCATTTGAATGTAGCAGCAGCATCGCAGCAAGCGCTGCTGCATGGTGTACCAATACATCGGTTAACTAGTGAAACAAGAACTGTAGGACCCTGTTGCAGTTATCTCACACTTGTACCTATGGTCATAGGAGGAAAAACAACCTTTGGATCAGTATAAGCCTATTTAAAGAAACATGTCCAGGGCCCTTTGCTTCTGCGGTACTTGCTAGGGATAAGAAAATATTTTAAGATATTTTTCCTACTTGGTGATGTGAATCTCTTCGTCTCTACGTCAACTCCATGCTACGTAATACTTGAAATTCATTATTGTTTGACAGTAGCCTAAGAGGATGCAGTCAGTGATTTCAAACCACCTTAAAAAAACCCACCAAACCTGAAGAAATCAGTCAGTATCAATGAGTACTTATGTCGGCTGCCTCAGATAAAGGCCAAGGACTGAACAGCCTTCCCACTTGAACAGCTGACCAGTCTAAAAGAGGCCTGAGACACTTTGGCAGGGAATGGTAACTAACTCGCAATGCACCTGTTCTGTGAATAACATGATTTAGCTTCCAGGGCTGTCAAATGCTTGGCAGCATTAAAACCAATTAAAATGAAAAATGCTTCATATTATAAGCTGAAAAATGTCAAACAAAATTCTTTTCATTGCTTCAAGCTCAAGTTTCATATGGCATTAGTATAACTCAAGTGTATTTTCTAACTAAGTTTGACTCCACTGGAACTTGCTCTACCATCTGTAGAGTACAGTTTATCATTGCTTGAGTCTAATACCCCTTGTTTGTATACACCTCCAGACATCTGCCATTGCATTTGATCACAGACACATAGCAGATTAACAGACAAAATATTGTCTTCCAGCCAACCCCCCCCAGAATTTAAGGTTTTACAATATGAAAATCTGGGGTGATTTCTAGGCTGATTGCTAATGACCAGTGAAAACCTAGTAGCCTGCTTCTCCAAAAGGAGACCAGCACTGTAAGTGCTGTGTCTGTGATATAATTCGCTTGCTCTCCTATCAGCCAAGTTCCTGATTAATCAGTACCTGATTTAATTACAAAGCAACAAATTTTTTTTTTTTTTTTTTTTTAAACAGACAGGTCTTCAACCTCCGGACATCCATTTAATAGATGACTTGTGAAGTTACATCACTAATTTGACACACTCTCCTTTTCCTTGTTCATCATCACTTCTATCATGATTTGCTTATTTAGGGAATATTCGTGTTGCCAGATGACTGCAACCGAGTAAATCAGCACTTTGATGTCCAATTTTGTTCTTAACTTTCACTTCTTCACAGACATAGCAGTATTTTCTCATTTCAGGCCTAGCATTCTTAGACAACTAAATTTAAGAGTCAGGATTGTCTTTCACTGCTTAGCTTCACCATAAACCTGTACAGATTTTATAAACCTGATAATCTTAGATAAAGAACATGCAATGACCTTACCTATTAAATCATTTATGAGTTAAAATACTCCCATGGACTTGTATGTCTTGATCACTTTAAGAATGTCCCCCTACATATGGGATAACTGCCTCTGAAATACAGATTATTTAGAGGCAGGCTTCTGCTGGTGATAAGTAGGTTAGTTATCATCATCTGAAGCCCAAGACTGTAATTGCCTTTAGATCAAAACCAGCAATACTCAAACCCAGCTTTTAAAAGTCAATGATTTTGGTAGATACAGTCACATACTCGCTATCCTGAATTACACACCACAGTACAACAGAATACCTAAGACTTTTACAAGTTCCCATTTTTGTGAGGTGTAAAGTTTCTCAAATGCTTCACCTCTATGTTTAAAAATTGCCTCTTCATCAAATTTAAGCAGCATTCATTCCCCCTCATGTGTGAATCTGCGGTTCGTGAAGGAGACGCGGCCCATCAGCTGATGAAATAGATTAAGTCTCACTCTCTTCTCTTCTCTCTGTCTCCAGTGACATTCCCAGTCCTCCCTTCACATTGACACTTCCGCAGTCACAAACTGAGCCACTTCAGGAAGCTGTTCTGGCTTCAAACTTACTACTTTCTTTTGACATAAAGAGGAGAAAAACAAGCAGAACTATAGCAGCATGGATTTAATTACCACTTAACCACACCTCAACTCTGCCAGAGATCCAGCAGCTGCTGAATCATCAGGCGCAGTTAAAATATTCCTTTACGTATTTCTCAGGCTCTTCCTCATGAGACTGACATCAAACATACAAATATAAGTTCCCATACACTCTGGAACGCATGTTCACATTAAAGTTAATTCCTTCACTGCAACTTTTGTGTACTTTCCATTATTCTCTGCCAGATGTGGGCAGATTTGAGAATTCCTCTGAGTTTGCTGTATCAAAATCAGTATCAACACACACCAGGCAATCTGCAGACAAGAGTTCTTCTGCCAAGCCTGTGTGTATACAGATTTGTATACTAGTTTAAATAGCATGGATGAGTCAAGGATCAATTTGCAAATTGAACTACCAGGTCTTGGCAAGAGCTGCAGCAACAGCAGCTAATTTCTTTTAATTGAACAGGCCATATTAAGATATTGGAATGACTCCATCACAGTCTTAAATCCAAGCTGTGTTTTGCAGAAGTGGCATTTAATCAAATATTAGTTGACTTTATTACACAGTCTGTTTTGGTTTGGTTAGCAAATTAAATAATTGCATGCCATCCTGGTAAGACAATTCCCTTGAATTACAAGGCTGCAACAGAAAAGTTCAGCCCTGATCTCTCCCCTCCCAGTTACTATAGACTTACCATTAATATTCTGACAAACACAAAGAATAGCTTAGTTTGAGCTTTTCCCTGATCACATCTTCTTCTAAAAAGCTGTCTGCCAAGTGGTAAGGAAACCGGTCTTAACGTGAAATGTGACCCTGGAGCAAATCCAAAGCTAATAAATTCTGCAAGAGGGAAGTGGAGGTGCTAGAACACTACCAGGTCATGCAAGTACGGACAGAGACCTACAAGATGGCAAGAAGTGAAGGAAGTAGCAGTAGTACAGAAATCCAGTGATGAAACCAAGAGATGTTCTGAAGGGGCTTCTGGTCTGCCTCTAAGGAAGCAAGCCTGCAACAGACTTCCATCCGCTAGACCAGGATGCACATCTTCAGTGCAAAAAGATATAGGCTTCTTAAGTCAGAAGGTGCTGTAAATCAGTTATAGACATGAGTGACAGTAACGGGCTACTGCTTTCCTCTAACTGCCAGTCAGTTCTGCCTGCCCTCTACTAGTCCTTACACCAGCGTTTTGATCCTTCTCCTACCCTTTTACCCTATGTGGATATGAAGCTATGTGCTTCTTTAATTGTACTATCAATTAAATGCTCTTAAGCCCAGACCAGCAATGTTATTTTTTCAATCCAGCTAATGCTCTTCTTAGTTCTGGGCTGTCTTCTGGGCTAGTCTGTACTTACTTAAGAAGCTTTTCAAAGGCATCCAGGAAGTCTTCACTTGTCATCAAGACACAGAAAATACTTCTCCTGATATCGGTGTTCATTCTCTGCTTACGAGCAAGCTCCATGATCTTTGAACTCACCTGAAAAAAAATAACTAAATGCTATTTTATTTATGCTTGCTTTAAGAAAGCTATTTCTGTGCAGACTCTAACAAGATCATTAATTAAGATCTCCAGTAAACTACGAAGCATCAATCCAAAGGTCCCGAGCTTTTGTCCACAGGCACATTTTAATGTATTTTAATTGTGCCAATTATTTTTAAGACGTGCCTCTCTAATGCAAGTTATCATGACCGTCTCACCACACTACTTTTAGAATCAGCTTAGATATATGCCACCCATGGACAGACCGGTCAGAATTCGTACTAGCAAACCCAGTTTAGGTCAAGTCTCTTCTTCCACTTGAGCAACAAGTTACTTTTGTAATTCCACAGGATAAGAAAAACAAGCTATACCGTAATATTTGTAGTAACAGCTCTTATGGAGTGCATGAGCACAACATTTTGAAACGTGTAAGAGCATTATTTACAGTCAAAAATCTTAGTCTTACAAGGGTCCATGAAGGCTTTTTTGGTGGGCTCTGAAATGAACTTATTCACCTGTATGAATAATATTCAAAAGATCACAAACACTTAGATTATAACTAGCACTGCTTGGATTTACCTTTCCTATACGCAGTTTTTGCTGAGTCCTGTTGTTTGTATCATTGATCATTGGTGCTCCGCTCCAGGATGACCCTACGATCCACCAGCGACCAACCTGATCAGCACTGAGGAGAGATTCCAGGGAGACACGGAGTTGAGCTTCTTTTCCGCTGCTACGAACCTTGAATAACAAAATGCAAAAAACCCCAAAAACTTTTATTTGAAGCTTTCTTTACCCCCCAAAAAACCCAAACCAACAAAAACTTTAATTACTTTAAATTACTTTCAAACAAATAACTTAATCTCCATAAAGGACTTCACATTTCCTCCAAATAACCTTTAGTTTCAGTCAGCAACCTGAAAAGGATTTACAAGTTTCCCACATGCTCTAATTTCTCAAATACAAGAAGCTGCTTAAATTTACATTTAGAAGCTCTTTTTTTTTTTAATTAAAAAAAGAGATAAATTAAAAAGTAGCCATCTTACAATCATAAAACTTGATCAGAATTCAGACTTGATGCTGACATTCAAAATCAGTTGCAGCATCTTACAATTTGGTCATGATTTTCCTGTCAAACACTTGTGATCAAACAAAATGACATGACAAAGTGCCTTAAGTTTTGTACAATTCAAACAACAAAGTTTAAACTCTGAACAAAATAAGAATTTTCAGCAACAGAGCGTAGAAGCGTACTAAGAGGACTGCAAAAATTTAAGAGAGGAAATTCAACAGGACTAGGTTACATATCTTATTTTTGCCTGACCTACTATCACTGACGTACACATCCTGCACTTACAAATTTCTGAAAAATAAGGTGCCCTAGGTGTTGTAGACAAGTAGTGTGATTTTCAGGTTGGAGATACATGGAGTCTAACGCCAGATTCAAGTCCTGTGAAAATGAATTGGTTCTCAATCCAGAGACAATTACTTTCATGCATTTTATAATGGGTTGTTGTAGACACTGCCCTCTCTCCACCAAAGAAAAACAAGCAAGAAAAAACATCCAGGTTTTCAGAAGTGTTAGATTTCCAAAATAATTCTGGTGAAGTTAGGAGCAGATGCCTGCATCCAAAATCTATGGAAAAAGGAACTTGTCATAATGACTCATTTCTACTGCACAATCATTAAACATCCCGCAATCTCTTCAAGTATTTTTCAAGTCTTTTCCAAGACTGAGGCAACGTCTTTGGCTCAGTCCTTTCTCAAACTGTTCTGCAGAAGGCTGGTTGACTGCTGACTTAACTTGGACACAGGAGATAATACTTAATGATCTAAGAAGTTACTTCAGTCCACAAGAGTTTCAGACTGTTAAATGTATTAGAAAATACTATAGCACATCAAGCTGATGTACAATACAAATAATTACTTCTGGTTTAAGAATAGCTATACTACATATGTCAAGAAAGTTCTCACCAGTGTCCTTTGCAACTTGCGGAGTTTTTCAACTGGTTCAGGATCATAACCAGGAATTTTACGCATGTCATTATTCCTTAGTGCCAACATAGTCTCTAGCATAAAACGAACCTATTGGGAAAAGAAATATTTCTGTAGATTAAGTACTGTTTATTTAATAAAGTAGAGAGAGTACTTTGAGATTACTGTTCTGTGAGAATAAGCAGCTCAGCTGGCAATATAGATCAAAATTTAGATTACATTAATACAAATACAGAAATGGATGCTTACTTTAACTCCTATCACATTCATTTGTGTTCAATCTTGATTCAAAACTTAATCTGCTAAACACCATTCCTTAGCAACCATTTTTTGAAGTGTACAAAGTATCATGAAGCAGAAGCACTGTCCATTGCATGAAACACAAACAGTCCTAGTCTCACCTATCACAAGCATTTGGGTGTTTGTGTCCTGAGAACTAATGGAGAAAGACAGACAAGAAGAATGCAAGTAACTGAATGCAACAAATAAACACTAATGGTAACTTAGAATCTAAATACAGTGTAGCAGAAAACATACTGGTAAATTAACACATATATCCAAGTGCTTATAAAGCCTATTCGTAACAGAAAATCTTCAAAACACACACATACCCTAGTCTGATCCTGGAGTTTCTTCTCTGCTGTGTTTGCTTTCCTCTGGGCTTCAGTGATCAGCTCCTTCAAAGCCAATGCATCATCTTTTCTTAAGGAAAAGCCCACGTTTTTCAGAAGAAATAAAATCAACTCAATCTCTTTTTCAGTGAAAATGCTAACAAGCTTTTTCAGAATATCAAAGATCAGCAGGGAATGAATCACATGGAAGTTATACAGATGAGCAATCAGGGCAAGCAGATTTTCACATTCTTTCCCTTCAGCATCACTTTTACAGATTTCATCAAATTTCTTCACTACGGCTTCCAAAAAGTGAGCACCGACCTGGCAATAGTTCCATTAAGGGAAAAAAAAAATCCAGCAGTTAACTGTAAGTAGATTTCACAGACGCCTGTAAAACATTCATTTTTGGGGCACTGCCACTATTAATTTTAAAGAAATACTGCTACTTCTCTCAACCAATATGGATGCTCTACATCTACATACAAATATTTAAGTGGTGTGACATTATTTCTTAAAGTATATGTTATTTACACCTACTATATGCCATCCAGTTTCCTTTTAAAGTCTGTGCAAGAAAAGCTAATGTTGGGAACTTACTGTACACATACATCAGAATTTGTTTATGTAATTTTCATGGACCCATATTAGTATCTTCCCAGCTGTCAGGCTAGCATGCTGTTACTGCTAGTCATTCATCCAGTAAAAGCTGCATGTCAAAAACCAAATGCATCACAGAGTTCATCATTCCAGAACAAAACCCTTAACGGGAGGGTAAAAAATAATATTGTAAAACAACCCCCAACATACCAAGTCTGCATAGTTGCCGAGCATGAGCTTAGGCTGATTTTGAAGTGGGGATAAGCCTTAGCCATTTGTCTGTGGTACATCTGGGAAAAGAAATTTTGGAACCTCTATATTTGTGAAGAGAGAACTGATGCTAAAGACTGGAACTAGAAAGCATACCAAAATATAGGTAGGTAATGAACACATAACTGCCAAACAAGACTCCCCCTCATTATTTTGGTGCTAACATTTGCTGGCTGGTCTTATGAAAAGCAGAAGTCCCAGTAGCAGTGCCGACTTGCATTACAGGCCTTGACCAGCTTCGGTTGTAACTATCTAATGATCGTACTGCACAAATGTATAAGCACAGTTACTGGAATCCCAACTTCTGCATTGCTCAAACTAATCTTAAATGCAGCTGTGCTATCACACTTCCATGTAGTGCATATTCTACATTTATTTCACAGAAAAAATAATGAGGCTTTATGGTATACTTAAATACTACAGTCTTAGATTCAAAGATGCTGTGTAACAGAGTCAGTAGCACAGAAGACAATCTGGATATTGTCTATCTATTTATAACACCTATTAGTGTATTTATATCTAAAACCTATTACTAGGTATTTAGCAAAGTTTCAACTTTTAAAAATATTGTGTTTCTCTTTCTAAAACAGCATTGCAATATTATTTTATATTTGCAGTCAGAATTGCCTTTCAAGCAGCAAAAAGGAACAAAAAAAATTTAATGGCAAGGCTGCATGGAGAAAGCTGCTACAATTGCATCCATCTCGTATTTTGTATGGTTCCGGAGACAGCAATCAGGTCACTACATGACAAACTGAAGAACTTGCATTAATACATCTTTTGCACTGAGATGTAGAAAGAAAACAACTTCATGGCAACATGGTGCTGAAACACCTCAGTCTCCCAAGAGACGTTTCACTAAAATTAGCTAAAATCTTCCCTTTGACATCCGTAGTTTCAGCTTCTTCTTAACAGTAAGCAAGAGATATTTTATCTCAATCATTCATCAGGCTTAAAAACACAAAAGAAAAACCTCCACAAAAATTTGCCGTGCTTTTTGAAGTTTTTGATATTCTGGAGTCATTGATATACCTAGTTAATTCCGCTGATGATTTCCATGATTTGGCTTAGAAAAAGGACTTTTTCCACTGGCATAAAAGGTTTTCTGTAACTGTAGCACTTTCCTTATCTGGATACACATTGTTCCAGAACAGTAGCCTCATGTACCCAAGGAGATGGAAATGGATTAGTGTAACTAAAGAGGAGAAAACCTGAAGCTTAAAAAATTCAGTTTGATGGATGGATGTAGAAAGATTTTGATGAAAAAACTGATGTTTTTAAGTGACCAGTGGTAATGCATGGAGGAAATAAATTAATTGGATAAACCAGCAGACTTGGTCCCTTTCACTTGTGCACACCTAGCAAATAAGCTACAAATACCAATGAAATGCAACTAGAGATGCGTTTAGTTAAAAGGTGAAAGGCAATTCAAACAAAACATCAAGGAAAACACTCTACAACATGTATTATTAAATAAAATTAGTCCCAACCACAAGAATTACCTCAATTCCTACATTATGATGAAGAATGCTGACCAAAAGGACATGCTCCATCATCAGTCTTGCAGGCATGGCAACTGCAGTCACACAAGCATTCATGAGGGTATCTGTCAGAGTTTCATTCATATCCTTTCTGCTGTTGGCCATGTAGAGATCTTCCATCTGTCCACTAATGGAGGACAAATTCGGTTCACTCAACCTGTTGAGAAACAATATCCAATGTTCACTTTTTCTTCTCTTTATACAGTTCCACAATTTTCAATTTACTCAATAAGCAACCTATTCTTTTCAGAGAAATTTCCTTGGCTTAAGAAGAAATATTGAGAAGATGACTGGAAGAGATCTTTTATATTTTGCTGTGTTCACTAACCTAAAAAAAATACAACATATGTTTAATTGGGGGGGGGGGGCTGAAAAATATTTACATGTAAAAACAGATTAGGAATAGTATTTACAGAGAGCTGTCAATGTGCTTACTGTCTCACTGAACAGTCTTATTAAGAAAACAGACTTTGTTCTTTGCAGTTGTAACTATGTCACATCACAGTCTGGAGAAATAAAGGATTAAAATACCTCACACTTTTCTAACATGTAAGGTATATCACATTCTAAACAACTGAGCGAACGGCATATTGTAGTCTGCATTTTACAGATAACATAGATAAAACAGATTTCTTCTTTTAAAAAGACTCTAAAATTAAAACACGTGAAAGCGTTCATCACTTCTTCTGTTCCTCAGTACTTTAAGCTATGAAGTGTTGCTCCTCCTCAGTTGTAGTGTTGGTGAAATTAAATTTTATTTAATTACAAAAAAGAAAATTAAGTGTTCTTTTTTTGGGGGGTATAACTCACACTATGGGTTTTTTTTACAGGCATACTCCAACTAACACTTAGTTAAATTATACCTAGCACTTGCAGGCAACTGCTGTGTGGAATTCAGCCCAATCTTAAATTTATTTTCTAGATTTTTCAACTTCTGTAATGACCAACTTTGAAGAATTTATATCAACAAAGATAATAATTATTAAGGATAGCAGACACGACTGCCAACTTAAAATGAGTTTGTGAAGAGAAAAGTCACATCCTTGCCACTTTTCTTTGAATGATGAGCACTGTCACACTGAACCAGAAAGATTAATGGCTTTCCTTGTTACGTTACCTGTTAATGAGACCATTCACCATTTTCTTCAGTCTTCCCAATTCTTCTCTTTTCTTGTCATCTAGTGTCTCCTGAGCTTTCCTTACTTGAGGGGGAACATACTTTGTAGCACTGTGATTATGACTCTTACCAGGAAAACAATAAAATAAGATAGCAAATGAGACTACTACTTTAACTATTTGAACACAAATATATACTTCTATTTAAGATTAATATACCAAACTTTTCGTTAAGTATATATTTTACCATCTAATAACTAATGCTAAAGGAGCGACTTCACACAGAAAAAAGCATGCAACAAGTTACCGCTTATGACCAACTTAACAGCAGCAAAACACCTCCTTGCTTTACGTGACGTTTTCTTCTAAGTTATTGTTACTAAAACCTCACATCTTAGGTCTTTGTTTTATCAGCTGCAGACGTGCTAACAGTTCAAGTGAGTGCCACGGGGGCTTAACGACCCGTTTGGGCCCCTCTCCTGCACCCGTGCCACCAGACCTGGCACAGGCCAAGCCCCTGGCACCGTCCAGCAGTGAAACCTCAGTTTGCAACAGATACTAATTATAACATAATCTCTCTTGGCTCTTAGCAGAGGTGCTTATGTTCAGGTTGTGGCACGTCCTTTGAGACGCAGGTTCGCGCTATCTGAGGCGAACACCGTACCTCCTCCTCCTCCTCCTCCTCGCCCGGGGGGTCGCTGGCCTCAGGCACACCGCCGTCCTCGAGGGTCGAGGACGAGCTCTCGCTCTCCCACCGTCCTTCCACATCATCCCCCTCAGAGGGGTCTGAGGCGTCCTCCGGCCCCTCCTCGTCCTCCTCCTCGTCCTCTCCCGGCCCCGGCGGGTCCTTCGGCGGCCCCGGCGGGGCCTCCTCCTCGTCGCTGCTCTCGCAGAGCCTGCTGAGGCCGGCCCGGGAGCCCAGGGCGCCCAGCACGTAGCCCAGCCCGTCCCGCAGGAAGCTCTGAGGCAGCTTCTCCACCGCGGTCTCCTCCTGCTGCTTCTTGCGGCGCTTGCCCAGCCCCAGCCGCCGCTCCAGCCGCCGGATCTCCTTCTCCTCCTCCTCGTTGGCCTCCAGCAGGGCCCGCTTCCGCGCCGAGGCGGTCGCGGCGGCGGGGGGACCCGCGCGGGGTGGCGGTGCCAGACCCGGCCGCTGCTTTCCGGCGGCGGCGGGCAAGGCCGTGGCTCTGGGGCGGGCGGCAGGAGCCGGCTTGGCCGGAGCCGGCTTGGCCGGGGCCNCGGCGGCTCCTTCGGTTCTGCTTCTCCGAGTCTTTCAGAAAGAGCAACGGCGGCCGATCACCGGCTGCCTGCACGAACTCCTGCACCGAATGCCGCAGCCTGTCCAATTTACCGCCGCGCCGAGCGCGGGCGGCCACCGACCGCTTCATCTTTCCTCCAGCCACGCCGCGCTTGGGCGCCGCCATCTTGGGGAAGAACCGACCTTCCTCTTCCGCTGCGCCGCCGCCATTTCGGGCAGCAGCGCCCCCTGCCGGGCGTTGGCCGCCGGGCGGCGGGGCGGCCTTTCAGGCGGGCCCAGCTCTGAGGAGATGACCTGCGGAGGGTTGGCGCTCGCTTGAAAGCCGTAGAGATCCCCTCNGTTACAGAAGGGACTGGAACAATTCATCCGTTGTAGCCCTGGCTGTGGTCCTAAGGCCCTAATGCGCATGAGGCACGAGGCTCTCGCTAACACCTCATGAGGCCGCACGGTCTGAGGGACATCTCAGACCGGCCTCTCCTCCACCCACCCAGTCCCCCATGTTAATCCTTTTCCAACCCTGCCAAGCTCAGGTGTCTCTTCCTGAGCGTGCCAGAGACAACGTCCATGTCTACGGCCTCTGTCCGGTGCTAACTTCTCTTGGGGTGTCCATCCACAGCAATGTGCGGGACAAGGTGATGTGGCTGCTGGGACTGGTGGTCCCCTGCCACAGGGATGGATCCTCACTGCTGTCTGGTGACACAGGCGCAGCAGGTGACAACTCGCCTTGTCATTTATGTGATCAGAGGGAATTAAATGTCCCATGGCAGTTTGCTGCTGTCAGCAGGAAAACCAATTGGTTGGTCTTATTTTTAGTCTCTTTGCTGTACTCTAGGCTTATGCAACCTGCTGGGTTTGTGCATCTGGCCATGTGTCTGTCTGCGTCCTCTCCTCCCACCAACTCCAAATCTAGTGCCAGTTTCAGTCATGTCTGGCAGATGCCTGGAGTTCCCCAGAACACTGAATTTCCCCAAAGAATTTCTCAGCTGAACAAAGTGCTACAAGATGAGCTTAGACCTCAGATACCAGAAAACACAAATGAAAGCCAGCACACATGACCCAGTTTCAGAAAAAGAGTCGGTCTTGAATCTCTTGTGGGGACCAAATCCATAGGAAGTCAGGCTTCATTATTTTGTTCATTGGTGTTGAACTCCTGACCTCTGTTGAACAATGAAGTACTACACAGGACTTAGATTTTACCTGAAAAATTAATATCCTTTTATTATTCAGAAGATTATTTTTGTCTTTTTATGCATGTTTCCGTATTCTGTCATTACATCATATGTCCTAGATGACCCATGCTTCAGAAATCCAGCTTTCTCAAGGCTGATGCATAATGAATCTTTCACCCTCAGTGACAAAATATGTTGCATTGATTTGTCAAGGCATTCCTTTTGCTACATTTTAAACTATATATTATTCTGTAATTTATTGCTGGGCCGTTCTTTATTCATGCACCGACAGCTCACATGCATTTTGCATCCTATTTATAGATTTATTGGTAACAGTAATCCAGCAGCATGCCAGAATACTAGATAAATACAGCTGAATATAATTTGAGAAAATATTAGATGCTTTTAAAACTCTAAGATTTGCATCTTCCTTCTGTCTCGTCATGTAATTTGTCATTCAGGGCAACAGAGGTTTCCAATAATGGGAAATTTCATTTATCTTCAAAGAGAGAAAATGCCAATATTTGCCTTCTTCAGTACTTCATGACACAAAGCAAAATGTGGAAAGCATGTATTTTGCTGAACTCCATAATCCCAAATTTGGGTGAAAATGGATGTGCTACTTTTGCAAAAAATATATGAATAGAATTATTATCACCTGTTTGAAGTAAAAATATTTTCTAAGAATGAAAGCAATATTTCAGACAAAATATAATCATCAAGAAAATGTAATATTGAAAGAAATCTCAGTCTGCTTAACAGACTAATTCAGCATTTAAATCTAGTGATTCCATATCTAAATAAATACAGTACAACAAATATTTTAGATGCTATCCTAGAATATTGTGGTTTATTATTTTACATTTACCTATTTGGCTTCAAGCACCACGTAAGTACAGTCTTCTTAAAACCTAAAATGTGAATAATTAGAAACCCCTGTCAACTACTCTTGCAACTTTCCTGTGTTGTCTAAATACAAGAATGGGAGAAATCCAGTTTCCATTTTACAAATTTCACATTTAGATCTCTGCATCATATGGGTGTCATTTACCAAATAGGAACTCTGAACTGAGGGAACATTTTGTAATTGTTCTTTGTTTTGACAGTGATTCCACAGCAGAGAACAAGCTGCAAGGGCAGGTTTTACATTTAGAATGAAATTGAACATAATGGCATGATTCACTGGCAATGAAAGTTCATATAGAATTGTTACTTCAGTAAATTTTTGCTTCCTGCTGAGATAATCTTTGTTAACAGATTTCCTTTCCTGTTAAATGATGTTCATGGATTGTTTTTTTCCCCTTCTGCCGAATGAGCGGAATACAATTCCTTTAGCTGTCTGTCTGCTATTGTCTCCTGGTCACCTCCCACATGCCATGAAAATGTGATTTAGTGACTACATAATATACACAGGTAGATTCTGGCTCTTTTGTAATTTGCAACTATTGAGAATATTATGCCATTTATCACCACAGGAAATATCAAAGCAGCACCAGAAAGACTTTTAGACTGACCTCATAAGGTCATTCTTATCAATGGAGAAAACAGTCTGATTCATGTAAGAATATCGCTTTACATCCAAAGCCTTTTTTGACTCTGCAGACTGAAAGCTTCGTGCCAGAATGAATTTATTCTAAGCAGTGAGAGCCTCAGAACAGTGCAAGTTACTTGAAGACTCTGCTGTGAGTCTCTAGCATGACATCCATCTACTTGAGATATTTCCCCCCATGTCATACTGTCACCAGTGGGATCAGCAGAACTGAAATTTGGTCTTGTATGAAAGGGTAGGGCTGCTGGAAGAGATTGTGTGTGGAAGAATACTTTTTCTCTGGAAAATGTTTTCTCAAGTCTCAAGGCAGTACAAAGTTGTTGGCTTTTCAAATATGCTTCAGTTCCATCTATTTCAGAAGGTATTGGTAGGTGAGGGAAGTGATTTCCTCAGTATTTTAAAGCTACATCTTGTTGGTGTATTTTTTTTCCCCCAGAGGGTATGTGCTAAGTGATTTCTGAAAGCTCGGTCCTTATACAGCTTAGATGTCAGGCATGATAAAAACTGAACTACGCAAATACTCTAGAAAAATCTCTGTCCTGGCACTTACTCCCACAATTTCCACAATCTTTGTACCTGACCTTGGGCTGGTCATTTATCTTCTCCATGCTGCTTTTGTACAAAATGAGTTATCTTCCCTCATTCTGAGACTAAGGCCATGCAAATATATCCTCCTGCATCTCCAGGTTTGCCTGCTGAAGAAGTTACCACCCACAGCATGTACCCTTGAGGGGGCTTGTTACTGCCTTTTTTCTGGGGCTGCCCCAACAGATTTGCTGACTGAAAGCTGTTTGCTGAGTTTTTCCATATAATTGCTTACTTTTTGTTACTGAGAAAAATGTCCTTTCAGTCAGTGCTGACCGGCGATACTCATCAACTAGTTAGTTTAAGCTAACTCTGGCTGTTTTGATTGAGACAAATTAGAAAGTAACCATATGAGTAGCTCTGTAAGGGGATGTCTGTAGTTCCCTGCCTCCCCCCAAAAAGAAGCAGCTGAAAGTGGTAACCTCAGCTGGCAAAACTAGAGTAGGGAGAAGACATGTATTCACTGACTTTAATCATTAATGTCTTTTAGTTCATTGGAAGGAAGGAGTGGGCACTAACGGTTATTATTTAGATAAATGATCCAAAAGACAAGCATAAAAAAGACAGATATTCTGGATGAAAGCAGAAACCCATTTCCCCAATCCATTAGCATTTTTAGTTTTAAACTATAAGGAGATTATCTAATACGTGACACAAGGATGACTGAAAAAATGTAATCAGATGACTTTCTTGTTATTAAAAGGAAGAGGTAGGTTGCAACTAAAATGAGCTTTTAAATCAGTGCTTTGTGCACATCACCGTTTTAAAAAAAACACAATTATAAATCAGGATAGCATCGTTGATCAAAGTCCCACATTATGACACTTTGCATTTCCTATATGAAATTTTTATAATCAAAGTTTCTGTGCCAAGAAATGTATGTCTGTATGGCAGACTCGACTCTATGCTGAATGCTGACCTTATCTAAGGAACACTTGTATTATATTGTCATGTATAAGGCATTTTTCATCAAAAAAGGAAAATATTTAAGAAGGGACATTTCATTTTCCCTCTGTTCTTTCTCCTTTGTTATAAATTGCTTAGCTTTAACATACTAATTGTAATTCTATTCCCTGAAGATCAGTCTTTATTTTTATTAGCTATTTCTTTAATTCTGACAAGGCAACTTTAAAGAAAGAATACTTGGAAGGAGGAGTGAAACTCTGGAATAAGTACCTACGAATACTTGAATTCAACAAACAAATCCCCTAAAATTAACAGTTAAAATCACCTTTTACCGGTTTATTTTATGTTAATAATCTCATGTTTACACAGTTTGTGCCTGGTACATATCTGACACTAGAAACTACCCTACACCTGCTAACACCCCTTTCAAGCAATCACAATCTTTCAAGACTGCAGTTTTGTGGCTACTTTAGGACAACCTCAATCTGCCATACACTTGTCTAGGTAATACATTTCCTCATCCTTCTTCATGTTAACATCAGGATTTGTGGCATAATCCACCAAATCCAAGATTTGATCCAAATGAAACTAATAAGATTTTCAATTGGGCTGGATTAATTTTCTGATTCAGCTAAAGAAAAAGGGACTTAGCAAGGGGAAAGGGAAGAAAACTGCTCCTTCCAATGACAGCACAGACCAAGATCACCCTAAATCAGTTATGAAACTACACCATTAGCAGATTACAAGAATTATTGCGTCAGGGTAGCTTGCTGGTAGGACAGTTATTTCCTGTGCTGCTTTGAAGGAGAATTCATTACTCTAACAACTACAGCTGGTCCTTCTGTTGCCCAATCTGTAAGCATTTGCACCTGTGCCCAATATAAAATAGGTTTTGAAACACAGGTGAAAACAAGAACAATTACAAAAGCCCTTTTTGTGTAATTACATTTTTTATGATGAAAGGGTTTGTCTTTATTTGCTCTCCTGAATAATTTTTTTAAAAATAGCATACTAACAAGTAAGCTAACACTAAGAACATGGATATGTATGTGTATGCCTAGGGAGCTGGCTGGTTCATACAGCTTGAATTTTCTTTTTCTCAGTGGAAATTTCCTGCTTGCTTACTGGTGGCAAAGGTACGATATCTATTTTTAGGACAATCCACATTTGTCTGGATGCACTTTCAGAGCGGTGGTGTTAAGCTTACTGCAGCTCATTCCTGTACATAATCATGGGAAAACACACACTTAAAATAAGGTACATGTTAGTATAATTTAGAATATTATGTTTACAACTGAAGAGACAGTTTTATTCTTCATCCTGTAATTGCAGTTGTAAATTCTTAACTGCAGGTGCCATATTTTCATTGTTTAAATAAATCCTCACAATATGGGGCCCTGATCCCTGATGGGGAACTCCTGCAGCACCTTAATGAAAAAGAAACAACAACAAGAACAAGCAACTGTGCCCTTGCTTATAAGCCATACTAAGATGTTTATTTGAATTCCCAGCTCTTTAATTAATCCTGAGTCCTGCATGTTAGTGGTTCCAGTTCTAAGACCTTTTCCCTATGCAGTGATATTACTGCCTGGTTTTGAGGTCTGCAGATGAAAGAATAAACTTGAAAGGAAGAGAAGCATACTAGCAATTTGACCATATATATATATTTAGTAGAGAGGATAATTAAATGTGTAGTGATACATGGCAATATTGATGATATTACCTGTCTACAGATGAGCTGCCTATATGCAGGACTCATTTCCTTCTTTGGCACTCACAAAAGTAGAACGCCACAGGCTATGTGATCCTAATGCTGCTTTGTAAATTGATCGCAGCTTCTTTCCATTTCAGTTTCAATATTGAAAAGAAACCTGATCTAATGTGTTTGAACACTGGACCAAAGACCAGATGCAACTGAGTTCCGGTCCTGACATAGTAACATCCTCTTTGTAGGCTAAATGCTGCTTCTTTAGGCAAGTCACTTAATCTTCGAATTTTGAAGCTTCGAATATTGTTATGTAAAATAATTATAAAGATGTTATGGTGTTAATCTGAGCCACATTAGTGGTGGGTGAACTGTTTAGATGTTCTTCATAAAGGATGATGAAGAGGAAGGGTGCTAGGCAAGATGTGTTATTAGACATAAATCTGGGCAGCAAAATTCAGATACTGAGCCTAACCTGGGTGTCCCTAAAGATAAGCACTGGGATTTAGGGTTCAGTATGACCTTGATTATTTTTTTATTCACTGAAGCAAGCAGTTAACCTGTTTTGTTAGAGATTTGGAATTTCTTATTCTTCCATAACTTTCACATGCCCAAGTTCAATTGCTTTTTCCCATCAGCAGAAAAGGTCATTCTCATTAGGAGACAAATAACGCAAATGGGATGCATCCAATTTGCACATTTGAATATGCAAATGAGCACACATCTCATTTTTCTTCCCAAGTACTGACCTCTGAGTCAAATGGAATTTATTCTACTCTAAGCTGAAAGTGAACTTCTATACAATAAAGATGATTGGGTGTCACAGGGCATCTGACATATTTTATCTAATTGTGATTCCAGATATTTGATGGCAGACAGAAAGAAAGCCTGTGGCTGGATTTCACAAGAATGAAAAATTAGAAGTCAGCCTAGATTCCAGTTTTTGTGTAGAAACAGAGGTGATTAAGCAAAATTATTAGACCTGTTCAAGGCCAACATAAAAAATTGTTTTAAAGACCAGTGTTTAAGATTGATGTTACCAGCAGCCCCTTGATGCAGACTGGGAATGTAGCCATGGAACAATCCCAACCTCCAGCAATAAGGATACAGAGATTCAAGGTCACTTGCAAGCTGAGATGCTTTATATAGCACATTTCAATGCTTGCTTACATTCTGGACTGACCATAGGTTCTTATAGTACCAAGGATTGTCTTTTTATTAGGTAATCAGTATGAGTGATTATTAGATGAGAAAATCTTGCTGTCATTACCTGTGATGGACAATACACTATTATTCTGCAATAGAATTTAAAAACATTGTCTGATTTTATTCTTTAGTAACTAGGTTGGAATAAGGGTGTGATCCAGTATTACTCTCCAGTTTCTTCAAAAATAATTACACACTAAAAATTGTAATACATCAAAAAATTAATTACATTAAAAGTGCTTACTAATGTTTTGTTATTGCTCTGTTTAATCTTGGCATCTGCATGCCATCCATTAATTTATCTCAGTAAAAACTATAGGTCACATTGTGAAGTTCTTACTACATTTCTGTGTAGTCAAAACTCCCATTTTTTTTTCCCAGAGTGTAGCTTCAGTGAAGACATTGATTTGGGGTACATGGCTTTGTGCATGCAGTGATGCGTCTAACAGAGGAAGGTAATTAAGATAATGATGTAGTTTGTGTATATTTCAGATTTGTATGTAATCATATTTTTTCAGTAAACTTACTAGTTCTTGCATTTAATTCAAGCAGCCATTTAAATATTTTCTCCATGTTCAAATAGTTTATTTGGGGCACAGGCTTCAATGCTGTTCTTGAGTAAATAAAATATAAACTGCAAAATGAAATGATAAACTGAAGAGACACTCCAACAGTAACCGAACTACTCTTTCTTATACATACTCACACAAACTCATATGAAAGAATACTATAAGCTGCTGCTTCTTTATAAAGGCAAGAATACCATTTTCAGAAAACTAACAAACAGTGATTTTGTCAAAAAAAAAGGTACCAGTACCTTAATTCAAACTGACTCAGCATACAAATCAGTGTATTTTGGCTCTTGTAAAGAGGACACTATGCAATGCTGTCTTCTGCACCAGCTTATTTTAGTACTATGGCAGGGTAACTACATTTCAGAGAACTTTAAATATAAATAAAAATAAGCACACACATATAAATAGATACATAAATACGCAGGCACATGTAATGTATAAGTATGCGTACAATATATAAATTCATTTAATGATTTGGAAATCTACACTTAAAAATCTATTGTATGAATGAAACTTTAAATGAATTCTTCCAAAAATGCAATAAACTTGTGCTGCTGACATTGTGCATAAGTATTTCTTATTCCATAACATAGGGCAGGAAGAACTATCTGAAAATTATGGTCTATAGTTATTTCTTGACTCATGAATCCTTTATGAGGATCGTGCATGTGCAGAGCAAAAGGAGAATATAGTTTCTCACATTTTCTATTACTCTACTAAAAATGGCATGGGCCAGACAGGAGAATATACTAGTGATTGCTCTGAAGATGCAGTGTAGCTCACAAGCATTTCTCTCTAACAGTGGTGCCTGGAGTAGCTCCCTCTACTCAGTTACATCGTTCCTTGTGCTGTGTGAACACAGAATGTACTGGCTCAGAGAATTCATCCTGATTAAGTTTTCTATTTTTGCTAGGTTATTTTCCCCAGGTCTGTCTGGCCATTTATTGCTGTGGCAATACTGCTGAAGGGGTAGTGGGAACAAACTGAACAAGAACAAAACTGGACAGGATCAGCGCTACAGCTCTAGAGGTACTTGCCCAGGTACTTGGGTTTTTTAGAAGCTTTATGGAGATTATGAGCCTTCAGTAATATAAAAATCAGTTAGATGTAGAGAACTCAGAGTTGTACAATGTCTGCTGCAGAATTACTTCACAAGTGCCAAATTATGTGATAAATTTTCTAACACGAACAGGCAAACTAGTTTTTGATTCAGTTATTCTGTAAGGTTCTTTAGGCCATAGAGAAGGAATTTGAGGCTTCCTTCAGAGCTATTTGACAGGAAAGCTGATGTTCCCTCAAACCTGTCATGACTCAAGGCATGACCAGAAAATACGAAGGGTAGAAGGGTGTACCAGCAGATCCTGCTGCATGTTGATGGTATTGAAGATGGGAGTCAGTGGTGGGGATGTAAGACAGACGAAGGGAAGAAGTACGACTGGCATGTCAGCCTTTGAAAAATTGTATCTCACTGAGGTGCTGCTAGTGTTTTACTGTGGTGAGTGGGGTGAAGAGAACTTGGAAAGGTTACAAGCTCGCTGCTGTGCTACCTCTACCACTACAACAGAAAATGCAAACATATGCCTAGCATATAGTGTTATTTAGGACAACGGCAACGTTCAGTAATGATTTCCCTCACAGATTTACTGGTAGCCTGAATGCATAAAAGACTAAATGTCACTTTAGTAAGAGTTGAAGTGTGGAGAAGACCCATCTGAGAGAGTTCGGTTGTTTTCTCACTTTGTTGATGATATCCAGATGTTAATACACAATGAGACAGCAAATAGGTCTGAAATTATATTCTAATTATGCTAATTCTGGGAGCACGCGACTATAAATGGACCAAAGCATGCTGTGGGCTAGGGTGTAAAAAAAGGCGATGGTATCAGGTCAGCTTATGCCCAGGGTAATTGCACTTGGATACCCACAATGATAACAGGACAGAGTACGGTGTGGGGAGGTGGCTGCCTGGCTACAGAAACAGTGTTCAGCACAGACGTGAGTACATAAATAGTAAAACTCCGTCATATGCTATGGAGCATTACCAGTACTTCAAAGAAAACTACATTTTATGCAATACTTTACCAGTGACTACAAACTGCAGAGTTATTTCCTATGGTTTGTTGTTTTTACTGTTCAGGATGAAGTGACCCCTTTGTATCCAGGTTTCCCAGTGTGCCTTATAGTAACTTTTAATGTAGGCTTACAATGTATGTTTAGCTTTTGACAAATTAACCAACAATACAAAACATACTGTTTCTGTAAAAGCAATTAAGTTTTGAGGTATCAGCACAGAAGATGCAAAACTATATGAATGTATCCTATGAAACCTTGTTAACTTTGTACTATCCCTACAGTTTAAATAAGTGATTACTCACAAAATGACATGATTTAGAAACAAAATACCAACTGTCTCAAACAGATGACATCTTCGTAACCTTATCAGTACTGAAAATAGAAAAACTAGATTCTGCAAGTTTTTCAGTAACCAGTTTGTAGGGAATTTGCTTCAAAGAAGAATGAATGGATGGTGTACCTGGTTTTACATTAAAGAGACTCCTTATCTCTGTGCTTCTTTAAAAGCTCTGCAGCCTTCTATCCTCCCATGTATGATACAGAGCCAGCATATTGGGGGGAGCTAAGATCAGCAGCAGCTCTGAACTTGTCACATGATGGGCCATATGGAGTTCTATGCTATTTTTCTATATAAGGTGGGACCAGAATTTTGGGAAAGCCTGACAGTAACAGCCATATTAATGTGGAACATGTGGAAAATGTGGGGAACTGGCTAGAGGTAATAAAGCTGAAGAACACCTATAGCAAGGCCAAAGGTATGATTATCTCCGTGGGCCCAGGAGAAGATGCACTCCTGTGTTGCGTAGCAGTTATTACTGCTTGAGTCATGCATGGCCACATCTTTGATGAGAAATGGGTCAGTGACCATTATCGTACACTGATGGAGATGAAAGAATGAATATTGACACTTTAACCTTATGTGGATAAGGCCGAGAGTTGTCCCACTCCTCTCATCTCAGCCATTAGCAGCATGCAGGAGAGCAGGGTGCACCTGGTCAGGCAGACGACATCTTATGCAGTTCATCAAGTTCAAGATGTAACTTGAAAGCCAGTAATGTAGGCAGACCTTCCCCTCTGCTGCTCTTCTGTGGAAAGACCAGGAGACACATTCCTTTTCTATGTGTAGGATTCAGCTGACAGTGAGAGGGCTTGGAATGACCTCATCCAGGCCATGGATGAGATTTACTGAGGAAATGGCAAACAGGCAGGCCAGGGAGTAATGGCATTGTCATGAAGAACTTTTGGCCCTGCCTGCACGCCTCTGTAGCACAGGAAAACCTGAGACAGGGTAAGATGGTGGCATCGCCTATCCATGGTGGCATAGCCTAAACCCGCCTCATCAGGGGCAATTGACAGGGTCTGCCCCTATAGTCAACTTATCCTGGATTCAGGTGCCTCTGTGAATCCTCCAATCTAGGAAGCAGGCTCAGGTAGGCTGTTAAGAGGCTTTCAGGTATCAATGCTATTTGACTAGACAGTCCAGGCAGAAGATGGGGCAGAGAGAGCATCTGCAACATTTCTAACATAGTTGGTGGCATCCCCAGCTTTATGAGATCAGGGAAAGGGCATGTGCCAGGACATCATAGCAGCTGACTGATGCCCATACCCTACCACTCTTAAACTGTGATTAATTAGACTTTTTTTTTTAATAAGAATGTAGACTGGCATGTCCCTTATTTAGAATTACAGAACCTATAGAGATGTACACACAGGAACTTCCCACAGGCTTGCCCACAGCTCCCGGTTAACTTTAGAATCCTGGTGGATGCTAAGCCCAGCCAGAGAGGCAGATCAGAGCCCTGAAGGCTTCTGCAACACCCCATACCCAGAGTAATTCCTGTTCCGCAACACCATCAGTAGGGACCAGGTGAGGGTTTTTTTTTAGCTGGATGTGGGTGATCTCTGCCACCTACCCAGAGGTCAGTGGGTAGATGTGGCGTAGGTGGAGGTTCCCCGTGGAGCTGGTCAGGGGCCTATTAGGACATTCAGGGCCCTAATGGCCTGCCCCAGGGAACAGGCTAAGTGCAGTCTCTGCTTGTACTTAGTCTGAATGTACTTTGAGAGATTCCAGGTGTCCCAAGGAACACAGGAAGACAGAACTATGTCTTGCAGTGTCTCATAAGTGTGTGCCTAGTTTGAGCTGGCTTCAGGAAGAAGAAATATCTCTTTATGAGATATTTTCTCTTGTGCTTTTTTCAGTCATCTTTTTAAGTATGGCCTGGAAGTCAAGGCACAGTCCTTGGCAATAACTCCCTATGCGAGTCAGAAAAGGTGGAAGTGAAGAAAGCAGATGATAGATGAGAAGTGTGTGGACAGTAGTCTCTAGACAAACCTTGGATTTGGAGGGTTTGTAGGACAGCTGCATGCTTTACTGTATGTTATGTAGATTGATCTTTCCTCTTGCCCAGGCCAAGGGCTATGGCTCAATAAAATTGAAAAAAACCTAATCAGGCGCAGTGTGAGCGTGACGTTCAAAGGGGTGCCTTATGGGATGGAATGAAGCTGTGTGAGGAGAAGTTCAGACTGGACATTAGGAAAAGGTTCTTTGCTGAGAGGGTGGTCAGTCACTGGAACAGGCTCCCCAGGGAAATGGTCACGGCACCAAGCCTGTCAGAGTTCAGGGAGCATCTGGATGATGCTCTTAGTCACACGGTTTAGTTTTAGGTAGTCCTGCGAGGAGCAGGGAGTTGGATTCGATGATCCTTATTGGTCCCTTCCAACTCGAGATATTCTATGATTCTGCGTGACACACCACATGTAAAATATGGTCAAAAATACCATATATCTGCCTTGTAGCACAGACATATATGGAACATTCAGCATGGGGTATCACTGCAGTTGCAATCACTGGCAGGGTGGGTATAGTTTGAATCTAATGTATGGCTTACAGGACCTAAAATTAGGAAGATGAAAATACTTTAAAGTTGGATGAATCACAATCTATTCCTTGTTCTGTCCTCTCACTCTCAAGACAGTATGAAATCTCGAGTCCTCCATTCAAATACTTAGATATACCCAAATGTTTAAAGTCCCTAGAGATGGCTTTTGCTTTTATATGAGGGTCAGAGGACTATTTATCATCCCAGGGGTTGAGGATCCTGCCATATTTTTGTTACTTGGAGGTGTAATTAATGTAATATCTACTTGAGAAAGGAAGTTAAACTCTCAAGAACAAATTAGCAAATTTCACATTACTGGCATGATTTTTGTTAAAAGGCCTGTTAGATCTGAGTCCAGTTTCTGAAAATAAGTATTGTCTTATGTTATAAAATAATCTATTCTCATGATGTCAGCATTTTCTGATATACCACTGGTGGAATGGATGAGTGCTATATGTTCTGTGGATCAAATACTGGTCATCGGAGCTCTGCTTAGAGTGTAGTCTTTGATGGGATAACTGCATAAAGTTCTCCTGGTCAGGAGATCAGACTTGACAGTTGCAGTGGCCCTTGTTGGCCTTCCAGCCTTTGATGTCAGCAATAAGCTTATACAGCAAAGAGAAACTTTAGCATGGCAAAAGGCAGATATTGTAAAAGTGCATTTTACATATGACTGTTTCATGAGGGGATACATGCTGAAATTTATTTGCAATGTCCTTGAACAACATTGAATTCTCCAGATTAGGTGGTGCCTGTGGAGCAAACCTATTCATTTTGCTAATGAGACAGAGGAGGAAGATAAAGGTTTAAAAAATGCTTGGCATCATATTTTATTAGTCACCCAATATAATTATTGACAGGGATCGAGGATGTTAAGTTCCAGAAAAGGACTACTTATTATCTTAACACTCCTGAGATGCATTAAACACATTTGAATTTAATTAGAAAGGAGTATTCATGATTTAAGAATAAATCTTGCACCTATTAATTTTAGAAATTAAGATGATTTATTTCCTTTAAAATTTCTAGCATTTTGGATAAAAGTCCTTCATAAAAGGTGCATGGCTTACTTTCAAAGACTAAATTTATACAATGTGATTTTGTCAACCAGACTGAAAAACGGTTCTAGTTTAATACTGGATAGATTTTTGAAATGCCTTCCATGTGGTATTTAACAGTACAGTCATCCTAGTCGTGATGAGTCAGATACTGAATTTGAGAGTGAAAAATAAAATGGTTTAACTAATACAAAAATACTTTTTATTGTTTAAGGATTTGGCAGTGCAACCTATCTTCTCAAAAAATTCTCAAATTTCATATCTCAAAACTGTGTAACTAACAAAAAATGACTTGAGGATAATTTAGAATGAGCACAGATGGTCCAGCAGATTGATGGTTTCTTTTTTTTTTTAAAAGGACAATGAGTACAGCCATGTTAAGTAGTCAGGAACTGATAATATGGGTGGATATTTGCATTTTTGTCATTTATAATACAGCCAATGCATGATCACGTTTTAGAATCAATAGTAAATTGGCAGACTAAGATGTCTAATGAAAGATGTTGAATGGCCCACAAATCAAAGGAGAATATTCAAAAAGGACAGAGAAACAATGAAAGGTAAACAGTAAAACTCACAGAGAAAGCACAGACGTAGTGATGGGTGAGCTCTATAGTCTGTGTGGCACGTTGTGTAGATGTAATGCTACAGCGCTATGTATGCAACAAACCAAAGTGGAGCAGGGGCTGGAGTCATTCTAAATGGTACTGTGTAAGCACCTCAAGAATGAGAACTACACATAGACTGAAGAGAAAGCACAGCAGTGAAGAAAGCATCTGTTCTGTAAGAACAGAAAAATTATGTGTGACACTGGTTTCAGAGACATATGCTGGTGCTATTATTCAACCAGTGGTAAAACAACATTAAAGCTTCTAACGGTTATTTGCTAACACAAAAAATATTGGCTTCACTCTCAAATAACTCTTTTGGATCCCATTATGATGTTGCCATGGAACCAGCCCATGATATTGGCAAGCTCATATTCCGTATGGGCAAACATAACACTCGCAACCAGCAAAATAAGTTCACAAAGATGAGAAAAATGATAAGAAAAATTGATTTGGATAAATAAACTGGGATGGAAATGATTTTTTTTAAAAAGGATGCATTTATTCTGGTCGACAAATCACTGCTGATACTACTGGCAGATGACACAAAAAAGTTGGCAAATACTGGAAATAACAGAGTGGTAAATCACAAAGATGAGCTAATCATACAGAGCAATCTGACGTATTTGGGAAGCAGAAAACAAGAGAGGCTTGAATTCCATGAATATCCATGGATGCACCAGGAACAAGGAATCAAGGTCCTATCTACAGAACCAGGGCTGTATCTGGAGAACAATGATTCAGAATAGAAATTATGGATTGCTGCTGGTTGATATGAGCAGAGTTCAGAGGTAGCCACTATTTTCTACCTCAAGGAAATGGTTACTATAGTATTTGGATTAAAATATCCCTAAAACTGGCTTCACTCTATATAAACAAATAAGTGGACATGACAACCAAAACCAAAGATAGAGTCATTAATATTTAGGTCTGCCACGAGGAAGCCTTTTACTTACAGCCAGACCTCTGATAGCAGGAAGGCAGGAGCAGACACAAGTTTCTTCAGTTGCACAATACCATGATTCTGTGATTCCGTGAAGTAATCATGTTTTTCACCTCTGAAGCTGTGTGCTGTCTTCCTCTGTAATGATTAAAAAGGTCTGTAATAGAAAGCATAAAATAAGCAGGTGATTTTACATCTGTTCATAGAATTGCTGAAACCGACGTAGAATACTGTTTTCAGTTCTTTTCCTGTGTTTTAGTAAGGATGTTAAAAGTTTGGAGAGAGTTCAGGGAAGAAAGAAAAAAAATCTGAGTTCATGGTTAAGAAAAATCTTTAAAGAGTAAATTTACTTAGAGTAAATCTTTTTAACTGACTGAAAAGGATATTTTGAGGTGAATTGTGATTAGCAGGAATATCAAGTATTAAAGTTCTTAGCTGTATCTGGGAAGGAGAGAATAAGAACCATAGAAGCTGAAGGCAGTAAAATTGAAATCAGAAATAAGGCATGATTTTTAATACAGATGGTAATTAAATATTGAACACACCATAAAGAGAAGTAGAGAGTTTTCACTCTTGATCCATCCACTCTAGCTGAACACCTTTCAGAGGCTGATTGAATCAAATGCTAATTTCTGGGCTCAAAACAGACATGGTGAAAGTGAGGCTTTTTTTTGTTGTAGGGTTGGATTTGGTTATTTTTTTGGTTTGGTTTGGTATGTTTTTTGATTCTTCAGCTCTGTAACAAGATTGACCCTGATAGGAGTTTAGGAGTTCTACCAATAAATACCTACTTGAAGAATCAGCCAAATCAGCCATGGATAGACAGCATGGAGATGTCCCTGGGCTTGTTCGTATCTGTACAGCAGGTGAAGTTTGACTTTTATATGCATCCACATATCCTTGAATATTTCCATTTATCTCATTCCTAACCAAGTTTAAGCTGCAATGTGGTGGGGCTTTTGTTGTTGTTTTGTTGCTTTTTTGTTTGTTTGTTTTGCTTTGAGGAGTGTTTTGAGGAGTGTTTTGAATCCTCACAGTGGGACATGAAAGACACAGTAAAGGTGAATGGAAACAAAATGAGCTTTCAGCCTAGACAGGGAACTCAAATTGTTCTAGCTTCATGACATGACTTATGCTTCCTTTACTTAACACCACCGAACTCCTGCAGAGTTTCTGCTTCTGACTATAAACTCTGCAGATGTCTTCTGACTCTAGGCTCCTATCGGGGAAGCAAACACAAGGATTAGAAGGGCCTTTATTCATCACTGAATCCAGTTCCTTGGTTATTGAAAGCAATGTCCCTAAACTTTTTATAAATGGACCAAGCTTGAAGTTAAAAGTAGTGGAGATATTTTACTTAAATGTTCATTTCAAAAGCTCTTTCAAAACTGTATTACTTCAATGATGCATTTTTTTCTTCTATTTTTGGGGATACAGATTCATCAATATAGTGATGAATAGATATATAAAATCCAGCACATACCTGTGTGAGGCTATTCTGAACTAGTTCATATCCATTTTTTTGGTGCCCAAATTCTCATTTTTAATTTAAATTTCTTTCCCTTGGCTGCTTTTTAAAAAAAAAATATATGTTATGCCATAATATAGCATTTAGCTGGGGAGTTATTGTTACTGGGTTTACACAACGAAGATACAGGCTGGAAGTATTTCGAACAAAAAAAATCATGCTTTTTTATTTTAAAAAAGCGAACAAATAGAAAATAGAAAGAAGGTATGAATAGAAATAAAATGCGGGTCACCAACATTTCCGGTTGAATACAGATCCAGGACTGATTGATCTGACTTTCTGAGGTTATAATGCAATTCTTGCTATGCTTTAGCTTATCCAATATAAGACATTGAAATGATCACCCATTATGTATATAATTATGATAGCGTAACATTTCTTTTATACCATAATCAAGTTATTTTAACTTTTCAGTCTTTTTGTCTTCCATAATTGGTTTTTGAGTATGTAAAGTGCTGGGTATCATCTATGGCGTTTGTGTATCCTAAGTTCTCTTTAAAATCAATGGTCACTCTCAGCAACATAGTAAACTGGGCTTCAGGCTTCAACCTGACCAATTCTTAGGCAATGTCTTGAATGTAATCTTGTAAGTAGTCATATTAACTGAGATAATAACTTCCTATTTTCTGTTTGGTCCAAGCTGCATTTGGCTGAATGATGACTGGAAAAGAAGGCACCACCTATTCAAATGCTGCTAGATAAATTTAGGTTTAAAGGCATGGTGCCAATTTCACGTTTACAGTTAAAGAGGGTGATCTAAAATCCATTGACAAATTCTGTGGGAACCTTCCCAGTGAAACAGTTCCAACTTTAGCAACTTCAATTTTAGCCAGTTTAACTAATTTTATTAGCTTGAATATCCCAACATTTTTTTCTGGAGTATCTCAGCTTTAACCCCGTGAACATAAAACCCTCCTTGGGGATTCACGATACCAGACATTTATAGGGTTATCCTGAAGCTGAAAAACTGTTCATTTAAAAGTAGGCTGAAAAAGAATCCACTGAGCAAAATCTATTAAATCCGCTCAACTTTTAGGCTGAGGGGTTAGGCACCACTGAATATAAGTTTAATAGAAGTCTGTTTTTCATTATTGCCTTTATGTGTGTATATCTGTACATTAGCAACTTGAGAAAATGTTCTATTTACACCTAAATCATGTCTAGATTAAACCTAGACCACGCTCCTTAGGGTTCCTGAGGAAGTCCTAAGAATTACTGAGGAATTCCTAAGAATTGTTGAGGACAGTCCCTCCAGCACTGTCTTTGTTTTTATGTCTGCAGTATGGAGGAAAAACATCCAGAGATCTTTTAACCACTCTCTGGTGCAAGGTACCTCAGGCTTAAATTTTGAGGGTTTTCATTTGGTATGCTTCAAAATACTACTTTTGTACTCCCATAAAAACCCAATGGGTTCCTCAGTCAGCCTTCTCGTCAGTTTGTAGCAGCTGCCTACTCTAGACTGCATTTCCTTCAATATAAATAGATTTTGCTGCGGTGGCTACCATGACCTTCCTTTGTGATGTGGACACCTTGGAACTGAGCAGTAACTTCTGCCCAAGAAAGGATTGAAGCTATTTTTTTTCATTTCTTTTTAACAAGTATAAATTGTATCATGTTTCTAATGATTCATCTGCTAGAAATGGAAGAAAGAACTTGCCAGTCCATAGTATGAGACAAATTATGTATCTCCTCCTCAGGTATATTTCAAATTCCGTATATTAAAAAGGAAACATACAGCCCAAGTGGAAGCAGAAAGTTCAATTCTGCTAAACCTCAAACTTAATTTTATTTCCATAACAGTTACAAAAGTACAGCTCATTTTCCTTACAACCTTCAATTTCAGAGCAGCATTTACTATGTCTGCCCATAAAGTTAGAAATGTATGCAATCCTTGGCACCTAGATGCAACTCTCAGACCTCCTTAATGAAGTAAACTTGGTTTCAGATTGAATGAGCTGTTCCCAAGCAGCGGGCGGATCATTCCCCAGGTAGCACAGGAATTAGATCTCACCTCAGGCCTAGATTCCAAACCAGCTGGCCATAGGTATCGGTCTTTACTGGCAGAGATTCCCCAAGAGCCTATAGATTGCCCTGCCCTGAGCTTGGTTCCTTCTCTTGGCTCCTCACTATGGCTTTCACTGTCTCTTGTTCCCCAAACGGCTTCACTCTTCCGTCTGCTTCTTATGGGTCATCCTTGTTGCCTGGATCAACTTGCTGCTTGACTGTGGCCCCAGCTCCAGTCAGACTCCTCCTTTGTCTCAGTATGTGTATTTTAACATACTGGTTGCCGGCCTGATCTCTGGTTGTTCCCATTTCCCCCCCCTTTGACTGGACCTTCTGGTCTCCCCAGTTCTTAGCTCTGGTTTGTTCTAACACTTTTTGTTCCTCATGCCCCACTTATGATACCATTGCGATTTATTGTGGCGGTCTTTCTGTAGGATGATGAAAGGTGGGAATCTGTTCTGTACAAATGTTAAGTGTGACACTTCGTAAGAAGAGGGTTATTCTTTGAGACATAATTTCTGCAGGCAACTCTGAGAGAATTTGATTTCTCTGGGGACAGGTTCTTGCATACCAAACAGTTGTCTCCTTTTTTCAGTTGTATTTGTTGTTATAATAAAAGATACCACTTCTACCTATAAACATTGGCTTCAGTTACACTGTTCCCTCTGGACCAAGTCCGCAGAGGGCAACAGCAAAGCCACTCTCACAAGCCAAAGTCTCATGGAAAGTTCCTCTTGGCAGCTACGGATGCTTTCATCACTTTCAGCATCCCAAGAAGAAAGGGTGATTGAAGATAAGTGGGAATAGTTGAAGAAAGAAATAAATGAGTAATAATACTGTCTATCAGACACAACCTAGTGCCGTGCAGGGAGCAGTTGTAAAGTAGGACAGCTTTCCCTGAGAAGCATCTCTGTGCTCCCTGCTCCTTCGGGCCTGCTTTTAATGGTCCTCTCCTGTTCCTACGGCCTCAGTGAGTACATAGAAAGTCTCCCTCCTCCAGCAGTGGACTTCAGGAGGAGAGAAGGTGGGGATATTTCTGACCTCTCACACCCATGGTGTGATTCTGCCTGCAAACACCTCAGCTGGATCTTCGTAAGTACCAGAAGAATGGGGGTGAAACCGCCGCCATGCTGAAGCTGAAGAAAGGTCTGCATTCATTCCGAACTGCAAGGAATACATTAGACAGTCAAAGATCACTTTTCTAACTCTCGAATTCAATAAATACTTCAACATCTGCTTTTAACCGAGAAAACGGGCCAGAGGCTGGGAAGTGAATGTACTGGGAATTGTAGTTGGCGTGGACATCACGTATAATGTGTCAATGGATGGACACAGGCAGAAAGTGATGGTCCTTATTTTTCAAATTTCCTTGGAATAATGTTACGTATTTGGATAGAAACAAGCGTTTGATTTGCTGAATCGCCATCTATAATTTATAGTGTGTCCTAGATTACTAGGTTTTTTGTTTGTATTTAGATAATTGATCTTCTTGCAAACTCAGAAGTGAAGAAAATGGTCTGTGTGTCTAGCGGGGCCGGGGAGCAACTGGGAGCTTGTGCCTTCGTGCTGTCGCACGGAACCCGCACAGCAATTTGTCAGCAGAAACCACTCGTAGACACAAAGCTGCTGCAGACAACTGGAACACAAGTTTTAACCTAAGTTCAGTTAAGTACAATCTCTCAAAGTCGAAGTTGTGGCGCGCTCACAGGACAGACCCAGTTCAGCCGCACCAGCTCACCCCCTGCCCCCCTCGACTTGCACGCTCCCGGCACGGCCACGCCCCTTCCAGCCTAACTCCCGCCTTCCTTTTAGCCACGCCTTGGACATTGGTTCGCTCTCCCTTCGCTTAAAGCTAAGCCCCGCCCCTTGCTCCTCCCCCAGCCTGGGGCGGTTTGACCACGCCTCCTGCCCGTTAGCCCCGCCTCTCCCCCGGGCAGTTGGGGGCGGGGCCGTGGTGTGCGCGGGGACGCTGCGTGGTGACGCAGCAGGAGGAGTTGAGGCGGTGCTGCCCGCCCTTCCTCCTCCTCCTCCTCCTCCTCCTCCTTC
>VZSZ01000016.1:361311-440674 GCA_013398815.1 Ibidorhyncha struthersii | reverse complement strand
CATTGCGCGCGGGGGCCGCGGGACTATGAAGGATGGAAGCGGACGAGGTGACGATCCGCGAGCAGAACTTCCACAGCCAAGTGCGGGAGTACACGGTAGGTGACACCGCCCTCGCGCCGCCGTGACCCCGCGGCCGCCTGTCCCCGCGGCTCCCGCCCTCCTCCCCGACCTGTCATCGCGGTGCCCCGGAGGCCGCGCTGCCGCCGGACACCCCCCCCTCCCCCGCCTAGCTGTACCCTCCGCCCCGGGCGGCCGCGGGGTTGTCCCGCTCTTTCCCTCTCTCGTCGCTGCCCTTCGCAGCGTTGCCCCTTGCCCCGGCGGCCCGTCCCGTGTGGGCACCGCTGTGCGTGCATCTCCGCCTGCGGGCTGGGCGTGCGGGCCGGCGGGTGAGGACCCCAGCTCTCACCCGGGCGGGGTTTTCCTCTCCCTGTGCCTTCAGCGAATAGGGGAGATGCTGTGCGCGCAGGCAGGACATAGGTGTGCTTCTGAATGTGCTCCTGCGCACCGTGTGATGGGTTCAACACCTCAGCCTTCGAGTGCAGCCTCATTACTGTAAGATATGCGTGGGATTTCGTGTTAGCGCTTGTGACACTAAGGGCCTCCTGCCTTTTGCTGAGCTGTCTGCAACGGATGTGTGTAACCTTCGTGTTTTCCCTAGCTCCTCGTGTCCCTCTCGGTGCTGCTGCGTGCCCGCGCTCTCCAAGCGGAGCAACACAGAGCAGATAAGCAGTGCTTGTGCTGTCCCCTCTTTCTCGACCTTCCGCAGTCGAGTGCAACGGTACACCTTACCTGCGGATGGAGAGAGCTCTTGTGGTTTCCGCTCCGACTGCCTCATAATTGTTTTCAGGACTATTAAAAGCTCAGAGAGGTGTTTTGATGGGGCTTGTCTCTCCTCTGCTTCAATTCAAGGAAGGAAATGCACATTGCGTGTAGGAGACATGCAGTGTTGTCTTCTATGCACGTGCTATCATAACTCAGTTGGGTAATTGCATTCTCTTTGCAGTTACGGTTGTCTAAGAGAGAATAGATTTATTGAATTGAAATATTATTTTGTAATTTAGCTTTAAATATTTTTCAGCTGTATTGGGAGGCAATATTAAATAGCACTGTTAAGTGATTTATGTAGGTCTATGGCTAGGTAATTTGATAACAAAGACTTGCATGGATCCCTAGTGTGTTAATTTCTATGTTTTTACGAATCTGTGTTAAGACCCTCTTTCTTCAGGTGAAGCGTTAGATTTCTGGGATACTTTTTTCTGAAGAGTGCAAAACAAGTCTGTATGAAGAGAACTGTCACTTAGGGAGACTTTCTGGACCTTCTTTTTTCTGTGAGCGGATCTGGCATATGTCATGAGAGCCGTGATCACTGGAGGGGCATAAAAAGAAAAATACTTTCTTTGTAAAGAAGTCTTTAAACATTATTTTAATCTCCTTGGTGCTACAAAAACACAAGTGTATCCACAAATTGTGCATTTCTTCTGGATGCTAGCATCCCTCTTTTCCCTGGTGTCCATTTTTCCATTTCTGTTTCTTTGTGTGCTAATGACCTCCTTCGTACATCCACCAGAGTCTTGTTCTGATACATCATGTGCTATATATTGTGCTTTTGTACCTAGTAGGATGCACAGACTTTGAGTATGAAGGAATGGCTGTGTGCAGCCTCTCCAGGTACTGTTACAAATAGCAAAAGTCTATTAAATCCTTGAAGAACTAGCTCATCTATGCTGCAGCTGCTTCTCTAAAGCTTTTTCAGCCCCTCTAGAGTCATTAGTAACTCTTCCTATTGGTGTAGTCATGTAAGAAATCACAAGACATCAATAACTCATATTTTAGAGGTGCAGTGTTGCTTTATTTGGATGGTGGAGGCAGAATAGTCTTGCTCTTGAAACTGTACTTTGATCTTTAATATTGATGATAAGCCATCTATGTTATTGTTTAATCAGTGGGGATAATAATAACAATTTTGCCTTTTAAATCATGCCTTGGTACGGTTGTGATCTTGTCTTTAATTTATGCTGGAAGACCACAGGGTTTTATGACTGTAAACTGCCTCCATCCACAGCTGAGAGTATACAACCTTCTTGTGGCTCTTACATAGCTATGGAAGCGTATTGCAAGTATGGTTACACTTGTGGACAGTTCAAGCATAACAAAGTACAAAGTATGTTGCTAACATGTACTATTATGCTAATCATTCCTGCCCTTGCTGGTCATGAAGTTACATGGTGAGTATAACTTCTTAAAATATGCAAATAGGCAGTTTTTGTGTGGGTAGTAGGTGTAATCACCAGCCCCTCAGCTGGAGGGGGGAACATATTCCACTTTGACACATGCACAAGACGTTTGTTGCAGCTGCAGGTGGGCTGGGGGCAGTGGAGCAGTTAATAGAGGGATTTGATGTTTGTTGTGTAATATTACAGTGGAGGCAACCTAACTCCACTAATATGCCTGTAAGAAGTAAGTAAAATTTATGGAATCTGGTCGTATTGTCTTTGGAGACCTAGTTGTGTGGCCCAGTCCTTACTGGAAGCTAAAATTATATATTCTTGAGAGAAGAGAAATCTAAGTTGATGCAGTTGAAAAGAAAACCCTTTTCACTTTTCCTTTGTAATTTTTCTTCGTTTTCTTTGAATAGATGCAGAATTTCTGATGCTTTCTGATGGAGTCCTAAGGGCACGCTAAGTTTAACTTCAGTAAAATGCTTCATTTCTGTTTCATTTAGTCTCTGAGCTGGCAAGCTACAAAGTTTTCCATAAAGTTGTGTTCCATAACAAAAATATGAGGCTTGCTATCCTTGTGCGGGTGGTGCCTGTCTCTTTCTGTAGGTGCCAACTTCTGCTAATTCCACATTGAAAAGACAAATGTTTCTGATGCATGTTTATAGAATGAGCAAGGGTGGAAGATTATTTTTTTCAATAAATCCTTCACCTGCTTTTGAGCTTACTGTCTCTTGATTTAATGCTTAACTTAACTCAGGCCCATTCACTCTTGACCTCATTTGGAGCGTCTGTATGGTACCTGCTTTTATTTAAGAGGGTGCCTCTTTGCAAGAAGATAATCTGCCTTGTATTTTCTTGCTTCATGAGGATGATCTTTGTTAGTAAGAGGTTAACTCCCCTGTCTAGTTTTGGCATGGCTCTTCAAATGTGAATCTGCTATGTTGAGGATCTGTTCTTTGGAACAATTATTGGAAACAACTAAACTCCTTCAGGCTTGTATGAGATTTAAAATTCAGATTTGGTAAACGTGGAGACTGAGAACTGGTGACCCAGTATAAGAGATGTGGCACAGCCATGAGTTTGCTCTAAGTCACTGAGTGCCTGGACTTCAATAAAGCCAGAGTCATACTCAGTTCTAACTAAAAGGGGTGTCTTTCTGAAAAGCAGCTGTAGTTGGTTACAAAATATAGAAGAGCATCTGTGTTCTGTACTTGATCAGCATTCCTGTGAAAGAGTTGTAAAGGCCAGACAATGTTCTGTGCTGGTCTGATACTATCTGTTATTTTTGTACACTTAATTAGTTTGCCTCTCTTGATCCTTTAGGTTCATTTATAGTTTGTTGAGATCTTGCCCATCCATGGAAGATATTTAAGCATTTAGGGAACTGGTTTTCCCTTGTGTCCTGTTATGTCTGTTTGTACAACATAATTACAAAGTGTTCCATTTTCCACTAGTACTATTGTGAACTGTTTATTTCAAACACAAATCAAGTAAGTGTAGTGATTCAGTCTCTGTGTTCCCCTGGGTTTACTTTTTAGAGTATTCTTACACTCCTTTTTTCCAGTTTGAGTCTTCTGTTCTGCAATATTAGTCTCTTTCAAATTTAGATCTACTTTTAGATGTTATTGTTCCATTTACAAAATGTAGGATTTTGAGTTTGTAAAAATATACATATACACTTGGTTATGAGGTTTCCTTGGCAAAATAAATACACTGTGCTTACATTTGTAGTGTGGGGAAAACTGTGGAGGAACACAATTTGGTGATCATAGAATTATTAGTTAGAAAGCTTAAGAACGAACATAGTGTATTTGGAAATGACTTAATATAATTAAATATGTAATGAAAAAAAAAAAATCCTGGTAGAACAAGTTTGAAAAAAAAAAAGTGTTATTATAATCCCAGTTGCTTTATGCAAGTCAAGGCAGATGTTGAAACTGGTGTAATGTGTATTTTTATGATTAATGTCAGATGCTTCCATTTGAAGGACTAAATGTTTTCAGGGGTGTAGGCTTCAGATGCTAGATATTTGGAGAAACTTAGTTTATCTACTTTTTAATGCAATTCCCTCTACAAGAAGGCCCTTTTTTTGTTTAGACCATACCACTTTTAAACGTTATGGGTGTGTTGTTTTTTTTTGTTACAGGTGATACAATGGTTATTTTATGTCTGTCTGTATGTAAATCTGAATCTAAAAATAATTTCCAGCAGTTCAGAAAGGCCTTCCTAGGTAGTTGTAACTGTGTCATGTCTTTGATTTTTGTTTGCAACTTCACACTAATGCCACTGACTTTGCTTTCTTCTCTGGTTTGTTTTTGTACCTTTTGTCCTCTTGTCCTGTTTTGGGGTAGAGGGGTGTTCAGGATTCTTCTGTATGAACTAGCGCAGTGTTACTGTTGGCGTTTGTCCCCTATGTGGCTGTAAAATGAGAACAGTGATTTGAGCACTGTACTCCTGTTGGTAGCATGCCCCTGTTCCTGACCAGTTCTACTTCCTTAAATTTATGCCCTAGACAAAAATTGTAGTCTTCACAGACCCTTTCTTATGCCGGAAGTGGTGATACTCTGATGATGGGCCAGGAAGAAAATGCTGGTTAGAAGCATGGGTGATTTTTAAGGACAAACTTATTACAAATACTGTAACTTGGTCTAGTGGAAGGTGTCCCTGCCCATGGCAGGGGGGTTGGAACTAGATGATCTTTAAGGTCCCTTCCAACCCAAACCACTCCATGATTCTATGAAATGTTTTTGTTTGAATGTTTATGCAGGTTTATCTTTTAATCAATAAAATTGATGCCCTTCATTTTTTTTATCCATATGCTGAGAACTTGAGGAGTAATTTATATCTTAAATGGCTTCTTGTATCTCAAAAATAACTTTGCCTAGGTTTCTCAGTATTGCTTCTTTTTTAAACAAAAAATGTTTTGGAAAAGAACTATACCACAAACACTCCTTTATTCAGTTAGTGGCGTGAGATATAAGGCTGAAAGATTGGTGCACATTTAACATAATTACATATATAAAATGTTGCCATCGTTCTGTCAACTTAAAAATATACCTTTACTTGTAAACATGGGTGCTGTACTGAACTTTAAGAAGTGATGAGTCATCTTCTGGCTGCTGGTCCTGAGGATCAGCAGTGGTGGATCCACCTGGAATCAATAGGCATCTCCAAATATTTGGCGTAGACAAGCAGATAGGAAGATGCTTATTCCCAAAAAGGCACAACTTCTGGAGAGTTCCACTTTTTCTGTTTACATAAAATAAGCATGAAAGGCCGAAGTGTAAACATTTTGCTGCTAGTTACAATTCAAAATAATTCCTTTTAAATACTGATGGTATTGTGGTAGTGGTTGACCAAAAGGGCAACCCACTTCGTGGAAGGTACAGACATCTGTTTAAGAAAATTTAGATGAAGATGTAAATTAGATTTGAGAAAACCTAATGAAAAGTGAAAGAACTGACAGGAAACAAACCCAGCTATTGATTACAAGACCACAGAGAGCATATCCATCTTGGGTGTTGTTTGGATAGCAGGTCAGGTAGTAGAGGGACTGGGTAAGATGGCAGGATGTAACTGAGAGATCATAGGGTTGTAGTGAACGTCTCAATCTTTGCTGTGATGTAGGGATGCTGAGTGCGATTGAATTTACAAGCACAAGACCCTCCGGAAAGAAGTGTTGTCAGAGATGTTGAGGAGGGTTGAAGGGTGGGTGAAGCGGAGAGCAGAGCAGCGGAGGAGATGGTGGTAATGTCAGAGTGGAGAGAGAATCTGAAGCATGTTGCCAGTGGAGTTATGGTAAGAAAGTGACAGTTCAGTTCTGGTGACACATATGGACATATGGGTTAAGGAAGACTAAGGAAGACATTTCATTCAGTATAAGCTTACTGNTTTTTTTTTTTTTTTTTTTTTGTTAACTGCTACTTTATTTGGTATTTATCCTCATTTAGGAGGGCAGTGATAACTCGTGTTAAGAAAGTCTTAATCTTCTGCAATCCTTTCTACTCTCTCCACACCCTCCCCCTTACCTTGAAAACCACTGAAACTTTCCTGTAAACATGTGCTGTCAAATGACTAGGCACACTGGCTTCTTGGTAACAATGTGCAAGAATTTACATAACTTATAACACAGGAACAGGAGGGACTTTGAAAGTCATGATTGTAGTTTATGTTTTTATGTATATAATAATTAACAGCCTTGGTTGTTGCATCACTCTAAAAGGTAAGTATACTACTAGGTAGAGATGACCTGGAATAAGTTACTGCTGTAACCTCCTTATTAGTCATTCACGTGACAAGTGAAATTGCTCCATACTTTCAGCAGCTTTGATCTGTTGCTCTTTGGGGCCCAATTTACTCTCATGAAGATGGTGACAAAACACATGTTGACGTTTCATCAGCTGGATGTTGAATATGTATTGTGGTGTTGCTGAGCTGCTTCCCACACACAGAGGTTTCTAGTTTCTTGATTACCTGAATATATTAAAAGTTGTTTATAACTACCATCAACATAGTTCCAAGAAAGAGCCCAGTGCTTTTTACAGAACTTTGTTTCAGTTCCTCTATTTCTGTATCACGTGTGCTCTCCACAGCAAGTAGTATGTGGATAGATGGCATTGAAGTCTGTGTATGGCTGAGTTTAATATACAGAGGGCAGAAGCAGTATATGTGTGTGACTCCCCCCCTGGCCTTTACGTTCTTGGCTTATAGCGGTGTGGTTTCCAGTTTTAGGCTCCACAATTGTCATTGAAAGGTGGTGCTTCACAGTTTTACTGCTGATTTTAAGTGCTTGTTTATGCCTTGAGTATCCATTTTTTTCCATTACTTAACTGTACGTCCTATTTTTAACATTTAGCTGATGGAAAGAATTGATGCTGATTGTGTTGAATTTGACAATAGCAACAAGTCCAAGATACTTGCTGAGTTTAAGACTGTGATAACTTAAGTCTGGTAGAAAGTCTGCATAATTGGTGAGAATTATGAAAACATACAAGTATTACAGTTTAAATATGTTTGTGTTTCGGGAGTGGGGGTGAAAAAAAAAAGTGCTACTTAAAAATTCTGCAGTATGAGAAGACAATGTATGAGAAGACAAGGAGGAGAAAATTCATTAGCTCTGTTTTCTAAGGTAGTTATTGATTTCCAGGGCAAGATGCATATTATCCAAAGAAGCTGTCTTAACACAAATAAATTATTTACCAAGTTTGTATTAATGAGACTTTTGAGGTTATTTTTTCAGAAAAGAATTTTTAATGGAATGACTCTGAAGGTTTAATATAACTGATTATTATAGCCTGGCTGTAAAATGTTAATACCTTCATTCAGTGGCAGAATGTTAGCGTGATCTAGGTTGGCGCTGTTGGTGTTAATTCTAGAGGGTGTTTTTAATTCTTGCGCTAATGCTGACAAATATTCTTGAATCTGATTTCAATGGCATTCCTGTAGCCCATAGAGGTCAAAGAAACATGACTTGCAATCATTTTTTGAGGAGTTTTGAGTGTATTGCTTGGTATAGAATACATTACCCTGAACAAAGGTATCTTGGGCCTATTACTAAGGGTCCTGAAGGTGTCATAACGTATTTTTTTCCCTTTACCCAGCAACATAAATACATTCCCATTAAGTATATAAAAGGGAATGTAAAAGCTAACAAATCCATATATTGATTTGGATTCCTTCATTGGTTCGAAGTGGGGCTTTGCTCCTGGTGAAGTTAACATGAACGTAGTTCTAAGTGAGTGACATATGGAAGTTATCTTCTGAAGGGCTATAGAGGCTGTTTTTATCTTCAGCTGAGCATTGTTTCTAGCACACGGAATATGTTTTTGGATGCTTTCTACTTTCTGTTAGATCCTGGAATTTTTTCCTAGATGAGCAGGTCTAGGCACTCAGCCTCTGAACCCCTTACGATTCCTCCATGACTTAGGAACCAACAAAAAAAGGGGGTCAACCTCTTGCACACGTCTTAAGCCAGGGAGGAGTCCTGAGAGGAGACCGTAGATGTGGGGGAAATCATAGGTGTGGAGGGCTGTGTTAATGAGTAAAATTAATCTGTAGTCATAAGACGTGTTTGAAACTTTCTCATAAGCTTGAGTTGAGTGTGTCATGCTAAGTGTATAAGACTGTGTGGATTAGAGTGAACTTAATCTAACTACAGAGCTCAGAGTTTTTAAGAATATTAAGTTAATACCTTATTTTGAGAAAAATGAGATGTCCAAAGCAGATTATATTATGAATTCTAAGGTCAAAGTGAGAGCATAGCTGAAAATTTTAGTTTTCTTTAGTGTGCATAGTTTGTTATAGGTAACTTCCTGTTGATACATCCACACCAGGAGGAACAACTTGTTTGCTTTTTAGATGTCAGTGGGATAATGGAGTTACTAGAAATAGACCAAGCAGAACTGCTTGTCTCCACCTGTATTTTCTTGCTGTTTATTCTTGCCATCCTTTCCACAAGTAAACAAAAGTTGTTGCCAAGTGGGACAGTAGGAGGAAGCTTTTCGGTTGCCATGTAGCATTTTAATGCATGTTAAAGTACTTTAGCAGCTTGAGAGCAGTAAGAGATGGGTGTACGATGCTATGTTTATGTTTTCTATTATAGATATTAAAACCCAAAAGTACAACACTACTGCTTTTCTGTAGGTAGCAATCATAGTCAAGCAAAACACTGACAGTTCCGTTTTTAACTCTTAAACATGTTCTTAGACATATTCTACAGCATGGTGTTACCCAGAGTGACATCTGCCTTCTCTTTTCTCTTTGCTGTTTTTTCCCTAAATAGAAAAGAACACATTCTGTAAAGTAACAGCAAGGGGAGATATTCTTCGTTACATCTGTTGCTTTTTTCTCTTGTATATGCTTTGCATAGAAATGCTGGTGGATGTAACATCAGTAATTCTTTTAATACTGACACAGCCACTACTTTATTTTAAAGTTATTTCCTTCCTTCCCTTATTCCTTAGTTTTTTGGAGCTTCTTGATCTTTCATTTCCTACATAGTATAGTAAAACGCTGTTCAATTCTTGTCTGTTTTGCTTCTCCAGATTTACTCTCCCTGTTTTAAACACTAGCGTGCATTCAAGTGAGAGGAAGTGATTGCTTGTCCTCTTTGATGCTTTTCAAGTGGAACTCTTGAACCTGTGTTCCATGCTTGGAAGTGTTTTATATCAAAGAACATTACTAAGGTCTGTGACTTCATTCTGAAAAGGAGTTCTGTGGTGGTTGCTCACTGTTAAAAGATGTCGTTCTGTAAGGTGTCCAGCTTTTTCATAGTGGGAGGACATCCCTGATGTAGTCCTACAGGCACCTGTGCTTACAGCAGTACTTCTAAGCACATTCATAAATGACCTGGAAGAGGGTATGAATTACAAGGTGACAGAACTTCTAATGGTGCTAATTTATTCAGTATAGCAGAAAAAAAGGCTGAGTGGACCTCAGCCTTCTGCTCAGAGCAGGGTCAGCTACGAGATCAGACTAGATTCCTTGGGGCTTGAAAACCTCCAGGGATGGGCATTGTACAGTCTTGCTGACAACTGGTTCCACTGCTTGGCTGTCCTTACGGAGGGGATCTCTCCTTTTTTCCTAGCATAAACTACAGCTATATTTCTTGCGCAACAGTTGGGAAGAATATCGTGCTATATAAATATAAGCTGTTGATTTTTCTGTACACAAAAACGCAGCTTTTAATGCACGCGCACAAATTACAGTGGTGAAGAGTGGTTGTATCTTGTGCATCAGGGAAACAAAAGAATATCTTGTGCATTTTGAGCATATTCTTTCTTAGCATGAAAGCATAGCTCTAGCACTTACAACAGAAGATGATGCTTTACCAATCTGAGGCGTGAATTTCAGTGCCAAAATGTTAAAGATCGTCCACACAGGCAAATTAATGTCAGCTGATCTTTAGTAACTGTCAGTGGGATCAGTACGATGGAATTTGGGTTAGTTAAGACCTTTATTGCTTGTTTTTAATGCTAGACTTCAGTGCGAGCCCCTTAGGATGCAGATAGTTACACACTGAAATGCATGCAGTTTGTCACCAGCTCTGTTCTCACAGGAGCTGAGAGCTGTCTGGTACAGATCCAAAAGTATGACTTGGATCATACTTGGATGATTTTGGTTGACAGATCCAAAAGTATGACTCTGTGGAAGAGCTGGATACAAGATACCTAAGAATGTAGTGGAGTGCATCTCCAGAAGTAGCCTCTCCTGGCGTTTGTAGTGTGTAATCTAAGCAGGAGCATAAAGCACTTCCTTTTCCAAATGAAGATTAAGAACCCCAGGGGAAGACAGGTTTCTTCTGCTTGCCCTACCAGAGGTTGTATTTAGTCCATGCAAAGACATGTGAATGAATTATACGCTCGAGGCTTAAAGAGTTCTTAATGTGCCACCTATTAAAAGAGAGCCCCTAGATGTAGCATACAATCCATGCATTTTGTTCTCAGTTACCAAGTGGTGTCGAGAGGGGAACACAAAAAAAGACATTAAAAATTACGAATTGCTTTGCTTGACTTTCTATAACCATATAAAATTCTCAGAGCCCTTTTAATTTCCTTTATATTTTGGTGCAGCCGGTCAAACATGAACTGAGTGTGTTTCCCCTATAATGTGAGAACGTACCATGGCTGGGTTTAAAGTAGCTTTCCAGGAGCAGTCTGGCTATGGCAACAGTTCCACAACTACTTTGCCTCTCTGTAAAGTTGGAATGAATTTAAGGAAATAAATTTTAAGATTGGAAGTTATTATTTATATGTGGTGTGGTTGTCTTGTTTGTTTGGTTGGGTTTTTTTTAGTTGACAGTATCAGGGGATGTCAGAAATCCTTATTTATCACAGTTGTGTACATTTTCTGCACAGTGTCTTCCCTGTGTCCTCAAGTCAAACTTGGAAGAGCTTCATTTGAGCTCCAGTGAAAAACTCCTTGCAGAGAATTTGGGGTTATGAGGAACATACCTTGTCCTAGATTTGCTGCATTTGCAGCATCTGTAGCTTTTGTCAGCTCTTATTATAGAGATGGGTGATGGCATAAACCACCGCTTTTTGATTGAAAACATGGCTTGAACATTGTATTCCAATATTGGCTCCAATACTGTCACATAGTAGTTTTCTGAAGAAAAGATCGAAGGTAACGAATATAGTCTTTTCTTTCACTGAACATATCAATGTAGCTTTATGTATGGTGTTCTTTTTTGATTAGTGCCCTGTTTCAGTATGACTACCCATGCCTTTTAATAAGTGATTAGAAATGAAAGTTGACAGATGATTTAGGGTACTATGAACATATGTATGTGTGAATTTGCCCTCTTCTAAGTTTTTTTTTTTTTTTTAAGAAAGTCAAATTAGGAGTTAAGAACTGTATTTTCTGAAGCCATGTGGCTATTGGTAGAGTGTTTCTTTTTCATGTGCCAAGGGCTATATCCAGGAAATGCACTGAAAGTTTCTTAAACTAGAGTCAGTGCGCCTTAGTAGAAGAACTCTTAAGTGAATAAGAAACTGGCTGTAGTGTACATGACCATAGATGGTGTGTTTGGGGGGGGGGGAAAGCTACTATTCAGTTTCCTCAGGTATCAGAATTAAGAGCAATCTTGCTCAACTTAGATGAAAATGACATAAAACTTGATGTTGTTAGCCCGAAACCAGTTCTTTAGGAGATGTAGCCTATACAAAGGAGGGTTAGAACATGGTGCAGAAAGAACTTGATTACCCCAAAATAATAGATATAGTATGAAATCATGGTGTGTTTTTTTTAAAGGGAAAAAAAAAAAAGACATGGTGCTGAACTTGAACCCTAAAACCAAGTTTCTACTGTAGCTTGAGAGGTGCTCTAGTGGAAGCAATTGGGGAGGGCAGTGTGGATGGATTCAGTGATCAGAGGATAATGCTGAGTTACTAGCATGATTGTCAGGTAAATATGTTGGAAGTATTTTCAGTACAGAAAGGAAGGTGTGGTGCTGTTATATATAGCCGTAAGACCTTATGTAGAGTACTACATACGAGCCCAGTTACTCATAGTTGAGAAGCACAAACTGAAGCTAGAACAAGTACAAACAAGGGCTGTATTTTTTTTTTTTTTTGCAGTACAAAAAAATCCTGAAACAAAGAGCGGTACGAGGAGTAAGAACCCAGGGTTGCAGCATGACAGGGCGGTGGAGTCTATTCTTTGGCTATCATGGACAACACATTCCTTTTCCCCAACTTAACTCCACTCTAAAAATAGTTAGGATGCTGGCCTTTGCTATTCCCTTTAGAAAGCTGTTCAGAATGCATGGTTAGAAACACTTCAGGATTATAGGTTTCACTAAGTAGAAGTTGAGACTGAAGTAATATTTCTGAGTTTGCTTATTGACTTGTTTTGGTCAGTATGAAGGGCTTTTAATTTATGTATTCTCTCTTGTTAAGATCCTAAAGCTTTCACTGATAAGAATTTACTTATTTCTTTTCTTGCCGATTGCTTTAAAATTGCGTGAATTTCAGTAACAAATTTATCAAATATTTACAAAACTGTTCTCACTTCTGACAGAAGTAGAGGGATAATTACACCAAGATATATATATAGTTACACCTTATTGCTGAGTTGCAAAGTAGCTGTCATTTAAAACTAGAAATACAACATTGGACAGTTCGTGTTACTGGACAGCTTTCATCTGCTGTGCCTTCAAAATACCTCGGTTAGCTCAATGGTACCTTGTAAGTACAGACCCACATTTTCTTTGTAACCTTGCAATCACAGATAGAATAAAGGTCATCTATTTTATTTGAAAATACAAATTGTGGTAATTTTTATTCTTGTCTTAAATAAAATTAAAGCAAAAATGAGCTTAACTATGTCTTTATTTTACACAGGGGCAGTGTTATTTGGGTCTGTCCGATTTTTAAAGAATTTTACTGACCCTGTATATGTGATACCTAATTCTCAAAAGTGGATGCCTAAAATTAGATGTCTCTATCTGTAGCCTTGGTCTAGTTTTCAGAGGAACTGGAAACCTAGAGAAGGTCTCTTTCAGCACTGGCTGAAAGAGAGTTTCCAATACTGACAGGATAAGCTGTGTCAGAGTACTCTGAAAACCCAAGGTTATTTTGTTCTTCCTGATTCAAAAATATACCAGCATATTTTTTATTAAATCTTAATAAAATTCTTTAAGAGAATTATTTATTTTAAATGTTAAATTCTTTATTAACCGTTTCCTCTTGGAAGCGTCCCCTGGAAAGTTGGAGCGGTGAACTCTATTCAGATTAAATATTGAATTCAGAGATCTAGTTATGAAATCTGTTTCTCAGCGTCTGTATTTCAGATATTGCCAGTGTGTGTTGCCTGCACAGAGAATGAGCTCAGCTGCCACTTTCAGACCTATGGGACCATAATACTTCTGGGGGACAGCAGTAGGGCAGTTGCAGGCACCCAAATGTCATGCTCAGATGCTTGGCTACACTTTGTTTTTTTTCCTAAAATGTGTGACTACAAAGGGAGAAATAACTCTCCCAGTTTATTTTTATTAATATATCTTAAAGTCTGTCTTTCCTGATTGAGCCATACATTCTTTCCCTCTCTGATTCTGCTGATGGGGATGTAATATGCTTATTTAGATGTAAATTTTTAAGGGCTATCATCACTACCTTCACTTTCACTTTTTCCTTTTGCTTAGGGGAGCTTTTCTGCTCCTGATTTTTTTTTTTTTAACAGAGTGAGTTCTTAAAAGCAACCAATCTTTAAATGATCAATTAAAGAAATACTTCAGCTGTTGCCCGGTGAAGTGATTTTGCAATTTCAGATGATAAAGGATCCTTCCTGTGAAGGAAACATTGTGTTTGACTAGCTCATGCTTGGACATCCACTGTAGGCACATGAGTCTTCTGTGTATTGTCTCCTGGAATTTGTTTGATCCAAGACATGATGGAAACAGTAAACATAACTGTTTTCTTTCTATGTATGTTGCTAGCTTACTCAAAAATCAATCTTCGAGAGCTCATCATATAAAATATGGTTACCCTTAGGTTACAAGTAAGGGGATGCAAAGCGTGATAACTCTTACAACTCAAGTGCACTTGAACTTCAAAAAAAACAATGCAGGGCACCCCACCCGCCCCTCCCCCAAACAAAAAGTTGCACTGTAAATAAGGCTGTTTTCTTAATTTTAGAGGAAAACTTGCTGGCCATATAATCGATCCAATACATGTTATTGCAATTAAACTGTTCTTATTGGTTTAAATTCCTATTAATAAGATATAAAATGTAACAGTGCTGACATTTACATAGAATTTTGTTGATCTGAATTAAATTTTAAATTGTCAATACTGGATTTTCTGTTTATTCTTATTATAATCCAGGCATTTCTTCACAACCTAATAAATGCAATTGTTTTTTTTCCAGATCTGTTTTCTCCTATTTGCTGTTCTCTACATAGTTTCCTACTTCATAATCACAAGATACAAAAGGAAAGCAGGTAAGCATAGACTTTTTTATGTATTAAAAAATAGTTTTGTTTTTCAAGTGAATAGGTGATTCTTTTTCTCTCTGCCCACCCAAGGAAAGCGGAAGAACTAGATCTCTGCCCGAAGTGTTTCTCAGGCTGCTGATCTATGGCAGCCTGGACTGATCTGATTGTGTATACTGCTGTGTTGCCCTTTATCTGCTCCCTTTCTCCCTGTGCAATGAGTTTCCATCACCTCCCTTGTGCCTGTCTGGCACTTCTGGGACCCTTCAGCATGCCTTCTAGTATCACTGACCAAGGGGAGGGAGTGCACTGGAGCATCTCAGAAAAAGATCAGTGAGTGCTGTAGCTGGCACTTTGTGACTGAGTGAGGGTGGGTGGCTGTTACGGAGGTGGTGTGGATGGCCACAATCGGGTGTTCTGTTGTGGCTCTGTGGCAGCCTAAATTTTATCTATTTTGAGACGGAAGAAAGGGGAAAATTTCAATTAGATGCTTCTACCCCCCTTGCCTTTAGGTCCTGTTCTTCTTTCATGTCAGCTTTTCCAGAATAAGTATATTCAGGCTGTGTTCTAGCACCAAAACCAGGTTCAGAGCTTTAGCTGGTAAAGTGAAAAGGTCGCCAGTAATGCAGAAGGGAAGTAGCTGATTTCTTATAAAAATCGTGCTTTGCTCACGTGCAGTTATTTCGGTGTTCTTAACCTGTTCCTTATGACCTCACCACTGAAGTCTTATTCCTCGAGATCATACTGTATTTTTTTTTTCCTTTAGAAACATTGTCTGTCTGAAACCCCTGTCACTTTCTTCTAAAGAAAGATAGAATAAAAATCTGTATAAAATGGCAGAATCTTTGATTCTTGATAGCCTGTTTGGGACCTTGGTGCTTGGTAAGAGTCATGCTGGAGAAGCACTCTTATGCATGATCTTGGCACTTTAAACTTTAATGGGAAGTGTTTATGAAGCTGTAGTGACCTGTGTTATGATAGAGCTGCTTTTATAGACGGATTCATGTTTCAAAACGTAAACTCTTCAAGAAATTTAATGCCTTTTAAAAAAAAAAAGTGCACCTTTTAGAAAATAGTATGTCTTAGTTAAACAAGTGAGTTAAACATATCTTCTGATCCTGATAGGTATTTTGGATACTACAAAGCTGCTACCATTTGGAGACAGGGAAGAAGGGGGGGGGAACTGGTTTGGCAAACACTATTGGATGGAAAGACGCTTTTATTACCTTTTTGGCAGTCGGTCTCATCAGCTAGTGAGAGGAACTGCTCTGCACCTGTCCTGACTTTATGAAAGCTTTGTGAGCATTTAGTTAGGCAAACTTTGTAGCCTGCTAGAATCTTCCTGATGAGACATGTTTGAAGAGTTAACACTTCTGGAATTCTTTCAGGACAAATTTTTTGCTGTTTCTACAACAAGCTCTTTAGCCAAAATGATTCATAAGGGACCTTGAGTTAGTCTCTCTAAAGACCATGAGATTCCCATCAAAAACCCAAACAATAACCCAATGTACTTTCACAGAAGAGTTTCAAAATAGTGTGATGTTAGTGGCTACATGTTTATTTCAAGTGTGTGTGTGACTTGAAACACCTGGCTGTATTTATTCTTAGCTTTTTAAAATAAATTTGAGTTACCTCTTGTGGAAAACCTGGGAGAAAGAAGAAAGCTGACTCTAAAATTATTTCAAATGTAGAAATGCGTACATTGGTGTACAGATGTGTGTAGAGAACAATATAAAGAATAGAGGAAGGATATATTAGTGATTGACCTCTTAATTAAATGTTGATAATATTCCAAAAAATTGGAATATTAATTGAGGAATAAGTGAACAAAAATGATCTAAAATGTGATATGCCAGAAGGGAAGCTGTGATATCTTTAATCCAGAACAAGAACAACAACAACTCTCCTTCACCCCCTCCCCCAAATCCCCAGGAGTTGGGAGGAGGGATGAGTAAGGGGAAGCATCTGAGTGGTCGTCACTGCTGTTCTGGGTATACTTTCTGGTTTTAAGAATATGTTAGTACAGAAAATGAAACATCTGTTTAGGGATTTCTAGCAGTAGTTAGTATGGACCCTAAGACTTCCCTGTAGCTTGCCGGTTCTCCGTGGTTTCAGAGATGCCCAAAGGGACAGTTTCTAGCAGTAGTCACGGTGGTAGTAGTAGTCTGAAAGCTTGTTTGCTGTGGAGCCCCTGGAAGATGTTTCCAGGAAGTTTTGATCTGCGTATTTAAATAAAGTGACATAACTTCATAGTTACATTAATTGAAGAGAGTTTAAAAGTAGCAAAAAAAAAAAAGTATTAATTTATGGTAGGAACACTTTTACAATATTGATGCTAATAAATTGGTTTAGTAATTCTAAATTTTAACTGTAAATTAAAATGATTCCTGTGTATATAAGTTTTAGCCTGGGGAAAGAAGACTAAGTATTGAATATAACCTGCTGTAATTTAATTTTCAGATGAGCAAGAGGATGAAGATGCCATCGTTAACAGAATATCGTATGTATAGCTCTTTTTTGCGGAACTTCTTTTCCTGAATATATCCTTATGAAAGGAATCTTGTATGCTTCCAAATAATAGTCCATTTTAAATGTAACAGTAAATAGATTGCTAGAGGGCACAGGAAAAAAATTTGATCGGGTGGCACCTTGTATTACGAAAGGCATGACAAGAGGCAAGGCAATTTGGTCTAGGGCTTTTTTCACCTGTGGTTTTCCTGGTAGGCATGAAGTTGGCCAGAATATTGCATGAGAACCTGATGGAAGAGGTAGAATTCAGTTGCAAGACCTGCACCTAAATTTAGGTCTCTAAAATGTAGGTGTTTATATGGGAGGTAGGTGTTTAAGTTTCCACTGCAGTTGATGGAAGTCCAGTGAAGGGAGGCAAAGGATCTTGGAAAGAAAGTTAGCACACCCTGAAGTAGACATCTGTATTTGATCATCTTAAAAAAACCCAAAAACTTAAAGAATAACAAATGGAAGACAAGCACTTGCCAGACCTGCTGGTCTGCCAGCAACTCTCTCTCCTCTTCCTGTTCCTTTGTAAAGCTAGATATTAATCTCTCCTATTTAAATATGTCTGAAGATTTACAGAACATCTGTGAGCTGTTCCTGCCCTCTCAGTTTTGTGATTTGCTAAACTATGTGGACTTGCTACTTGCTTATTACAATGTTCTTAGTTCTTCCATGGTGGTGCTGTCATCCTCTTGGAAGGAGAGCTCATTGGGTATTTTATTGATTTGTCTTGTACCCTGGGAAAGTGCCGAGTACATTGCAAGCTGTTCACTTTTAGTTGTGCATTTGTAGCAAGCTTGAAAGATGTACAAAGATGATGTAAATCTTAGGTGCACTTCTCCCAGTAGTGTCTGACACCAGTACTTTTTATGAATTTGGAATACTTAGTTGCCACAAGGTCTGCTTCAGGTCTAGAGAAAAATACATACTTTTAAATGCTATGAAGCTCTTCCATCTCAAGTAGAGGAGCATATCCTGTGCTTTTAAGACTACAGTAAAGGTTTTTCTAGATTGAATGATTTTCATAGCAGCTGTGGTCTTATCCCAGTTCTGAATTTTTGAATAATCAAAGAGTGCAATTTGTCTTGTTAAGTGTTATCCCCCCTGCATCCATTTTCTAGTTTAGCTTTACAGTGTAAAAAATATCAATTGTAAATACTGTGTTCTTCATATGAAAACAGTGTAAGACAAGATTAGCACTTCCATCAGAGTAATAGCCTTTCATTAAGTGTTGTTATAAATATAAAATGCTTCTTGTTCATTCAGCCTAAGCTTTCTTGTTCCTTAAGTATGCATGTTATTTTCCAAAAAGCAATAACTGTCAAACATATGCTGATTGCTATTTCTTTGCATAGCATAATTGTCAGGACTGAAGAGGTGGGTGGGGGGAGAAAACAAAACCAAACTGCTGTAGCATCTTGAAAGGCTGTAGTGTGTTAGGTTTCACAATTCTGGCTTAGAATACTTAAAGATTCTTAAATAAAAGAAAAAATACCTCAGAAGCCCAACAACAAAAACATGTAAGAGTATTTTTTTAAAATAAAATTAGTAAACCGGACTTTCTTCTATAAGTACTGTGAGAATGAAAAATGGATTTGTAGACTGTTAAGGAAAAGTAAGATCTCAGTAAGCAGCTTACTGACATTCCTGTTGTAGGAACAGTCTATTTAAGTTCAACTTTTGTCATGCAATTTTCAGAATAATTTCTAATTTTATTTTAGAATTGGATTAATTCTGTAAGAATGTTTTTGTTGGTCTTGTTATTGTAGAATATAGTTCTTTTTAATGCCACAAGATGGCATTTGATGTATAATGTTTGGGATCTAAAAAGAATAAGCTTAAATATTTTAAATAATTCTGACAATTCGTCTGTATTGACTTCACAGCTATCAGAAAACCCTAAGCTATGAGATGATACTGCTTTTCTTTCACATAGTTATTCAAGTATCTTTTTTATTTTGGTGTTAAAATATTTGTTTATTTATAATTGTACTCACTCTTTTGACATTAAAAGGCTGCTCTGCTTTTAAAAACTGTAGTAAGAATATAGAGATGCAAATTTCTTTCATTCTGGGTGCGTATGTGGGAAATAAAAACTAAAACAGGAGGCTTATGAAAAGATATTCTCTGAACTCCAATAATTTAACCTATGTATGACATTGTAACTGAATGCATGCAAGTCCCAGGAGAATAATTGTGGTAGTTGGTAAAAGCTAATTATTTTTACTGGATTCTGTAAACTACTTGGTAGTTTAAATTTGCTTTTGGGAAGTGAAATATTGTGGAAGTCAGTTTCTCCTGCCCCTTTACAATGTAAGAATGTGTTGCCTTCAGACACTGATGAATGGGTAGGCTAACTACTCCCCTCCCCCCCAGAGCATGTTGGTGGTAACAGTGGTACGTTTCTTTAAATTTCAGGCTGTTCTTGAGCACCTTCACTCTAGCAGTTTCAGCTGGTGCAGTCCTGCTTCTGCCTTTCTCAATAATCAGCAATGAGATCCTGCTTTCTTTTCCACAAAACTACTATATTCAGTGGTTAAATGGCTCACTAATTCATGGTTAGTACTCGGCATAATGTAATTAAAATAGATGTCTTCATTATATGGGCACAGATATGTTCTTATTTTCAAACTAATAACTCCATTTTCATTTAAGATGCTAATTGAATTGTTAATTTGTTATTGGCTAGTTCGTTTTGCTGCTGTGTGATACATCACAAAAGTCTGTCTTAACTGTTCTGGTGGGTTTTTTTAAAGAATTATGCAGACTTGATGGAATGAAATGAAAATCACTGCTTTGAATATTAATGTAGAATAAGAGCTACTAGAAGCTAACTTGAAAACACACTGTTCAAACTTCTTCCTCATATGTTAATGCAAGATTCATAGGCCTGTCTCTTTATGGTGATGATACATATACATTTATTTTCAAAATAGAAAACTTGTTTTAAGAAGCTTGCTAACTATGAGCAGTTGGGATTAGATAGTTAAATTCAAATACTAGTGATTTATTTGTAAATAAGGAAAATTACCACACTCGATACACTTACATTCTGTAAAGAGGCACAATAAAAAAGAACTATTCTAAGGAAAATAAGATGCAAGAAAAGAACATTACTTGTACTTGCAGCAAGGATGCATTGATGTCTGGCAGAGGGAATTTTGTGTGCTTTCCAATATTGCTTAATATGCTGATGACTGACATGTATAATGGATACTAATATTTGAAAATAATTTGGCCACTTCTGTGTGTCTAAGGGAAATAACTGGTGGAAACAGGACATTCTTTAGAATTGGCTGGAGAGAGGAGATAGTACTTCTGCTATGTGAAACAATTTACTTAATCTGGAACAAATAATTTACAATTTAACTGTGCTGTCCTTTTTTCTGTTATTGTGAAGAGATAGTAATTGGGCTTTGGAGGATTTCTCTCTGAAAAATGTATGCTTTTTGCTGAATGTCTAATAATACTCAAAGATAGCAAATTCATGAAATTCCAGATCCCTAACTTGCAAGGGTGGGTTTTTTTTGTGAGTTTTTATAAGAATAAAGAAGCTTACAACAGATGTTGATATGTGCAGATAAGAAATAATGCATATTGTCTGTCATCTTTCTGGAACTAGTTGGGTATTTTTTGTTATCTGGACACTAAAAGAATTTTTTTTTTTTTTTAAAACCCATGAATAAGGAGGAGCTGACTTGTAGGTATGGTGGTCAATGGTGACCCTGACTGTGGTGACAGAGTAGTTTAAGACCTGAGAAAAGTGAGGAAGGAAAACAGTAAAGACATTAGATTTTGAGAGAGTAGACTCTGTCCTCTTCAGGAAATTTATATGTGGACTCTTACTGGAGAATGCCCTGAAGGGAAAGGTAGCCAGACTCTTACTTTCAAGGATACCAACTACCAAGGTGTGTCAGGTACCATAATGTGCACGTTGGTGTGCAAGAAAATAAGCAGGTGTAATAGGAGGTCAACATGGCTTAATGAGGAACTCCTGAGCTCAAAACCAAAAAGAAAGTGTACAGAAGGTAGAAGTAGGGACAAACTGCGCAGGAAGGGTATAGGAATATCACCTGTGTTAATATCCTGGGTGTGAAATTAGGAAAGACAGGGCCTAGCTGGATTTGCAAGTGATGAGGGGTGTCTAGAGCCAGCTTCTTCTCTGAAATGTGCAGTGAGAGGCAAGAAGCAATGTTTTCAGGATGTAAAGCAACAATTCTTCACAGTGGGGGTGGTTGAACACTGGAAATGGTTGACCAGAGAGCCTGGGAGATGTAAATCCTTGGAAGTTTTCCAAAACTCAGCTGGCAACCCTGATTGCCTTGAGCAACCTGATTGTACCTGCGCCTGAGGTGTTTTAAGCAGCAGATCAGACTACAGGACTTCAGAGGTTCTTTCTAGTCGAGTTGTCCTGTGATCTGTTGTCACACATCATGGGGGGATTGCTAATTTTGTATGTCTCCTACTTGGAAGAAAAAAAACCCAACTAATTCTTGTTTTTCACACAGATTTAGCTGCTCAGACATACTTATATTCTTTACTTCCAGACACGAAAAAGAAAAATTCAATGGAAAATAATCCTTCCTTCTGTGTCTGAATTGACTTTAGAAAAACTACAGTAAAATATTTGAGTGAAAGTTTTATAATAACCAATTTAGAAATCTTCTCTCTGACAGAGTTGCTACACTACTTGAGGAAAAATTGGGTTGGTTAGAAATCTGCTGGGAAAGGTAGCTGCCACATAGGAACGCCTTTGCATTTTTCCAGTGACCATCTTTTGATTTTAATGTGATAATCTTCTGAAAGTACCACTTTATGCATGCACAGTATAGGTCCAATGGTAATGACTATCAAGGAAGTAAATTCCGCATCTTGGTGTTTCCAAGTGTGGCTGCATATTGCAAAGCTTACGTGAGGGTTAGACATGACTGAACTAAACCAAGATTTACCACAGTTGGTGTGAAGACTTTAGAAACATCAGTAGATTTTTGGATCTGACCCCGGGCTTCTGTTACTGCAATGTGACAAAACCTGGTATATTTATTTCAAAACATTACCTTGGGGAAGGGCTCCCTCTTGTGGTATTTATTAGGTTTACAAAATAGCGTTGCACTGCTTTGTAAAAACTTATTCCATGTAGCGGCAGTACCTTTATCAAGTTAGTTGTGAAATACCTGTGCAAGTTTTGAGAGCTGATAGTGTTGTCACAAGCACTCAAGTTCAGAAAATGTCCCTATCTCCATAACACTCTGTCTAGCATAGCCTTCATGTACGGTTTGCTTACTGCTTTGTAAATGTTATCAAATGGGAAAACTTGTATTGCTTTAAAACACTTTGGCTTTGCTAGATTTATCAATAACAGATATAGTCTGAGATACTTGAATGTAACGTTATGGGTTTTTATACTGTAGACTGTTGCATTAGTTGTGGCATACAGAAAAATATATGCCTCTAATTTTTGAAACTAGGCAGAAAGCCCATACCTGGGTCCAGTATAAACACTCTTACCTAATGCATTTTGAACTAAACCCAGAAATACTTCTGGCAGCTGGATGTTCACTTGTGCTGTTGTTGGATACAACCGCCAGGTGGGGGTAAAATGTAATGAAACTGCCGTGAATAAGAAAGACTAAAAATTGCCAAGGGACTAATCTGTTTGCCAAAGACTGAGATATTTTCAATTTTTGTGTTTTATTAACTTGTTTCATGGGGGATATTCTTAGGTCTCTAAAAATGCAAAAAAAACCTAACCCAACCCAAAATTAAAATATTCCAATAGACTGTGTAGAGCAGTGCACTCATGCAATTTTATGATGCAGTCAGTGTAGTAGGAAATAATAGACCCAGAAAAATAATTTTAATTTGATTTTCTATCTATTAAATTTGGATAAGAAATACTGTAGGGGAAGAAGAGGGCCCTGTATCCTCCTTACTTCGAGGAAAGTGTGTATGTCTATCAGTGGGAGTATAGCACTGTCCTTACCTCTCATAACTTTACATGCATATTGTAGCTCTGTAGTTTAATATTCTGTAAACGTGGTTCCTATCAGCTGCTAATGTGTACACTTCTGGGTTTTAACTTCTTAAAAATCACCCTGGATGTGTACCACTCTCCCTTCCCTTAAAATGCTCTATACATACTTTGCAGCTCCTAAGCACTGTTTTACATTGTGTATATACATGTAATAGAGTTGCTGAAATTAGGACAACGAGGTATTCAGCTTTACATTAGGTAACTGAATGCACTGTCTTCAGTTAGAGAAAACAGCTGAAATAAGACCGCTGCCCCCATCTAATAGTATTTCTACTCTAACACTGGTGTCTTAATTTTCTGGAGAAAAAACATGAACCAAAACAAAGTACACAGAGTGCTTTTGAGTTAATGTACCCCTAGTAAGGGCTGTTAATGACATTCTTGTTGATGTTGCTATGCGTGAATGTTTCTTGAATGGTAACAGGAGCTTCCTGGCTAAGCAAATTCAAAAGGAAAAATCCCAGTCTTTGTTAGCTGGAGTTTAGCCATCTTTGGGCAGTCTGTTTTCTTTAGCAATTGAGTATTATATTTCATGCATCTTTTGTAATTTTCTTGTTTTGTTTTCTGTAGCTTATTTGGCTAAGTTCGGTTCCTGGCGTCCTGGTGCTATCAGTTGCTGAAGAAGTAGATTTCTTGGCCCTCTGCCTCCTTCCCCCCTCATTTTTATTTGTCCATGAAATTTAAATAATTTAAATAATTTCATTTAAGGAAAAAGGAAGTATACATGGTGAAAGCATTTTTTTAAGGTGGTGTAGGTGAAGATAACTGTTAAGTACTTTAAATTTGGAATTAAATACAGGAATCTATCTCGGTTAATTCCCCAGACATGCAATAAGTGTCTCTTTAATTCCATATTCTTTCCAAAATGGACAATTTCAAAGAAGAAATTGAGCAAGCCTCTACATGTGAATAAAGAAATAAACAAAGCTGTTAGTTCAAATTTTCTTATCATGGGGGATGTTCTTTTTTGGATTTCAGCTGATGTAATATAGTCCTGTTTTGTGGAAGGTGGGAGACTTAGCCTATTTTTCTCAACTACAAAGTAAAAGCTGTGTTTTCAGGATGCAGACGTGACACTAGTCAAACCTGTTAGCTACTAAAATGCAGGTAAGCTTCTGCTTTTATAAAGAGGAGCCACTGCATTCTGCAAAACTTTGGATAGGATGATGATGAGTCCATGTATAGGCACCAGAAACTGGCTGTTCCGAAGGTGCTCAGCTTAGAAAATCTTAATAGAGCAGATACACTTAGTGGGTATCACATGATGAGTTATCACTTCGGGTTGTTTTCTAAACCTTTTCCCTTCCCACAGATGTCACATGTGTCTTACAGATGTCCTAGTTTTAGTCAGTTGTTGATTTTTCACCTAGATCACAGGATGGTTGAGGTTGGAAGGGACCTCTGGAAATCGTCTAGTCTGATTCCCCTGCTCAAAGCGGGGTCAGTTAGAGAAGGCAACTCAAGGCAGTGCCCATTCAGGTTTGCAATATGTTGAAGGATGGAGATTACAAGACCTCTGTGGACAACCTGTTGCAGTGTTTGACTACGCTTACAGTGGAAGATACATCAGATTTTTATATACATTGATAAAATCTCCCAGAGTCCTCTCTTCTCAAGCCTAAACAATTCCAGCTTTCATAGCCTCTCCTTGTGTGACAGATGCTCTATCTTCTAATCATCTTTGTGGTCCTTTGCTGGATTTGCTCCATTATGGCTATGTCCATCTCATACAGAGGAGCCCACAACTGGATGCAGTGCCCCAGATGCGTGCCACCAGTGCTGAGCAGAGAGGAAGGATGACCTCCCTCAGCCTGCTGGCAACACTTCTAATGCAGCCCAGGATGCTGTTGGCCACCTTTTGCTGCAATGGCATGTTGCTCTCTTGTGTACAACTTTGTGTCCAAGAGAACCTCTAAGGGCTTTTCAACAAAGCTGCTTTTGGGACGATTAGCCCCCATTGTGCTCTCTGACCATTTGTCCAGCCTGTTTGAGGCCACTGCTCCTCCCCATCTTGTATCTTCAGCAAACTTGCTGAGGATGCAATCTCTCCCATCATCCAGGTCATTAATGAAGATGTTAAACCCAATATTGACCCCCTGGAGTACAGCACTGTTGAGTGGTTTCCAACCTGACTTTGTACTGCTGGTTACAACCGTTTGAGCCCAGATGCTCAGCCAGCTCTCAGTCCACCTGAGAGTCCACTTCCCTAGCCCATACTTCATTAATTGGACTGTAGGGAGATTTATGGGAGATAATGTTGAAAGCCTTACAAAAGTTGAGATAAACAACATCCACAGCTCTCCTGTTGCCCACTGAGCCAGTCATCTCATTGTGGATGGCTGCTCTTGCTGTTACTGTGATACCTTCTAATTTGAAGGTGATAATGGCATTTCTGTATTGCTCCTGTTAAAGTCCGTGACTTGTCAAAGTTTCTCTTGAGGAAAAAATATGGAAGGAAGTGAGTACACAGAACTGAATTTTGTGAGATTCGCTGATAATAGTAAAATACTTTTGTCCTGAAAACTTCTAAAATGGTTATGTAAAAAGCCTTCAGTGGGATATTGTGGAAGTAGTCCACCTATGTTTGAAGTCTGTCTCCCAAGATTTCAGATACTTGCTGCTGTTTAAGTTGGTATCCAGTTTTTGTTTGAAGATCATTACAGAGAGAAATAGGTATTTTTCAACAATGGCCTGTAACTAACTATGTATCCATAAAAGCCTGGCTTGTGTTATCATGTGTACATTGTTATATGTAAGGGAGGAAAATGCAAAATCTTTAACTTTTAAAGCTGAGAAGCTTATCATGTAAACTTGTTCTTGTTTGTTGCAGGTTTATGGAATCTTGCTTCTCTCTTCTCAAATTTATGTTTATTTGTGTTGATGCCCTTTGCCTTTTTCTTCCTGGAATCGGAAGGATTTGCTGGCTTAAAAAAGGTAGGAAAATACTGTTAAATACAGAGTAATTACAGTATATATTCAATTTTCAGCCCTCATTTCTGATGAAACTGAAATTACAGATTTGAGGATTTGGTGCTGGGATGTGTATGCTTATGTGAATGTGTATATACAGATGCACACTCCTGCACAAGCAGATGAAGCGAGTATACAGTGTGTGGCTGCGACTACACTTAAGGGGGCTGGGGGGGAGTCCTTGAAAAGCTGTGTATACTGAGATCAAGAAAAATAATTAACTCATCTCGTTTTTTAAATAATGAAATATTTTAATCAAGATTTTATTTTTGGGGAAAATGGTTTTGTTGGGATGCTAAAAGGAGAGAAGGTTCAATAAATACGCTAGAAATAAAGTAACAAGGGAGAGAAGTACAGGCTTCTTACTAATGGGAAGGGTGATTAAATAACAGATGACCCAGAGAAAACAAGCTTGATTTGTGAGTTTTTGAAGATTGCAAACACCCCGAAAAAGGTTCAAGTATGGTCATTGTTAACAATAATAGGTTAATAAAACTGTCTTAAATGGGTAGAGAATAACTAAAAATACTCAACTTGGTTGAATATATTCACTGAAATACTCAGCCCTCTCAACTTGAAGCGTGGAATTTGGCAAAGCAATTTCTGAACAATAAGATGATAACACTTATATGTGAACTAAAGAAATATAATGAAAAATTACTATAATGGGAGGCACAGCAAAATGAATTTCAAATCGTAAATATCAGATAAATTAAACTGGAATGACTGTCTGGGGAGCACTTGTAGCACGTTTTCATTAATCTTTATCATCCAAATTATTACACTTTTGTTTTTAATGATACTATACTTGAGGGAATTCTGTGCCCTTTGGATGACAGTTATTGGAAAGCAAAGGATCTTGAAAAGTGATCTGAAATCAGGAGAATGAAATGCATTAAAGATGGATGGAAAAGACTATGAGTCATTGGTGGATTTCGCATAATGTAAATCAATGAGGGGATGATTGTGGTGGAGGAAAACCAATTCCTGATTGCATTGACAGGAATTGGCATGGAGGCGATGATGTTGCCATTTTTGTTCTTGATGGAATTGAGGAAAACTCTCCTGAAGTACTGCATTCAGCTTTGGGTTCTAGGGTTTGTGTAGACACTAAGAGAAAAACAGAGGACAAAAAAAAAAAAAAAAAAACCCAAAAACCCACCAAACCACCATACTTAGAAAGTACAGCATGAAGGAAACATTTAATTCAGAGGGAATAATGTGAAGAAACAGAGATTTTCTTCTATGGCTGAAGCTACCGGGAGATTACATAGACTGAGCAGTATAGCTGTGTCAGATGGGACCTGCAGGACCCAACCAAGATGGTGTGTAAATACTTATTTGGTGTAGCCTGGTCTGAGCTTGTTGATGCTTCTGTGGTGTTCCTTTGTATTGACCGAACTGTGGATGTATTCATGTTAACTTCAGTTACAAGTTTGAATGACCAATCTAATGAGTTCAACTTCAAAGGAGTTTGGTGGTGGGCTACTATGTTTACCTCTGGTTATACAACTTGGCTGGAAAACACTGTCCTTTCCTCTTCTTCCTTCACTTCAGGTATATTTAGGGCTAAGACAACTTTTAGCAACTCACTTTGTTCTTTCAGCTCTCAGGTGGAGGCCTTTTGACTCTAAGTGTCTAGCCACAGCTAATGTGTATCTTTTCTTCTAAAGAAGAAATAAGTTAACTGATTTTTAGTGGGTTTGTGTGTCCTGCAGTCCAGCTGAAACCAAGGATTCTCTCCATTAGTGTACTATGTATGGTACTGCTGGTGTGTCCCCTTGACTTGTAGGTTTCTGTTGGCTCCAACAGATGGATTGTGTATCCCATCTGTGTTAAACTTGCACTTTACATAAAACTTAGTAGTTATTTAAATTTTAAATAATTTTTAAATTTATGGTACTGGCTATCAATAAATCCCATTCGGGATAAATAGGATAACCATTGCATATTTACACTTGAAAGCATTTGTGACTCCAGATGAGATAGAACATCTGTCTGCATGTGTAAGGAAAAAGGCGATTTTTGGTGCTTTAGCATAGTTTAACTTCTTCATGGGGGTAGATGAGATTCACTTTTAGTATCAAAACCCACCTATAGTGGGGGGGGGAAACCCCAGTTTTTAGGATGTTTTGTTACTTTAGCTTCTTCTGGATGTTTTTTGTCCAGCCCTGAAACCAAATGTGATTCCTAGTACATGCATGCAAGGCCTTTGTCCAGTGTCTGTTCTACCTGGCTGCTCTATTTAAAAGCATCCAAAATGGATGCAGACATATACTGAATTGTTTTACCAGCTTTGAGTGCGCTCTAAAGTTATTGGTGAAGATGTAGTTGTAGTTCATTTTTATATGAACATACCTTGTCTTTAGTTGCTTTTGTTAGAAAGCAAGTGGCAAATGTCATTTCTGGACTAAGTTGGTAGTTACAATTGAATCCTCTGTTCAAATTCTGGTGCACGTAAATGATTCTACTTGCAATAAGTAATATATATTAATTTTAGAGTTACATCACAAAATAGGGTGATTGGAATCTTGAAAAATTTTTGGTTAACTGAACTCAGGATTACGTGTAAGCTTTTCAGTTCTAGAATCTGTGAAGGGTACTTTCCGTCTCTTTTACTTTCCTTAGATTTTGGCACATTGCTTCTCTCTTTTCAGAGAAGATTTTGAGATCATGATTACTTTGTAAAATTCTGGTACTTTAACAAATTGTTTTGGTTTGGTTATGCTTATGCATTTTTTTTTTTTAAATGTCATATTTTGTCATTCATCACATCAGACTAATGTGCCAGAGAGATAAAACATCACTCAAATGCTGTTACTGTTAACTGGCAAAACCAGATTTTAGTGATCTCAATTGAAAATAACATTTCATACATTTGGCAAAACTTGCAGCATTTAAGAGAAGAGTGATGAACTGTAAATGGGAAGACATTCAATAAGGAGGTTTGGCACAGGATATGCTATCTTAACTTTCAGTTGCGAGTTGGATACAAGGAGTAGGGAAAGCAGTTGATCCTAGATACCTGGTTCAGCTCAAAATTTGGATAAAAAGTGGAAGCTTTTATGCAGGTCATCTCAAATTTGTCATAGAATTACCTTCATTATTATGCATAAATAGGTCACTTGAGATTTAGGTGTGCACAGCCAAGATGTCTATTTGAAGGTGTTCATGTAAAAGTTACTTGTTGGATTTTAATAGAAGTTCTGAAAGCGGATGATTAGGAGGTTCAGATCTGAAATTGAATGTATTTTTTCATTTTTTAATGCATATCTTTGTTCATCTCAAATTGCGATAGTAATGTTAGTCATTGTCACGTATGGGCCTAACCCACAAAGTTTTTAGCCATCTGTTTGAGTGGTTATTGTAGATTATGCTATAAAAGTTGATTTTTATGCATTCACTGTAATGTGAACATTTTGCAAGCTATGGTATTTCATATGGTAGCTCATAGGTTACTACTACAAGCTTTGTATAACTTCTCTTTCCATGTTCTTAGAAGGAAGCATTGCCCCCTTAACTGTTTGTTTCGTGAATCAGAATGGGTTTGATTAACCATCTTCCAATTTACTATGGCTTTTTTTCTTGGTTGCTAGTATACTTTCTAAAAGGCACATGGCCCCTCTTATAGACTCTTTTTGATTCCCTAGGGCAACAGTTTAAAACAACCAAGGACTTGTGTATTGTGCCGGGGAGAGAAATACGGAAATTAGGCCCTCACCATGGACGGATGCAGTGTTGTACTGAAAAATCAAACTGATTTTCTGCCTTGTTTTTAATTAAAACCACTATGTTAATTCAAAAAGGGCATTTTGGGCCTAAGGGGGTTGACCGTGCCGTTTTAAAGAGCTTAAGTGCCCTTCCTTGCTATAGTTTATTTCCATTTAATGGCAGTTGCAGAGTTGTGTTATCAGGAAAATAATTATGAAAGCAATATTGGAGGTGGATAATATATGTATGTGTGTATGTATAACTCTGTGAATATATGTGTACGTGCCATGTGTGTATTTATGCACACATGTATTTTCATGCACATGTGTAAATTTGGGTTTTCAAGACTGAAGTAGTTGGAGGTCATTGTGATACATTACACCTTAGCCGGTGCTATTAACTGAGCTGTTGGAATACCTGAAATACCGATGCAGGAGATAAAAGTTATTGAAAACCTTTTTGTGTCTTTCTATATTCTTCTTGTCTTCCTTTTGTAAAGCCTGTGCATAAAGCTGTATTTCTTGCTTAGATACTCTTTCAGTTTTTTGTCACTGTCCTTCTCAAATTCTGTAGTACAGTTATGAAACAAAGGTGTCAGCTATGTTTCTCAATGTCAGAATTAACCTCATTCTTCATCATTCTCTCCAAAAAAGAAAACTATGGTATTTGCAGTTGAGCATCTGTAGTTCACAGTGCTGATGTTTCCATGTGTGATAACAGACTGCACAGAAAATTACATGTGTGCTGCTGGGTGGAGGCAGGCGTTTTTGAGGAGATAATTGCTATATCTTTTTTTTGACCTTGAAAATATGCTTTCTCTTGATGTAACTTCAACTGAAATTTGTATTTGTTTGAAGTTGACAAAGATAAAGACGTTCAGGAGTAATTTCCTTGTAAGAAAATACAAATAGTGCAATTTACTGCCGTGAGAAACTGGAATAACTAGGTATTGCATAATCACGAGTGTAGAGTTTTAAAAAGGCTTTATGAAGTATTTTACCTTAATACTGATCTTTGAACTTGAAGTCATGGCATAAAGTTTAACATGAGCGACAGCAACATCCTGACCAATTATCCAAATTATCCAGACATCCCAAAATGTTCAGAACACAACACACAGAGTCTGTGGATTAAGAGGTTAACTCCTGGAACATCAAAAGAAGTGCATGATAATAAAAACAAATAGTAGAAAAATTTGAGGTAACTTCCTTGCTTAATTAATTAGGTAGACCAGGTGGAAGCGAGGAGGCCAGAGCTGGTGCTCAGAATGTCTATAAAGCTGAGCAACATGACAGCACAATGGAGGAGGAACAAAGATTTTTTTAATATACTTCTATCCTGTGTCACAGTTTGAAATTGTCCTGGTTTATGTCCCTTTTGGCAAACTTACATAAAAGTGACCCTGTACTGTATTTTATGACCAGATGACTTTTTTCCCAGTGGCTAATTTGTATCAGACCCCCATCTTAAAGAGACACAGAAATGAGTAGGAAGTCCAAGCCGGTTTGTCTCAATGAGCTTTCATTGCATGCTTTCATTATTTTTGCTCGTTTTTGCCACTGATCATCCATAAATTGTTGGAAATGAGTGATTAAGGAAGTGCTGCTTAGTGTTAGTGGCACATGCACATTCTTGGTATGTTTTTTGTGGGTGAGAGGAAATCGCGTACTGCACAAACAAAAAGGAAGACTCCTGCTGGGAACCTTTCAAGGAAATTTAACTTGCATAATGTTTTGATCTTGGTGTTTATTACAGAAAATAAGAGTAATATTTCACCAGCTATTGTTATGTGTCAACTAGTCTCTCCATCTGCTTGCCTTTCCTTGATATCTCTTCCCAAGTTCTCATTGAGTTTCTTTTAATAAAAACATCACTTAAAAATGTAGCAGTTTTTTCATACGCTTAAGGCAGGTGAGATGGGCCAGTGTTCAGAACAGTTTATTGCGTAGTGCGTGCTACTGTATTAGGATTTGGCTGTCATGACTGCAGATTCCTGCCTGTGTTAGCAGTTGCAGCTTAGCCTGTGCAAGTAAAACATGCTGTGTAGGACCCCTTCCAAATAGTGAAATACAGTGGTTTCTGCTGGTAAAGGCAGATTTCTTCCCTTCCCCTCTTTCATTGGAGCAGGGCTTTTAAAAATGTGTTTTGTAAAGAAAATTACTTATTTGGGGAGGGAGTGAAACAGTGAAGCTCTGCAAAAATACAGTTACTAGCATTTTTTTGAAACTGCTTTTTTTCCTCTAAAGGTAAGCTGCTGTTAGCTTGCTGAGCAGCCACAGTGTGTACATCTTCCATCTCATCAATATTTGACTTGATTTGATACACTATTTATCAATAGTGATGACTTTTCCTAGTCATGTTACTATATAATAAGACTGAACTAAGCTTAAGTTTCTAATGTGTTGTGTTGCACTGCATTGTGTTTGCAAACTTTAGGTAACTAAATATAGTAATAAAGGAAAAAGGAGCTGGTTCACTTTTCACTTCTCGGTGTGTATGGAAATTCTAACTTCTGTATTTTTCCACATAGAAAAGCCGTACTCCACAGTTTTGCTGGATGTACCAGTATAACTCTTGTTACGACTATAGGTGTAGAGCACTGTAAAATACATTTTCAGTATGTGATGAAGCCAATGTAGGAAGTATACTTCAAAACTAACTTTGAATATTTACTTTTAGAAACTTTTTTTTGCTAATCTCAAGCAGTATGCTGTGGAAAGCAATTGTTCCTATAATACAGAATACTGAAGAAAGTGGCTTGGAAATCCTTTCCAAGATGAGATTTTCTCTAATTAAAACCCATCAGTTTTCTAAATTTGTCTTGATTTTTCTGAAGAAGTGATTCGGAGAGTGCAGGACTCCTGAAACTTCTTTGGAAACAGCATTTGAGTTTGTGTTTTATGTTTGCGTGTATGTCTGACTGCAGTACCCACGGGCCACTGTGCGTAATGGCTCACCAAACAGTCTTGTGGTACACTGTTAACAGTGTATGTTTATTTGGCATTTAAGCTCATATTTATTTGTCTATAAAATCATTCAGCATGAACTGAGACTTTAGTGCTCTGATCTCCATGAAATGTTTACTAGTATGTAACTGAGTTATTGTACATTATATTACAAGCCATTTACTCATTCCATTAGTAATACCAGAGACGAAAGTTGTTTCATCAGTCACATCAAAGGCAGCTGTTTGATTTTGTATTTTTGATGTAAGCGAACATCTTAAGTTCGGGTATGAAATCCAGTTCTTTAAATTCGAGTAATTTAAAATGACATCACTTAAAATTTATTAGACTATTCTTGTTGTTGTTTAGAGGCAGATCCTGATTATTCTGGGATTCTGATTTGGCAAGTAGCTTGATCAGGGTTTTTCCTCCTCCCTCTTAAAATAAAAGCATACTTAACTGATAGCTATGCAAATCCATAACATAATCTGGAAGATGTAAGGTGGATAGTGAAGGACTATATTTAATGGGAAATCTTGCATTAAGAATGGTGCGTATCTTGACTCTTCATATGCTTCCACTGAACTCTCAGAAATTACGTGTACACAGCTAAATGTAGAGTGTGTTTATAACTTATAACGTAGAGGACAGGCACATCTAATAATAAATCTGAGAATAGTTTCTGAAATGGCAGGGAGTGGAAGATGCTAAGGTTTAGCATGCTAGTTAGTATGTCACATTGACGAGTGTCTATGCTAAACTCTGAAAATGTGTTAAAATTATAGCTTTACACTACCAGGTCCTTTATTTGCCATTCTGCAGAGGGGCAAAAAATATATCTTACTTTACAGGTATATTTTGGCAAATTAGCCTGAGAAGGATTACGTGAGTGTATGGCTGGCTTTTGTGGACCTGTGTTTGGAATGTGTAACTATACTGTAGATTAGTACGAGATGAAAATACCTTTGTCTGTAAAATTATTGCAGGGATGTCTGTTTTTATGTCCTTTCACAATGACTGTAAGACAAAGTTAAGCTAAAGACAGTAAGAACATGGAACTTAATGCAGGTACGTCAAGAAGAGGTTGGGAATGTTGGTTATATTAATTTTTGTATTACAAAACCTAGTCTTCAGCATGCATAACTTTTTTGGTGTCTGTATTTAGACATTTAGGAACAACGGCTGTGCAGGACAGGTAAGTAACGTACATGTGTTCTTCAGCTTTGGGCCATGTCACGTTTCAATGACAGCAAGATAAAAAGAAATTCAAGAATCGGTGGCTAGGAGAGGGAAACTTGTGACTGTTGAGGAATAATGGCTTAATGTGAATTTGTTTTTGTAGATATATAAAACATTTCATAAGGTTTTATAAGACGTCTTGCTTAAGTCAGTTGGGGACATTATCTGTCAGGTTTTTTTTTTTTTAGCATAAGGAGATCTGTGGTTTGTTGAATATATGTAACAGTTCTGTATCTGGGGACAGCTGAGGGGGAAATAAGTGGATGTTGGTTGTTGCACACATTGGATCAAGATGTGATGAGATGTGATCTGTGCTCCATTTCATTGAAGTAGTTAAATGTCAGTTGGTTGCTTCCATAAATTAGAATGTACTTCTCTTAAAGAGGCCTCAGTGTAAGTTACAAAAACGTAGGCTAACAGGAGATAAGCTAATGGTATAGTTTATTTGGCATAGCTTTTCTGCACTACCTGCCTCACTGTGACTTCATTAGCTGAGCAATGATTCAGCCTTTCTGCAGTAGTTTTATGGGGTAGAGATTATAGATTCTATTTTTGACCAACTCTTTGATGTAGATAGAAAAGCAAGATGTGTCAGGTTAGTCTGTGTTCTTGCAACATTTTCATGTATTTGAGCTATGGTAATTAGTAGAGTAACAAGATGAAACAAGGGTCGTTAGTAATATTGGGGTAAAAATATCATGCAAAGAAAATCCCAAATGTGCTTAGTCTTATTTCAGAATGTGGTTTTCAGACCATTACTTCTCTAGCGTACTGTGAGAAACCGTATTAGATGACTGATGCATTATGAGGAGGTAGTCATCTGTAAAATTAATTAGTTTTAGAAGCTAGCACTGGAGCATTAGTTATTCCACCTCATCTGAGCCAGGAACGAAGTACACTGCTGAACTTTTGTGCTTTCCCCACTCCTATGTCAGTCTGAACTTGTACATTTCAGCTGAATTAAGCATGCTTATATTTTGTAGAATTTCCATAGTTCTTTCCTGAAAGCTTTAACATGTAGCTGGAAGCCTGCAAATGGAATAAGATGTGAATATTTTTCTCTGCTGCTCTCTTATTAAAAACCCCACTTAGTTTATTTACTGTTACAGTTTTTATTTGTTACTAGGATAACTTGTGGGGTTCTGGATAAGTAAAAATACACATGCTAAATACTTCAATACTTCTGCTACTTGTAAAGCATACAGATGGTACAGCTACCAATACTAAGCTTGAATGTCTTCATTTTATCTTTGATGTAAACTGAAGCACTGGGTTTTAAAATACTTTTTTTTTTTTCCCCAAGTTTGTGTTTTTTTTTTTTTTTTTAGGCAGAAATGAGTAGTTTTCAAATTTTGTTTGGATGGAGCATTCTTAATGCCCTCTATAGACCCTTCTGTTTGTGGTAGATGATGGCTGTATATCTAAAAACCCTGTGATGCATTTCTTCGCTTTTTTTTTATCATCAGTTTAAAATAAAATTCATGTAACTATTTCACTTAAACTAGAAAATTTTGCCATCCTTTGGGAAGGAACTATTCAGACGTACAGCATCCCTGAAATGGCTGTGATTCAGGAGATCTGGAAGCCCCCTCTCTCCGTCAACGGAAAAAGGCAGATGCCTCTAAGAATTTGGTATGTCTGAATTAGAGGCTTCAAGAAGGTGATGTGAACACCTTTCCATCTCAGTATTCGGGTTTCTTTTATTAAATGGTAAGGAAACATTAAACTGATCTGCTACTGTTTTTATTTGAGCATGGTGATTTCTTTTGTAAAAATGGCTGACTTATGCACAAGGAATATTTATTTTTTTTAAGATTTGAATATTTTCACAGTAGTCTGTGTTTTTATTTGAGTCTTCATTAACATCAAATAGTGACCTTTTGGGACAAGCAAAACCGTTGTATCTATTTTAAGTCTTTGTGCACTTTTGTTACTTTATGCAAAAATAAAGACTTTACAGATTTAATAGAAATGTCATTTCAATTCAGAGAGGAAAATTGCCATATAATTTCATATTGATAGTGGCAACTTGCAGTATAAATATCTTAATCATAGAAAGACACGAAACAATTTTCTAATAGGCTTTCTTTTATTAAGTGAGGCTTTACTAGGTAAACACCGCTTCTGATTCCCTCTCTAAAAACAATGTTTTCATTAAGGCTGATAACCAATGTGATATTTAGACCTTTAGTCTGTTACTTATTTCGTATTACTGGAAATACTCTACATTAAGGATTGCTCTACATTAAGAATTACTTATTCTGAATTGTCAATGCAAGGAAGGAGCTCATGCATTTGTAGTGTGGACTTGTAAGGCAGCAACAACTTTATTTGCAAAGGAGGGGAGGGAAGAGGACCAAGGAGTTTATCTCCCATCCCTGGTCGTTTTCTCTTTCTAATTTTTTTTTGTTTGTAGCTTTTTGAAGGATTTCCTGGTTTATTAAAAGGAGCTTCCAGCAGTTTGGTGCTGTGGGCATTTCCTACAAGTGTGCTACCTTCTTGTTCTTACTTACTGTTACAGGGGGTTAGTAATAGACATTGACACCAACAAACCTTCAGGTTTCTCTTTATTTCAGAACTTTAATGTGACCTGTGTGCTGCTACGTGTCATTTGCTTTCAGGAGCTGTCTTTGTGGTTTCTTTCTGCTAGAAATGGAATCACAAATTCCAAGTCTGTCTTCATGCTTTTGCATTACTTATCTTAATCCTCTGCCAAGCTACAAAGGAGTTGGAAAATATCTATTTATCTTCCTATCACTCCAGTCTAGCGGGAAAGATTCTTTCTGATCCAAAAGTAAATGATTAGGGGGAGGCTCATAGTGTCAGAAATCCCACAGCTCCCATGTTGTTGTTGCAGGTGGCTTTGGAAAGTCTGGGAAACTTGGTAGGTGGAGGGAGTGGAGCATCTAAGAGCTAATTAGTGAGGGCTGGGCTAGCAAATGGAAAAACAGAGCAAACTGGTGGGGGAAAGGGGTAACACTGGGACAGTCATCATTTTACTATGTGTATGCTTTCCTTTCTTTCTTCCCCTCTCCCCAAAAGGTTTGGGTTGTATGCTGTTACTGCAGGGTCGATAGATTTGCATCTGTCCTTTTTAATAAGAGTTTAGACATAATCATGGGGTTTTTTTTCAATAGTTTCTGCAAAGGAGGGAAGGGCAGGCTGCAGCAGGGTAGTCACGTACATATGACAGCTGTAGGCTGTAATTATTTTATTCTAGTTAGTAGGTGTTTGCATTTTCTCTGATATTATGTCTAGCTCTTTCTCATTTAAAAAAATTGGTATATCTTCTGTTACAAAATTTGGAGGGAATGTTTTTCTAACATGCTATGTTAAACATGCAAGAATGATACCTAGATGGGGAAGAGCCAAGTGTATGCTCTTTCCTTAAGGAATTGGGATCCATGTATTTGACACATTGCCTTAACTGTGAGGGAGTAAGTGAATCTCACATTATTGTTCTCACTGGAGTCCATCTTGTATTGGATCATTAAATAGATACTAGGGGAAAAAGTGAGAGAGAATTGATTTTTATCCCAGTCGTGAGGATGCAAGTCTGCAAGGAGTCCATCTTGGTTCTTAGCTTATTTCAGTGAGTTATATGCATGCAATGATGTCAACAGGAAAGTTTGACGGATATGGACCCCAAAATATACTGTAACACTGTGGTTTGGATACTCTTCTGGGACATTGGAGAAGAGAGCCTAAGTTTTCTTTGGCAGAGGAGTCACTCTAGTGGGTGTACTGCATCCTGGATAGATGTCCTTTTCACCAGTCTACCAAATAAAGACATCTTTTTTTTGACTTCTAGTTGAATGATTTTGGTCCTTCGTTTCCAACTTGGCAGGCATAGCTCTAACGCTTATCGATTGGTACATATCTCTAGCCAATACTCAACTCATCATGGCTTTTTCCATCAAGTTCCTTTAACTTTCATTTTGTTTTTCTCTCTCTAGTTCTTAGTTTCTCTTTGAAATTTCTGGATTTTGTTACTTATACTGTGTAACTATGAAATTCTGTACAGTTAAGGGATTTCAGCTGCCTCTTCTTGCTCCATTGACAGAATGGTAACCACTGTGAAATCATTTGGGAGAAGTTACTATCACAAAAATCAACTGAAAGTTGCTGGGAATGTTTTGTGACTATGAATTTTTAAGATTTCTAGTGTGTGGAAAATAAATATAAACTTTAAAATATACTCGTTGTGTTGTGGTGAAAAGTGTTCATTTTAATCATAAAATTCCCACAGGCTGGAAAGATTCTGTGAGGGAAGAGGTGGTGTGGGAGAAGACACAATCAGCACTGGTTACAGTCTGAAGTCTTTTGTTCTTGCATGGACAAGGAAACTTTTTTCCGATTGCTTGAATCGTATGCCTGAATATATTGTTTCTTGATTAAAACTTTTTAACTTGCTCTGTGAGGGTTCTGAGTCACTGGCTTCTACGTTTTTAAGATGAAGCTGTAGCTTTAGGAAAACTCAGTTCTTTTTTTGACTTAGTAATTTGTGGTAGTCTCATAAGGTAATGACCCCTTGACTAAATATCAGTGTGTTAAATGTAGTATGTGTTTTCATGTTACCTGATGGATAAATGGGTCTCCTTTTATTTATTTTAAAAAAATTGTTTCTGCACTGCCTTGAATAGGTCAGAACAAAGACTGCTCAAAGTATAGTTTCTAACCATAAAAATGGTTAGAATGCTTGAAGTTGATCTCTTCACTGATGCTCACAAATTGAGAAAGAGGGGGTATCGCGTGCTAAAAATGTAATTGATGTTAATACATAAAATATGTAACATCCCCAACCTCATACCTGCTGTAATTCTTGTTCTTTTTTAGTGCCTCCATTTATTTTCTGCAGATGTTAGCTTGCATGTTTGTTGCAGTCAGCCTCTCACTGAACAAATCTTAAGGTTACTAAGACTCCTTTTTGTCACATGAAAACAATGGGCTTCATGTGTACTTTAAATGTGCCATGATTGCAGAAGTGTTTCCCAGGCTTTCCCCATGGGTCAGGGCATGGTGTAAAAAATAATGTTTACCTACCTTGCAAGAGGTCAAGATGTCCAAGCAGAGCTGTGTTCAAATATTGAGCACCATAGAACCTTTGTTAGAACTCTCTGGTTTTGAGTGTAGCATATTGTATTTTTACTTCATTGATAATTTTTCTTGATTTTTTTTCCACAATTTGCAACCAAATTAAAATGTAGAATTAACTAGAATTAACAAAAGCCATACCATATCGTACATTGGTGATCTGGTTCCAAAAATGTCCATCTTACAGGAGCTAATAATGTATTCACCAAAATAACTATAGCCAGGTCATGTTCCAGTGAAGAAATGCTTTTTCTTGAGGTAGGGATGGGGCTGTAGTTCTTTGCTTTTATCAGGAGTTTTGCCTCTTGTGGAAAGAGAAAATAACAAATTGTAAGTTTTGGCTCCTTCATCAGCGTTAAAACACAAGAACTCTTGGTAAATGTTATCTGTACATATATGTTGAAATCCTTCTAGCATTAGAAAGCATTAAAAACTATGCTTAGATTGCTGGAAAATAATACTTGTGTTCCTAATCACAACTGGCAGAGCAAAAATTGGCAAAAAGTGGCTTGCTTGCTTTCATTTATGTCATCATTCTTTCCCAAAAACTGACAACTTGTGAGTTTCTGGCACACGGTTGTGTCACTGCTTGGAAGACACACACAAGTGGTGTTCCTCAAGGGTCGGTACTGGGTCCAGTCCTGTTCAATATATTCATCGATGATCAGGACGAAGGGATAGAGTGTACTGTCAGCAAGTTTGCTGATGACACTAAACTGGGAGGAGTGGCTGATACGCCAGAAGGCTGTGCTGCCTTACAGCGTGACCTGGATAGGCTGGAGAGTTGGGCAGAGAGGAACCTAATGAAATTCAACAAGGGTAAATGTAGGGTACTGCATCTGGGGAGGAATAACCCCATGCATCAGTACAGGTTGGGGACTGACCTCCTGGAGAGCAGCTCTGTGGAAAGGGACCTGGGAGTCCTGGTGGACAACAGGATGACCATGAGCCAGCAATGTGCCCTGGCGGCCAAGAGGGCCAATGGCATCCTGGGGTGCATCAAAAGGAGTGTGGCCAGCAGGTCGAGGGAGGTCATCCTCCCCCTCTACTCTGCCCTGGTGAGGCCGCATCTGGAATACTGCGTCCAGTTCTGGGCTCCCCAGTTCAAGAAGGACAGGGATCTGCTGGAGAGGGTCCAGCAAAGGGCTACAAAGATGATTAGGGGATTGGAACATCTTTCATATGAGGAAAGGCTGAGGGATTTGGGTCTCTCTAGTCTAGAGGAAAGAAGATTGAGGGGGGATCTTGTTAATGCTCTCAAATACTTGAAGGGAGGATGCCAGGGGGATGGGAGCAGTCTTTTTTTCAGTGGTGCCCATTGATAGGACGAGGGGTAATGGGCACAAGCTTGAACATAGGAAGTTCCATCTTAACATGAGGAGGAACTTCTTTACTTTGAGGGCGGTGGAGCACTGGCACAGGCTGCCCAGAGAGGTTGTGGAGTCTCCCACTCTGGAGACATTCAAAACCCGCCTGGACGCTGTCCTGTGCAACCTGTTGTAGGTGACCCTGCTCTGGCGGGGGGGTTGGACTAGATGATCTCCAGAGGTCCCTTCCAACCCTGACTATTTTGTGAAGATAACTGTGTCTTCCACAGGGTGTTTCCTGGATATACGGTGCATGTTTTACCCTAGCTTTGCAAGAATGACAGTTGTCAGAGAGTTCCTTTTAAACCTTTCCAGATTTTACCCATGACTCTTACTAGAGAGTGGAGCAGTCAGCGGGTGTCTTGCTGATGCACTGTTGTGTGTAGGCAGGAAAGGTCCCTGTGCCAACTGCTGGTCACCCCAGACACCTGGAACCCTGTGGACAACCAGTGTGCAGAGCAAGGTCTTCACGTGTTACCTACGCTAGCTTAATGGCAAAGCATTTTGTGTTACATTTATATCATTCAAAATAAATTTCAAATGGGGAAAAAATCCTAACACTACCTACTGTCTCCATTGTCAAGAAATCTCCCTTTTCCTTACTGAAAAGCCGTAAGAAACCATGACCACCAAACATATGTTCTCTTATGAAGTAAAAACCAGCCTCTAGGTGTGTGTGAACACACACTGTGGGAAAAGTCTTAATGTGTTGCAGTTGGCATAATAGTCATCCTGCTTAACACATGTACTGGGGAGGAAAAATGGTTTCCTTAGTAATTATAATTTCTGACTTTCTTGTATGATACCTGTCATCCCTTCAGGACTGTTGCTGTTTGTACTTCATTGGACTTTCCAGCTGAAAGATTACCTTCCCCCCCNCCCCCCCATGTGCTAGTTTTTAAAGTCATCCTGGATGATAAATGTCCAAAACATATCTTTGTTAATCATAATAGGAAAGAGACATAATAAGATTTTGATGATGCCTTCCAAAGTAGCAACTAAAAATTTGTCAGAACACTTATAGAATAATTAAAACCTTTCTTGCTAAAATTAGGCTTTTCTGGAAACATGAACCCTTAGGCCTGCTGCTCCAGGCAGTGTCAGTAGCTCAGGATTAAACAATATAAAAAACTTCTGAATGTCTCGGCAATTGATTTTTGAAGTAGTAGAAGTCTGAGCGTCAGGTATCTCTAAGGCTGTACAAACCACAAGATCCTTAGAATGTGTTTGTAGAACAGCTTTTATTTGTAGACAGCTTCAAATGCTCTTTTTGTTCATCTTCTATTTTTTGGGTTTTTTCCCCCTCATTAGTGTACAGAGAAGATGACAGATATTACTAGGCTTCTGGCAAGTTCCAGGCTGCTAGGATTGATGTGTTAAACATCTTTCCTGTAAAAAAAAAAAAAAACCTCCACTTCGTTAAGCGCTCATGTTAAAGAACTAGGTAGATTTTGAAAATGAGCTGTGAGGTAAAAAAAAAAAGTAGGTGAGCTGTTGAGTCTGAACTGTGAAAGTTTGAAGTTTAAATAAAAAAGAAGGGGGTTAGAGGGTATAATCTGTCAGTCTTTTTTTCCAATTTTCTTTATAAACAAGTTAATTGCAATTTCTATCAGATTATAGTAATTAGCTTCCAAAAACTTTTGTTGACCATATTTTTATTTTGTTGTTGTCCTCCATAAGAGACTTCTCTTATGTGTCAAGTTGATCTGTATGGTGGTGCCAAGCTTCTGCTTCCCTGACAATAGGGAACCGTGCAGGTAATCTGCTTTCAGAAGTCCGTTTTGCCTAATGGATAATCTAAAACTCAGTTGAGGAAATTGCAAGCTGCTGGATGTATTTTGTTTTCCTGCTTAGCAGTTACCAAAGATCGTCTTTTGTGCTTGTAATGCTGGAAGCGATGACAGTTGATGTTTTGTTCTAGATTCATGGAAAAAGACTTTAAAATTGTGCTGCTAAAATCACTGTCCAGCAAGAGAAGTGCCACCTTTCTTCAAATTGTGGTTCATGCTTCCCAAAGGATGGCCTTAACTGAGTTGATCCCGGGAAAAACATTCCTCTTATTTTCAGACCTGCAGAGAAATTTATGTATGAAGAGAAGATCTTTGGTCTTCAAAACACTTCTGCCTTTCTTTTAGCTCACGTTATTGCTGTCCCGTTCCCTTTTGCTCTTTCTGTTTTATGTCCAGTTCATCTCTTTCTCCTCTTCAGTGTTTTATAGCCTTACTTCTCTGCATATCCCTGGGGAGTAGGAGCAATACCAATACTTGCAAAAGTGATGATGCTTTGTTGGACCCTTCTCTATAATAAAAAAATCTGTTCACGTCGTGCTTGTTTTTTGAGGCCTTCAGGGAACATCTGAAGTAACCACTGTCTACATTGCTTCATCCATTTTGAGGACTGTGTCCTGCTTACAGGTTCAGATTTTCTAATCTTCCTGACTGGCAAAAACTCTTTCTAGTCCCAGGCTTCATTCTAGACAAGTTTTTTTTAAAAAGAATATTTTTTTTTCTAGGTCCTCCTACTTCCCTTCTTTCTTTCCCACTCCTCTCTCCTGGTGCACACAAATGTAAGCTGAAGTCACAGCAGTGTTCTTGGTGTATAGCAGTGAAAGTGTGGGAAAAAAACTACCACCTTAACATATATCTCCATTCCCCATTCAATTTTGTGACTTCAAGCTCAATTACAGTTTGTGTAGTTTGTGATTTTCTTCTTGATATCTGGTATTTGTAGCACTGTAAAAAAAGATTTTTAAAATCTTGATGTGTGGGGTTGTTTTGTTTTTTTTTTTTGTTTGTTTTTTCTTACCTCTCCAACTTAACCAGCATCCCATTAGTAACTGGTCACAAGAAAGTAAGGGATATGATCTCCTTAAAATTGACACGCTAGTAGAAGTAGTGCAGGGGTCATGTTGTCTTCCTGAAAATAAAGGCCGTGTATTGGATGAGCTCACTCTTCTCATTTAGAATTGTCTTATCACTGTATTTAAAAACAACACAATTTAGCCCGAGGTGGAGGGGAACACTTGAAATTATTTCTAAAGGCTATGGTTGTGTTCATATCTTAACTTTAAGGCTGTGTAGTTAATGCTGTACTGAAATCTGAGTTTGATGTTTTAATTAATAGTGGTGCCTTGTTCTTCTTATGCCTTCCTTAAGCTGTATAGACATTTATAATTTGTTTCAGTCCACATCTTACGTTTGAATTCTTCTTTAAATGCTAGAATGTAGGATAGATTCAGACCAGTCTGGGGTTTTTGCCTCACTGTGTCAATATCCTGGAGGTACCCTTCTGGTGTTTTACTGTGCAATCCATGCTTGGTTTGGAGATAAATCCTTCCTCCCTTAAAACAGGTTAAACTGCTTGTGGAATTGCATTAAAATAATTCATAAGACAGTGAATTAATTGTGGTACATGCGTTCTGCTTGTAATGAAGGACACCTTAAGAACGGAGTAGTATTTGTGTTATCAAATGCAGGTTTGAAAGTTGAGATCAAGAACAACTTTCTGAAAAACCTGATGCAAGCTGATTGGTTTATAGAGCTTACTTTCCTTGTTCTTACCTGTCAGAACCATTAGGAAAAGGAGACTAGAAGAAGACTTCAACAGCTTAATTTTCCTTCTCGAAAATAATGTGGGAGGCTAAAAATACAAAGGATTTTGCCATTCTTCTTTCTTATAGTCAGTTTAGTTTCCATAAGAACGTTAAGCAGTGATCACAGGAGCTCATGAGCCAATTTCTCCCGATTAAATAATCGAACTGGAAAACTCTGATGTAAAAGGTGGCTATTCCCCGCTTCTTCCCTTACCTGCCCCTGTATGCGTGCATGCGCGTGCACACACGCTTGATTTGCTGGGCAGGCCGCCTCCTTCATTTGTGTAGTAAAGGTTTCCTTTCTTTCCAGTTGCACACTGCCAATGAGGAATCAAAGCACTCTTCCACGTGAGTCCAATGCAGTCACTTTTTTGACACTAAGATTTAGTGCTGTATGACTATTTTTTTTCCTTGCTTAGTTAGAATGCTAATTTGAAGTAGTCCTACATACCTGCACTACATGTTTTTTCATATTGTACTTATTTGTTAATTCTGTACTCAAGACAGATACGATGGTGTAGACTGAATATGAACAATAAATGTATTCTTACAAGTTCATTTGAAATCTCCATTTTTACGTGGGATTGTTGCTGTTTTTGATGATGGCAGACTAAGGCTCCTTTTCACACAAAAAAATGTGAGGAGTAAATGGATTCAAAAAGTGCAGCAACTATTATGTGAAATAGAAGTGGCAATGTCTTCTGTACCATGAAGATATGCCATGACATTTGGTTCATCTAAGAAATCTGAGTAATATAATGGAGCTGTGGGAGAGAAGTGAAATGACTCGAAGAAGAAACGTTAAGCCAAAACCAAAATGTCAGTGAAGAGTTTTTTGCTCAGAAAAAAAGAAAATTCAGCATTGAATTTCAAGGTCTATTTGCATAGCTTTGTTTTCATTGAAATAAGATGAAATGTTGCTTGTATTTACCTGTTTTCTCTCTGTTCTCAAAGTCAGGAGTGTAGATTTTTGCCTAGGTCTTAAATTAGTGGTGTTACTGATGATAATGTTCAAACTTTACATTTTTTCGCCTGAACAAACAAAACTACCTTCAGCAAAAATAAGTAGTAAGGGTGCCTGAGGCTTACCTCTCATTTCTGTGTTTTTGTGTTGTGTGGTTTGTTTTTTTCTTTTTGTTTTTGTTTTTGTTTTTGTTTTTGTTTTTGTTTTTGTTTTTGTTTTTGTTTTTGTTTTTTTTTTGTATTGTGAGGGTGACCGAGCAGTGGCACGGGTTGCCCAGGAGGGTTGTGGAGTCTCCATCCTTGGAGGTACTCTAAAGCGGTCTGGACACAGTCCTGGGCAACTGGCTCTAGGTGGCCCTGCTTGAGCAGGGGGGTTGGAACAGATGACCTCCAGAGGTCCCTGCCAACATCAACCATTCTGTGATTCTTCAGAACTTTTCTCTGTGTGTGCCTGTGGGGGGAAGTTCTGTACCTTTCATTCCTTACAAATAGCAGCTATTTGACAGGTACACTAATGTATGTAAGTATGAACTAATGTGCCTAGAACACTAATGTTTTAATAGGGCACAGTCTTATGCCTAATTGAGATTAAGTATTTACCTATATGCTTTAAGCATACTTTTTTTTCTTAAATCCTGGACTGTTACCAGGTAGTCATTAATGCCTATGACAAATGTTTCTATCTAGTCACTTCACTGAAGCTCTTCAAAATATTACTATTTTAGTATTTTTAAATTATCATCAGTCTGTTAATCCTATTGTATGTGTGCTGTGCAATATAAAAATTGTTCTGCCCTTAGAGTTAACTGTCAGTCCCGCTTTTCAATACATACATGAGATTGCAGTACTGTTGATGTATCACATAGGTGCGGCAGCGAGAACAGAAGGAGGTTGATCCAATTTTCTGAGAATCAAAGATTATTCAAAGTAGCATGGAAACTGAAAAATGGGGAAGGCTTACTAGGCAGCTATCTGACTGTTTCTGCCAATGGTACTTTTGGCCAAAAGCAGTGGTTACCTCTGAGTACCTGCTGTGGTTATCTCTCTTTTTATGAGAGAGAGTGTTATTTGTATTGTCCTAATATTACCTGTCTTCAGAGAATGCTTGCAGTAAATATGAAAAAATGTTATTTACAATTGACTGTCTCCATCACAGTATATTTCTTGTTTATCTGTTTTGATAATTGTGCTACTCCATCCAGGGGAAGCGGATTTGGTGTTTGGGTCGCTATGTAAAATGAAGTATTTTCCAGGTTTGTCCAGAAGAATCTGTTGCTGTGAAACTTGAAGTCAGAGGGGCTGGGATTTGTACCTGTGTCTCATAGTAGGGAAGTAAGGAATCCACTTTCTGTGGCTAAGGCTTTCAGAAACCCAGAAGGTAGCTTGGTATTTTCCTCTGCCTAGGAGAGCAAAGGAGTATTCAAGCTTTTTGGAAAGCCTGAAGCGGATCTGTGTACTTGCATCCATGAATGTTTTGGGGTTTCTTCTAATTCTGTGACTTTCTTCTGTTGTAAAGTGAAGGCTCTATATCAATGCTCAGTTCTTAGACTGTAATCTGTTTGTTTCTTGCTAACTTACTGCTCAAGTTCAAAACTAATCCTCAAATACATGTATTTGTCTTAGATGCTCACCTTTAAAGTAACTCATGGAAGACTGAGAGCTAGTTTCTGAGAGCTGCGAAAAACCCCATTTTAATAACTTTTAACAACCTCAAACCCACTTTTATTGTACACAAAATATGTTTTAGGAGTAAATCCATATCGTATCCATACTACCTTTAGTTGGAAATTTGGTGTTAGAGATTCTTTGTGAGTTGGACTTAATCTGCCTACTTTAAGCTCTAAGGGGAATTTTGTGAAGGTCTCTTTTTGTCTGTTTTTCCTCTGTGCTACCTTAGCTGCTCTGCAGAGGTGGAGAGGAACTGGTGTGCTAGAAGAGATCAGTGATCATGGTTGGGATGCCTGAGGTCTTCATTCATGGTTGGATGCGGTGGTTATGTAGGGAAGTGTGATTTTCAGGGTAAATGTCACGTAAAGATTATAATCTTGCGTTAAGCAGTGAGGGAAGAGGTGATAAAAGTAGACAAATTATAGTTAAAACCAGAAAGCTTATTTTACTTTATTAAGTGGACTTTTCAGTGGAATATACCCCAGTTGAGGTGAATCTGTGTGAGAAACGAGATTGGGTTTGCTTGTGGAGATGTATACTGGCAAATGGAGAAAAATAAAACTATTACATGAGCAGCAATCTGATGGTCCCTTAATGGCAAGGATGTCTGAAGAAAGCGTCCCGATAACTCTGTTCCTTAAAATCAGTGTTAAAAACACCAGTAAAAGAAAAAAATATTATATATGATTTTGTGTATTGTTTGCAAATCTAACCGTCAACTGTTAGAGCGGTTACACTTCTAGACTCAGGAGCAAATGCTGTGATGTATAACCTTGTAGACCTGTGATTAGTGTGTGTTATAAACGAGATGTACATGTTCCGTTCAGCGCGGAGCACGCAAAGATGGGAGGTTATGGATGCAGCGGCAGCATAAGGGCGAGTAGTACTCCAACTGTACACTTGAGGGCTCTGAAGACTGTGAGGAACAGGGCAGAAGCAATTGCAGTTGAAGAATGTATTTTAAGTAAATTGGCGCATTGTACCTGCGCAGGGTTTAATGCTTGCTGGGCCATTTGGCTATTTGCCATAATTGGCTTTCCATTCCCTTGATTGGAATCATAGATAAAAATTTGCTAATCCACTTTCTTTGCTGAAAGTATTAGAAAAGTAATCCATCTTTTAAAAATGCTCGAGCAAAATCATATGGTATAAAGAATACTTTATGGAATAATGAGATTAATGAGAACTGTAAGGCATATGCAATTTAAAACATTTTTCTGTGGTTTTAAGGGGAAAAATGCAATCTGGGCACTGTAAAGCCATAAGTACTTCCTTTTTTATGCAGTGCCTTTTAAATGTGCATTACATGTTACGCTTTTGTCTACATGTTAAAATGTGAGTATATATTTAGGAATAAGGAACTGCTATTTATTTGTATTTTTGTTATGTTTGAGACTATCTGATTCTAAGTCCTTGGTTGTGTTCTTTTCTCCCTCTCCCCTCTTCTGCCCACAGGGCATCAGAGCACGCATTTTGGAAACACTTGTAATGCTTATTCTTCTTGCACTGCTTATCCTTGGCATCGTGTGGGTGGCTTCAGCACTTATAGACAATGATGCTGCCAGTATGGAGTCTTTGTATGGTATGGAATTCAAAAAAACACCACGCTACTTTAAAATTCAATATGAAATTGATATTTTCAATTAAATGTCTTTCTAGTAAATGCTATGTGAGTATTGCACAGGTTGGGAAGAAGCTGTGTTAGTTTAGTCAAAACCACTTTTTTTCTGTTAAATCTGTTTTTAGCATGCTGAGAAGTTCCATGCTCGTGGACACAATGTAGATTAAAAACAAGGGACTTAAGTAAAATGGAAGTAAAAGCTGAAGATATTTTTTCAGGCTAAAGTACTTGGGGATTTAGTTGCCTACAGGATGAGTAATTTTTAATTTATTCCTGAAAATACAATTGTTCAATCCTGAACGCTTAAGAAAATCAGTTAACTCAGTTGTGTTTGTAACATAAGCAGCCTATTTGTAATAAGCTAAGGCTGTGCTCAATATTTTCTTTACAGACCTCTGGGAATTTTACCTCCCGTATTTATATTCCTGTATATCACTGATGGGATGCTTGTTACTTCTGTGTAAGTATTTTCCTGATTATTCCAGAAGGTGAATTATTTTATGCATTTTTTTTAAGATTAAAGGAAACTTTCATTGTGAAAATTAAGATTGTGAAAGACGATAGTGTGGGTTTTTTTTTTATCATAAAGTTTAAATGTAGACATAAATTTGGGAGGTTTGAGTTCTGAAGTCTGAACAAATGCTACCTTATGTTTTCAGGTTTTGAGGAACTTCTCACCTCACCCAAAATAATTTCAACTTTTAACTTTTTAAAACGGGTATTTGAACAATAGGGACTCCATTCTGCAAAGGAAATTATAATTTTTAAGTGAAATGTCTGCAGGAGGTCAGCAGTATGGCGAGAAAGTTATTTTGGAACGCTTAGTTTGTCCTATATTCAGTGAATGATCCTTCTTCCTTTTTTTAATTGAAAATCCCCCTGTATAGACAGGAGTTGGAACACAGTGCAGTTAGCTTTCATAATCACAAAATTGGTATCTGGCCAGTCTGGAGGTCAGTTTATGTGGTTGCATGTAAAACAAATGCAGTAAAACCCCCAACCTTATACCACCTGGCCCTAGCCAGAGCCCAGGCATCCATGTTTAGGGGAATAAGAAAGATGACGAAAGGTTCCAAATCCTGTTTATCATTTCAGCCCCTCCCACCAAATAATTTCTAGAAAATTGCTGAAAGTGGGGCAGAACATCTCCCTTTGTAGACTATCATGTTTTCACCTGTTTTCCAGGCTTTATAGTTTACAGCTAACGCTTACAGGGCTGTCACTGGGGAGAAAGGGTGGGGAACGATAATTTGAAACAAAACTAAGCAGATCTGTCTATGAAGGGTGTTGCTCACAGAGACCTCGTGGGTCTCTTTGGGTTCTCTGGATGTGGAGATTCTTAAATCCACTTCAGCGGAGGGAAGCGGGGGGAAGTAAAAAACCAAGCGGTTCTGAATGTCTCATGTAGGCTGTTCAGGATTTACAACCGTTGCTGAATGTTTTAGCGGGGAAGTTAGCTTACAAACTCCCCACAGCTGTCTGCAGTTTGTGTCAGCAGAGCTGAAAACACAGCATGCGCTCTGGGGCTATTGTACACCAGTTCACCAAAATAATTGGGATTAAATGCCAATTTTTGGAAGAGTTATTTTTAATTTATGCAAGCAAATCACCGAGCTTATTTAAGGCCCTCCAAGCTGTTATATCTGTGTAGCTGAAAGGGCAGCATACAGCAAGTGGGAAAGTGGTAAGTGCTGCGATAGTTTCATTAGATATTGGGCTGGCCTAATTGCTGAGGCAATGTATGAGTAAGGCTTATTGCGGTGCTGATTTGGAGCATCGCTTCCTTTCTCTTTTCTCCTTTTCCTGCAGGCTTCCTCTGTAGTAGAGGAAGACTAGCTTAAGTTAGCCTTTTTGAATACTCTTGTATTTTTTCTGTAATACATAGCAGTCATAGTGAAACACTAGTTAATAAAAGTAAATCTAATCCTCACTATAAAATCTTGTGTGCTTCTCCTTTTTCTGACAACACTGTTTTATTATAATGGGAACTGTAAATGTGTATCCTCACCATGCTGTTACAAATTCCTGCCATCTCCTACACACTTACTTAAAGGCTGTTCTACCTAAACCCGTTGATTTTCACAGATTATTTTCTATCATCACAGTTTGAGCCTTTCTCCCAACAAGCATTTATGCACCATACCTGAAAACCATCACAGGCTACAATCAAAAAGGGCCAGTTGTTATTTCTTAGAAAAGTAGCTTAAAATCTGGTTGCTGAGCTATCAACTGAAGTTGCAGTATAACTTTTAGAGCAAAGCAGCTTCATGATCTCTTGACCTTACAGCTACACCTGTGCTAATAGATTAAACGTGTCTGAGATGTTCCCCAGTGCTGTGGCCAACTATTGTCATTCCATCCATGATATTGCAGTTTGCAGAAGGTGGCTGAGTACGTATTGCCTCATGATAATGGTTTCTGGACTGCATGAACTCCAGAACTGCACCTGGGAATTGTTTGGGAAAGTGCTGACTGCCCAGGGCAAGTCATGCCACGGATAGTTCTAGCAATTTACTGGTGTAGACAATCAAGTCTTAATGCCCAGGAATGTACCCTGGCACTGCTGAATTTACTAGTGTAGACATAGCCTCTGGTTCCTCGTGCTTTAAATAAATAATTACTTGAGCGAGTTGAAGATATCTGATTATATGGCATTCCTTGTTTACAAAAAAATAGCAGTTATGCTATTGGAGGGGAGAGATGTTTGTCTTGTTCAAAAATCATATAGTAATGTGTTTTAAAGTTTGTATTGGAGTGAAGCTCTTGCAGTTCTCTTCAAAACCATGTTTGGTTATATGTGGAATAACACACTGAACATCCAAATAAAAATTGGTCTTTGGCTTACAAATCACTGTTTTGCATAATCTTTCTTCCTCTGCAGTATGCACGCCAGTGGGACTTTCACGGATGTTTACAGTAATGGGTCAGTTGCTGGTGAAGCCAACTGTAAGTGTTACACAAATCTCTCCTCGTGTGCTGTCTGTTAGAAGGCAGAATGGCATTAGGGTACTTTCTTTTAGAACGCTTGCACTTCTACATAATTCTCTCTTCGGTTCATCAGTTTGTATAGTCAATATTTGGTACTTGTGCTGTATAAAAAATGTATGAAAACAAAAGCCTTGTTTTCCCACAGAAAAAGTTTTTTTTTTTAATAGTATAGACTTCCTCTGATTTTTCCATTTTATATAACTGCTACTAATACTAATATTTATTGCCAGTATTACCTACTGTGTCTGTTTTGCAAATACCTGAAAAGCATGGGCTTGTTTTGAGCTCAGGAGCAAAGGATACAAGGCTAACTGAGGCTGGAGAACAAGAAGGGTAGCTGGGGGTACACTTGGATGGGTGAAATGTAGGTAGTTGGCATGTCTAAGAACTTATCTGTAGATAACCCTACTGTTCTTGCACTGAATGCTGTGAGGGAAGGGTGAAGTTTGTACCGTGTACAAGTGCTCTGGTGACTTTGCCATCACGTTTCCTAGTTTGTATCTGCTAAAATTTGGGTGTGCTTGGGCCCTGAATTCCTTTTCATCAGTCAGTTCAACCCTGAAAATACTAAGAAAATATATACTCTTCTGCTACCTGTAAGCTTTAAACTCAAAGCACCTGAAAAGTGCGGTAGATGGACTTCATTTATTTGGTTTTAGCTTCCAATAGCAATTTATATTTGCTTGAAATACTGGCTTATGTCAAAAGTCACTTTTTAATATACTTTTCAAAAATCTGCAGTTATTTTTGTTTAAATCAAATTGTGTGTGAAGGTTGATAGGTTGATATGATTTGAATATAGGTCAGGTGTACCGTCCCTTCCCCTGTTCCCTAAGACTCTTTAAATTGAAACAACATAAGAGTTTTAAACTGAAATGAAAACTTAACAGAAAGTTTGCTTACAGTAAAGAAAGAGGTGTGTAACAGACTGGGATAATCTTTTGTGGAGTTCTTATTTGTATCAGTATTATAAAGTTGTAGACTATGTATTTAAAATACAGGTTACTAGAACAAAGTGAACCTGACTAGATTAGTGCAGTCAGAAAAACAAGTGACTCTGATATTCAGTCAGTTCATGTTTCTGTTTCCAAATACAGATCCTTGAAGACCTAGATGAGCAGATGTATATCATCACTTTAGAGGAAGAAGCAATTCAGAGGAGGCTTAATGGTATGCTTGTTCTGATACTGCTTCAAATACAGTATTTAGAACAGAGTGATTCTGGCCAGGAGTATTGATCTCACTGTTACATAGCCTCTTCTCTCAAAATAGAAAAATTCAACGTCTTAGTATGTAATAAGCATTACAGCTTTACATTTCATTGCTTGCTATTCAGGATTGGCTCGTGTGATTGTGTGGTTTGCTTTGTTTTTGTTTTTAACATACTCATCAGCTCTAATATGTGACCATTCTGAGACTGAGAAAGCAAATTGAGTTGTTGACCAGACCCACCAACCTCACTGCAAAATAGCTGGGATTGGTAAATGACTGTATTTTAGCCTTGTCTGCAGAACAATGAACTTACATTAGCAAGAGGCTCAACTTCCTGCATTAGGAGTTTTGTTTTTTATTTGGAGGACTTTTTCTGTTTCGGTTCATTATTATTTAGAATCTTAGGTAATATTCTGGGAGCTATGTGGTGAATTTAATAATTTAAACAATTCTGTTAATAATTAAAATGAATAATTATACAAATGTTTTAGACTGCTTGTATTTAGTATTAGTTTTGCACTACTTCATAAGGTGTTTCTGTTTTGAAGTATTTCAAAACTGGTATGAAGCTTTGGCTTCTAAGAGGAAGACTATTGCAGTGTGGCAGACATCGATTACAGAAAATGTATCGATTCTATGAACCTGGAAATCATGTTGTAGAAATTCTCTTCTGAATCACTTTTAACTGCATGGATAAGCCATCCAGCCACAATTTATACAATTGCTTCAGGTTGGAAGACCAAAGGATATTCATGTCACGACACATCTGTTGTTGTGTTCTCTTACGACTTATTTTAGCCTTAATTTTCTTAATTTCCTGCCTTTCTCTCTTACTCTTCAGTCTTCTGTCATATATCTCAATCTTCTTTCAAGTCTCAGTAAGTCTCCTTTCGAAGTTGCTTGGTCAGGGAAAGTACCTTTGATAACGGTAGATCACGGTGGTCGTCTTTATTCCAGCGTTTAAAATTTGTGGAGGAGTAGTGAGTTCTTTTTGCTAAAATCAGCCAGGGCTTCAGTTTAAAAGTAATGTTCACCTTTGCTGTTTTGGAAGCTTAGGTTTTTATACTGATGTGCGGATATATACGCATTCACATACAGACATGCAAAAAGGTGCATGCAGTGGATGTCTTTGAAGCTGTGATGGGGTAATTATAATTGTTCTATGTGTTTGATGTTAGCTAGCAACTGTAAAATATTTGTTATTGAATATTTTATGTTGTCATGGTGACTGTGCTTATGTACAAGAAAAGCAATTAAAAATAAAAAATACCTAATAGTTATTCAGGTATCTTAGAAGTAATGCAGAGTGGTTTCCACTATTCAGGTGGAAAATGATTATTTAGTTGATGATTGTCTGCTCTTCTCTGTACAGGTCTATACAACAGTTGTTTATATTGCAATTTAGTAATATCGCTCGTGAGGTGGACCTGGTCTGTAGGCATCTACTAATTTGATCTGGATTTAGGATGTGTGCAGGTGGCTCCCCTAACTACTTGCCAAAAGAGTGCATTTTCTTTCAGTGAATCGGTTACTATTCAATGTAAAGTGGAACCGCAACCCACCCATGTTCCACAGAGCTCTCACCAGCCTGCTCTTGAGAGGTGAAAGACGCGAGGCTTAAATGTCCTTTGACAGGAGAGGGAACTGAATTCTTCTCTTTCATGTGCTGAAGGAATGGTATTGACACCACCATCTGAAGGAATGCTTGAAAACCCATAGTTTGGTGTACAGAGGAAATTAATGGACTTAGGCAGAAAAGTAAATAAAAATCTGAACTTGGATATAGTGTGTAGGTGGAGGGCAATATGTTATATGCATGAGAAGATACTCTGCAAGATTTTTGTGAGTAATTATTTAAGTAATTTTAGGTATGGTTCTCATTTATGTGGCAAGCATGGAAAGCTTCATCTTCTCTGCCAGAAGACTTTCTAATACATACAAATTATGCCAGAAAAATAGGTATCACTTTTGCCAGAGCTATGAAGACTCATGCTTATCATGTTTATTGCATTTTAAAAAAATGTGTACAAACGGAGGTGTGGCGCTAATTACATCAGTAAATGCAGTGCTGCGATGTTAGAGGCCATAGTCTGTGACTTAACACACAGATTGTGTAAGTATTTTGCTGTATTGGAGCAGACGTATTAGGCTACGCGCTTAGGCCACGTGCTTACCGTGCCATGGCTGTCGCAACTCTTGCCACTACCACAACTGTGGAATATATGTGCTTAAGTAACCCTGCTGGACAGTTCAGCAGTAAAGTGTTCTGAAATATACACTCCATATTGAATTTTTATTAAAAGTGAAGAGGACCGGAGCACAGGCTGAAGCACTACTTGGTGATTGTCAGTGCTGATCTTTCTTTTTTCTTGGTGGAATAATTGCTATGACACTCCTAGCACTGCTTTGCCCTGTCCTAATTAATGTTTCCTCAGACAATGCCTGGACGTAGGAAGGGTGTAGCGTGAATCACTGTTCCCACTGAATAGGCTGGGTAAAGCCTCTGTTTTCAGATGACAAAAAAAGTTTAGCTGTGTGAGCTGGTGCCCTACTTGATTCATATAGATGTAACTATTGTGACGGTGATGCAATTGATAGTATTCTGTAAAGCTCTTCATTTTTGAAAATTAATCTTACTGTGAAACTGCATATCTTCTTTGCGGAAACTAATTGTCTTCCTTCTCAGATGTGTGCAGTGCATAACTGAAAATCGGAGGAGGAGGGAGGGGAAAGTTTGATCATGTTATCTGTCCTAGTATTTTTATCTATTGAAGAGATACTGGGCTTTGGGAAAATGTTTGTTTCCAGTATATTATATTTCATTACCCACATCACTCCTACAGTCGAAGAATAAAGCTGGGACTTTTTTATATTAAAAGAAAAAAGTTGCCTTCAGCTATTAGTTTTCCTGAATCCAAAGAGACGGGTGGGGTAGGATCAAAAATACTTATTTGATCAAAGTTATTGGCTCTGAAGGTATCCTTACCTATGTAAGAAAGATGAAAGGTGTTGTTTTTATTGCACGCTAGTAACAGTGTAATTTTGAACTAATTGGTGTTGAACTGCCAATCACCTAGGGGGAATGCAAATAGATACTCTTACAATTTCCTTTGAGGTACTGAAATCTTATGTCGGGGCTGGAAGAAAAACAGAATAATACCGTTAAATTGACCTTAAATGAGCTGCTTTGTGGCTTTCTTGGAGAATCCCTTCTAACTTTTCATTGCTAGTCCAAACAAGTCTCGTCTACCAATTTGATTTATTGGCTAGACAGCGCTGACATTGAACTTTGTGCGTGTTTGAAATAAAGCTAATGTTAGAGCTTTTAAGAATCTAGCTGCATCCTTTTCAAATACTCTTTTGACTGATCTGAAACTTTGCCTTCCCCTCTCGTAAAATATCCTTTTGTATAGCAACCTGTTGTTTGCTACTATTTTTAAGGAGGAACTAGAACTGCAATTAATACGATTCAGAATGTCTACTGAAGTGTCTCTTAGGGACCTAATGCGACTTTGTTGGAACGACTCCCATGAATATCAGTGGGGTTTTTTTGTATTGAGGGGAGGAAACAACATACATCTTGAATAAAGCTTTTCCTCAGACACCCCTAAATCAATTATGGAAAAGAAGAAAATGTCAGATGATAACTTGAGTTTTCTTACTTTTTCAACTGCTTCCATTAAAGTTCTTGAGACTTTTTCCACTGAGCTCTATAGCTATCCTTTTTCTTAATTCATAGTTAATGAGTCATTCCATAAAACAAATGTTTTAAACTTTTTTTCAGAGAATGCATCAGCCCAAAAGCTTATTTTTATAATGATGATGAGATTTGTTTTTTAAAAAAAACCCAACTTTTTCTAAGAACCCCCATATTATGATTACTTATTTAAAAAAAAATGAGAAATTAAACTGGCATTTGTATTGCAGGCACTTCAGGTGAACAGAAATTGTTACAAACCAGCATTTGTAGGTCTTACTGGTTGGTGCTGGGATTTGAGATATTTATATATTTGAAGCCACTCTAAATATTACCACATGCACACTGTATCACTGATATCAAGGATAAATGTTTAGGCATAGGTCAGAGGTTATGTACTATATGCAAAAATGTGTGTGGAAGAAACAAGTAATTAAACACTTAAAAATTAATTTTTGAAGCAGTTGGATGCCTCATTGATAATTTGACTGCATTGAACAAATCAGTATTAATACTCTGGAAATAAAAAAAAAAAAAGTAAAAGTTTTTTAAAAAAGTCCAAGCAATACTCTTGTATATCTTGGTTTTCAGGTAGAACCTCACTGTGCTGGAATATGGAGTGTGGGCTGGATGGGATGAGAAATTGACCTTCTTATCTTGTACTGAGATTGCTGGATGAATGAGCAGTTAACAGAAAATAAGGAAATAATGAGACTGGACTACAGAGTAGTGTTAGTGTGCCAGCAACCTAAGTGCTATTTAGTTTTTGTAGGCAAATGATCAAGATCTGAGATAAAAGTCGGGACAAGACTATTAATCCCATAGAAATTTACTATGGAGTGTTTAAAAAAAAAAAAAAGTATCTGTAACATGGTGCTATTACAAGTTACTCTGCAATCAAAGGTGAGGCTGAAGGTAGGGAATGGCCAACAGGTGAAGAGTGTTGGTGTAAATCAAGAAAGAAGATAACAGAGAGGACTTAGGGTTTGTTAAGACCTTGAACTGTCACTACCACAGAGTGTTTTTTCAGAGTGAGATTGACCTGTTATAGACAGGGAAAATACAAGCCCTCTCAACTTATTTTCAGGTGAGACTTTTCAGAAATAAAAATGATGAAAGTGGGGCAAAGATGAGAGTGAAGAGAGCTTCTAACTTATCCCAGGAAACGTATTTCCAGTTTGTGGTTGCAAAGGGTAAAAGCTAAAGTAGAAATAATGACATCAAAACTGAAATAGCAGATCTCTAGTCGGCATTTCAGAGCTGTATCATTGCTTGAATGCTGTGCAGTGCTTGTAGAGGAACTGGAATCAAGAAGAGAGACCATGATGTGCTTGCACTGGAGAAGATGGGTGCTTGGAAGAGAACGGGAGGTTGGAGAGGAAAAAGGAGGGAGTGAGAAAATGGGCTGGGTTCCCTAGAGTCCTAGAGCCCATCTAGGGATAGGAGGAAGAGTTGGTGAGCAACTTCTAGGCAGAAAAATAGCAAGGGAGAAGGGAGTTAATATTACGCTTGTCAGTTTTGAGCTGGTGTAGAGAGAGTTTGAGGAGTTGCGCAACAGTGCTGTTAACTGTAAAAAGGAAAGAATATGGTCTCATGGGTGGTTGTGAGGAAGATCTGATTGTGGTTGCCAGAGGGAGCTCTGTGGCACAGAGGGACTGACCAAATCAGGCAAACTGATAGGAGCAGAAGATGTGTCAACAAAGCAAGTCAGCAGTATGGAAACTGAGTTTGCTGAGTAAAAAGGAAAGGGAGAGAGAGGCAGCAGCTGAAACTGGAGGTCTAGCCACCAGCTTACTTAGTTGGGAGGCAAAGGTCCACTTTGTTTTTAAGTTGCTGAATAATAATGTACTTGAAGGGCATCCAGCGATTTTGTACATCTTGATACAAGAATCATATAGAGGTACAAGAATGAGACATCTGAGCCATCCTGTGTCAGGCTGCCACACCATAACAGGTTTTTGGACCTGTGCGATGCTGCAGTAGGTGTTGTGTTACTCCTTGCAGCAGCTGGTCAGCAGAATGGGCAGGGATCGCAGAAGGTCGTACCGTGAAACCTCTGAAATGCTGAACTCTTCTGGTTAGACAGAATTAGAGGGTTCTTGACTAAGCCTCTATTTTTTGAAATGTAGTTGAAAAGTCTCAAAAAAAATCTGCAGTTTAAAGCCACAAGTGTTAACGTGATGCTTCCTGCATCTGAATTGTCACAGTGTGTCTTTCAGTACTATAGTTAGTCTCATCCAAAAGAAAATACTGTCCTCTGTTTTAAAAGGTGTATCTTCCATGGTGGAATACCAGACAGTAGAGTTGGAACGGGAGCTTGAAAAAGTGAAAAGCAAGAAGACGAATCTAGGTAATAATTTTTTTGTTTTCAACTGCTTCATAGAGGTTGCAGTTTAATAAATGACTTTTAAGATGCTGTGTTTATCTTGTAGCAGTCACTCAGTTGATTTTAGTTTGTTCTTAACCAAATGTGTGCGTCTGCAGTCCTTTCAAATTGTCATAGTTTCTACAGATACATCACATGGAATCATTACGCCCCTCTAAAACAAATTTAAGTAGGGAATCTGATTTGGATCTTATTTTTTAACATGATTTTAGAGAAAGTGTAACACTCTTGACTTCCTTGCATGGAGCTCAACAGCACAGTCCTTTAATATATCATTATATATTTATGTCTCAGATGATCGCAAATAATCATTACTTTCCTCTCTGTTTAAGTTATTTCTACAGAAGGTAAACTGTGTTTATAAAATAATAGTAAAATAAAAATAGTAAAAAAATAATAAAATAATTCTTAGCAGGGTTGTCTTTTAAAAATGAACAGTGATACTTTCGGTAATGGCAGCCACTCAACAGGAACTTCCTTACTTATTCAAAGGCTTGCAGGATTTTTCGTTTATCAGTGTGTTATGTGGAAAACTAAGACTGTGGTAAAAGTTATTGGGTATTTTTTGACATACCAGTGGTGTCCAGTGTGTTAGTCTTGTCTTTCTTGCCTTATGTTACCAGAGGAAAATACTGTTTAAATATTTGAAATTCCCCTTCTGTCCCTTTAGGTCATACTAAAATATACATGTAAACAACACATTTTTAAATTCCATATGTTTTAAGCTTTGCAAATCTGCTGTATGCCGCAGGAAAAAAAGTTATGGTGAAACATGCGTGTAAACAAGAAAGAAAAATCTACTTCTGTGTGTCTCCCCAGTCTTTCTCTTAAGAGGCTTCGTGGTTTTTGGCATTGCTTTGTACAGCTCTTCAGGGTGGATATTTCTATGAACTGGTTGGTGTCTGTTCAAGATGAGATTACTTTTGTTACCTATAGTTATAACGAGAGCTTACAGCAGGTACCTGAATGATTTTTACCTGTTTTGTTCTAAGGTGATCTATGGTATTAAGCTTCTGTTTTTCTATTCTGAACAGAACGGCGGAAAAAAGCTTCTGCTTGGGAAAGGAACTTGGTCTATCCAGCTGTTATGATATTGCTGCTGATTGAAACAGTAAGAATTTGTGCTTTTTTTTTTTTTTTTTTCTCTTTTTCCCCAGCGAAAAGTATGAAGAATTCTTCGGTCATCTTGGGGAATAACTGTAAAATTTTTGAGTGACGTATCTTTAAGCAACAAACTTGATATTCCTTTCTTGACCATTTTAAAAGAATTTAAGATTATGCAATCTGGTGAGGATAAATGTATACATTTTACAAATGAAGAATACTTTTAAATAACAATATTGTTTCTACTTCTTTATAGTCCATCTCAGTCCTCTTAGTTGCTCTCAACATTCTTTACCTGTTGGTTGATGAGACTGCGATGCCAAAGGGATCAGGGGTAAAGTAAACTTCTCTTATGATTTTTGTAATTTTACTAATGCTTTGGAGCCCTTACAAAAGTGCAAGTGAGAACTGCTTTAATAACACTGAAACTAATGAGCCTCAACCTTCTAGGTTTTGGTCTTATGCACACATAAACATTTATTACATGTCATGTTATAGTGAGTTCTCAATAAAACTAGTCCAGAATCTTTATGAAGACAGTGATTCAGTAAAGTAAATCAGTAAGTCTGGAGTTTGCATTTTACTCGTATCTCCTACTTTAATACGGTCTAGAAATGTTCATTTTAAGGAACTGTACAAAAACAATACGAAAAGCCTGTCTCATGTCTGTGGTCCTCTTATAAAACATGACTTTTTTTTTTTCCTCCTTCCTGATAAAAATACTTCAAGAAAGTAAAGAACATCAGTAGTGTGTCTAATCATGTGGGGTTTTTAATTGGTAATGCTTTCCCCTGCGTATAGCTGCATATGAGCTTGCAGAGCTATAAAAGGTTTTTAGCAGTTATGGCTGCTTTGCTTGTGGTATTGCGAACAACTAGAAGTGTCGTCTTCTGAGACCTCTTACTTTAGTTTCCAAAGTAATGGAGTATGTACCAAATGCAGCATGGTGGGTAGATGCAGTGTGCCTAAAACGTGAATCATTACCCCTTCTGTCTTAGTGATATCCCTCACTCAGGTTTGAAAGCTAGCTGCTGCAATTGCGTAGGATGGGAGGCTTGCAGGTTAAAACATCAGAAAGCCCCTTAAATACTGAATTGGGAAAAGGCTGTATTTCATGTCAGGTGTTAGTTTTGTGGGTCCTGGTAGAAGTTCACTTTAGGAACAGTTGCATCTATCTTATTAAATTATGCAAAGTATTTTTCTCCTTGTAGGGGCCTGGAATAGGAAATGCCTCCCTATCCACCTTTGGTTTTGTGGGAGCAGCACTTGAAATCATTTTGATTTTGTATCCTTTCTTTAAGAATTCTGTCTGTTAACAAGTATTCTGTCTAGTTTTCTGGGACACTGGTAACTTACTAAGACACTTGCCTGGGAAGAAGAAAGAGATAGGTCAGTGCTTCTCAAGCACTCGAAGTGTTTTTGTTTTTTTCCTTTGGTTCGTAAGACTTTTAGGACACTGCTGAGAACTTGAGTGTAACTTGCATTCCTTGGAGGTTCCTTTTTCCTTGATTCTCACAGCTATCTTATGGTATCCTCTGTCGTCGGCTTCTACAGTCTTCGTTTTTTTGAAAATTTCACTCCCAGGAAGGATGACACGACTATGACAAAGGTAAGGTAAAGTCTGTGATGGTGATGGCCCCCTCCTCTCTTTCTTGCCACCCAAGACAAACTGACTCTTTTAGTTAGTAATTGTCTTGAATGGCTCATTTGCAGTGATCAGTATTTGTTTGTAAGCTGCGTAAGCACAAACTGGAAGATTTTCAAAATGCTGAATGAGTGGGAAAAAGGATGTGCTCTGTTTAGTTTGGATGGCATCCATTCACTTGTAAAAAGCCGGGAATAGCCGAGCTTGTTAACTAGCTATAGAAAAGCGAGTGAAAGAACTTTTTTTTCAAAGGAAACGTATTGCTAATGAGTAACTTTGATTGTGCTAACTGTACTTCAGGGAACTTGTTTGAAATCTGAAGAACTTGGTTGCTAGAAGTAATACAGAAAAAGTAATTCAAATTTGAATAATTAATCTAAGACTGAGGAGGTCTATTCAGCAACATTTTGCAGTCTGAGGCTAATTTGACTTTCCACAATTTAGCACTGGCTTCAGAATAACGAACGCTGTTACCTAGTGCAGAGGAACATGCTTAGGTTTTTGGCAAAATATTCCCACAGCTGACAAGGGGAGGTGATCAGTAGCCAAGGAACAGATGTTGAATTTAATTATTTTTTCAATGTGTTTCATTGTTTGGCTGTTTTTTTTTTTTTTTTTTTTTTTTTTTTTTAAAAAGTAAGGGATAAAGACATTTTTACCATAAATTTTTGGAAGTGAGGAAGTAGGTAAACACATAATAGAGTGGTTGTAGTAGATAAATAGTGGGGAGTTGGAATGCTCTTAATATTTTCTACTGTTTGTTTACAGTACACCAGGAGTAGTGTAGAAATAAATAGTGAATGCACAAATATCTACCTACTTTCAAGAAGGTTTCTGTTGTTTTCTTTTGGATTCTGGTAGAATTGGAGCTGAAGAAAGTGATCCCTTGTGAGAGAAACTTTCAATTACTCTTTATAAAGGCTTCACAAAAACTATAGTAAAATCTAACAGCTGTGAATTTTTTCGTACTATTTAAAGTAGTCAACAGGCATTCAATTGAAAGGAAGCTCTTTGTTGTAATTTTTTAAATAATGCTAATCCTGCAAGCAGTTACATACAAAGCTTAAGCTGATATATCAGTCATCTATTCTAAGTCCATGGAATGGTTCTTTTGTAAAAGGTTTGCAGGAATTAAGTAAACAGTTGATGCTTTGCAACATGGTCGTTTTGAATTATTTTGAATCTAAGCATATGTAACACTTAAGCAAATGGTTACATATTTTAGGTTTTTTTTTTTAAACTCTTCTCTGGGATCATCAAGTTGTTTAACACCATATGGAGAAGTGTGACAGCAGTAAGCAAGACTGTTATAGGTTCAGTTTGAAGAATGTAATTTTCAGGAATTTTTTTTCATCTTGACCGCTGTGTTGGTTTTTTTTTTTTTTTTTTTCTTCAAGAATCCCATTTTAATTTAAATGCTGTTTGCCATTTTCAAACAGATCATTGGAAACTGTGTCTCAATCTTGGTGCTAAGCTCTGCATTGCCAGTGATGTCAAGGACATTGGGTAAGTGAAATGGAAGTATAAAACACTGTAATAAAAGATGTTTAATTGAGTTTAAAAAACCCGCAAACCAATCAGCCTGTAACTGTACCTTTCATAGTACGTATTTAATTTGCCATCACTTTCAACAGAAAAAGTACATATGTGTGGCCGCCTTTTCTACAGCATCATGAGCTGTTGAACGTATATTCTATGTAAATGAACTGCAGAACACAATTCTGAAAAAATGATGCTAAACATTTTCTAGAGAATATATTCTTTTCAAAAGGTAGGTCAGATGTTAAACTTACTAAAACAGGAGAAGGTGAGAAGAGTAGGTATGGAGACTGCTTGTTCAGGGTAGTATGAAATAGTTTCGTGTTCACTGTTGAAATTACAGTGCTCAGTTTTCATGGGACAAATACATTTGGGGATTTCGGGTATAAAATTTGAGATAACGTTGAGTGCAAATGTCTTTTTAAAAATAATGACTCTTGATTTAGTAAGGTTGTTCTTATCAGCCATGATACCAGGCTACTTTAATTTTCCCTAAAATAATCCACTTGCATTCTTTGCTACTTCAGTTTTCAAATATAAAAATTCGGATTCCGGCATAGTAGAACTGAAGAAGTTCTGATCTTCTTTTAAGAACTGGCAGTAGCATTTGAATTTGAAAAACTATTTTAAGCAGTTGGAAAGACAAGTTGGTTTGTATCTTCACTTTAATTAGGTAATCTTCAATTTGAATTCTTGAAGTTAAGCTGCAAGGCTATTACATGTTTAAGTAGTGCAGAATACTTGCAGCTAATGTGAATTTCATTGGGAACATTAAACAGAGCAAACCAAAAATCCTCACCTCAGGCTGTATGGGTTTTAGGTACAAGTTTAGGAGTTTAATCTCAGGGCCACAGACCAGTAATGTACACCCAGTACTTCCGCAGCTGATTTTCTTTTCAACTAGAATACTTGCAAATTGACAGTAGTTAATATTTTCTGGTAAACTGTACCGTATATTTTCATGCTGTGTATATCTACAGATGACGAGTGTTATTAGATTTACTAGGTCACTTCTATAACAAACAAAAAAACCCACCTGTAATGCATTTTGGAGGGTTGAATCTCAAAGTACACATTCTAGAGCTTGTGTTTTTAAATACTTGAATTCTTATTTTGCATTTTTGTGACGTTTTAGTACATTTTAAAGTAGTGCAGTTTTAAAATATAGCCCGTATGGTAAAGATCTAAGAAATAAACCGGTTCTAGCACTTAGAGCAAGATGTTATGTTGAAAAATTAGTGTTTTAGAATAGAATTTTAACATTTGTATTGTGTCCACTAAGTTACTGCATTCATCACTTACTTAAAAAAAATAAAAATCATTGTTAATGATCTGTGAGATTAACAGTTGATAATAAACGGATTCAGTGGAAGTAAGTATACGTGCTGGGGGCATTGTTGTCTCATAGGAAACAGATTAATGGTAAAACTCACTTAAAAAAAAAAAAAAGGCTAACAAATGAAATTCCTGACTAGTTTGCCATAGAGATAAATAAAAGAAGAAAAAAAATGGAACAGTTAACACACAGCTAACAAATGCACAGTCACAGCTGTCCAAACAGGATTAATAGAGTGTATTAGAGTACAGTGAGTCATGTGGTGCTTTGCAAAAATATCAACATGTGTTGCGCTACATGCTACCGCCCTGTGGCACTGAATAGATGAAAAGAAATAAATATGTTAAGCAGATTCATAGTCTTTTCACTTTATTAAAAAAGTGAGTTACTGGACTATACAGAAGAGAGCAGACTTTATCACTACGGGAAAGGTAAAAAAGCAAAAGTTACCTAGTACATATACTGACACTTCAAATTTTAAAAATGGAAATATGAGATTTTTTTTTGTGTTTTATAGCAATCTCATTAAATGTGTAGGTGGTGAATGTCTCTAATCTGTCATTTTTTTTTTTTTTTTTAAACTTCAGGAAAGCTTTTACTAAAGTAAGTTATTTTACGAAAATAAGTTAACTCATCTTTTCCAGAGCTTTGCAGCCTTTTAGCAGTCCTTGAAAAATAGTTTCCCATCAGCACCGTATTGCTAACCACTGCAAAACAAATTGGGAACAGAACACTTAATAGGCAGGAATATAGAAACAAACAAAATTGAAATTTCTAATATACAAAAGTATTTATAGAATTCTTCTCTTGATCATTAGTTACGTAAATAGTGACTTAAAACTTACATGTATGTACAGTCTAAAAACATAGTATTTTTTTTTTAACCTGAACAATTCTTTAGTGTTTTATTTGGTAAATTGTCACCAACTTTATTGGATATAGATTTGTGTCTGCTAGAGACGTAGCTTTCTGTTCAGTCACTGAGTAGTCTTTCAAATTGCAGTCTTGGGAATTTCTTTCTGTGGGCTGAGTAGATACTTCTGTCTGTAAGTCAGCAAAAGGTTTTTAACCCCTTTCTCCCACAAACTTACAAAATGGTAGTGTCAGATTTTTTTTTTCTGATGAGCAGTGACTTATTTGTAGGAAGAAACGAATGCAACTTGTGGACAGTATTTTTCCCACCTGCTCTAACAGAAGTGTCAGGCTAAGTTTTTGTTTGTGCTCGTGACGCCTGCTCCGTCGCTAGCTATTCTTCTAAACCCCTTTGTGTTGAGGAGTATTTTTTGCTTTTCCAGAGAACTCTCTACTCAGTGCTCCAGCTGTTTGTTTCGTTTCCTTTCAGGGTCTGGAAGCCTATATGTTGGAACTTGACTTTCTCAATGTTCTTGTAGCTCTGCAGTCTGACTAAAACACTCTCTGCTGCTTTCAAAATATTCTTAAGGACACTGTCTGTTTGGCTTCAAGTGTGAAAGCAGCTCTGTGGTTATTATCCTTCATCTTTTTGCTCGTTGATTCAATCAGCCAGTTTCTTCTTGTGTTAAGACCTGTGCTTTTTTTGGTATTTCTCTTTGCCTCTCTTGTTATTTTGATCAGCTTCAGTAATTTTTTTTTGCTTTATCCTTTGAAAATTCTTCCTTTAATTTTCTTTGTTTTGGCATGTTTTTCTTAGATACTAAATTTGATTCCCCCTCTCTTTTTTTTTAATTTAATTGATGGATGCTGAGTACAAAAAGTGTGTACCTTTTAACATGGTGGTAGCTGGCTGTAAGTCTTGGGTATCAAAGCACAAAGAGATCTGTAAGTGCCAGGTTTACCCTTGAAAGGAAGGTAACCAGCCCTGAATTCTGTTCTAGCTCTCTTCATTTATCATCACTATTGAAGTCACAGTTCTTAAAAGCCCCCAAATCCTTTTAAAATAAGATGATAGAAAACTTGCTTCCAGGAACTTCAGAGCCAGGGTTATTTCGTGATTGCCTGGTTTTCTGCTGCCGTCTTAGTTCTGGGGCGAGATGAGCTTCCTTCCTTCACACTGTTCATCTCAGCTGTGAGAGCGCACATCACTGTGACGTCGTCTGTGCCAAAAGTTTTTTTTTTTGGGGAATATAATGGCTCTTCAATCCTAGTCGACTGTTATTTGGATATCATCTCAGTAGTCTGCCCTTTATTCAGTGCAGTCCTTGATGTAGACCTGGCAGAGCAACAGCCTGTGGTTCTTCCTCTTCTGCTTTCTGGGATGGGCCCTATAACTTGTAGACACTTCCACGTTTTGGAAGAATTTTGGTCACTTAGCTTTAGTGACTGACTAGCCTTTGATCAGCACAAAGCCCAAGAGTCCGTGTGATGTGGTCCACTGTGAAGAAGACCTGTCAGCACCATCTTTCAGCCAACCTCTTTTCTGTCTGTGCAAATGCTCTGTGGCTACAGTGGTGGGTAGATGTGGGAGAAAAACTGCAGTTGGAAGGATGTGTTAAACTTTGGTTTCAAAAGCAGTGGCTCTGAAAAAACACTTACAAAGGCTTAGTGTTTATTGTAAGATGTTGTGGCTCTCGTGGAAAGGCGTTTTGCTACCTGTATCTTTTAGTAAGAAAGCCCATGGTGCATTTCATCCTTTTCTGGAATAGATATGGATTTTGTAGAAACTGAGATTTCAAGCAGTTTTTGTACTAATACTGATTATTTCCTAGTTATATTTATTGAAATTATAAAAGCAGCATTCTCATCTAGAATAGACATTTTATTTCAACTCATGTTATTCAAGCATTTTACTAGGAAACTTAAGAACATTTTGAGAAGTGTCTTACAGTTTTATAGTCCGTGAAGGGGAAAACGACCTTGAGAAGATTATCTTGTGTGTTTAACCGTGTGTCTTATAGTGTCTTGTCTGAAAGAGTTTTGCATCCACATGTAAAAAGTAATAGAATGAAATTTTTGTGTTGCTTAAATTTAATCAAGTTTTTGATGTAAATCTTAAATGTCATTTTAACAGGAATCACCAGATTTGATCTTCTGGGAGACTTCGGAAGGTTTAACTGGCTGGGAAACTTCTATATTGTATTATCTTACAACTTGCTCTTTGCTATCATGACAACGTTATGTCTGGTCAGAAAGTTCACTTCCGCTGTGCGAGAAGAGCTCCTGAAGGCATTAGGTAATAACATGGCACTGAAAATTTAGTTGGTACTTGAACATTTCCTTTCTCCGGCATTGATAACTTGATGTGCTGCTGTTAAGGTTCTGTTACAACCTGCAGAAACCTTTTCTTTGGTGGAAGTTTCTGTAAGTGAAGGTGAGAATGCATAGCTTTGTGTTATTTTTTTGAAGAATTGAGAGAAAAGGTACAACGTTGATCTTAATGATACGTCCATGTACTTATTGATCTGCAGTTAGGTTTTCAGCCTTTAGGGAGCACAGAAACATTATCGCTGCTGCTGAGCAATTATTCCAAAAAAAACCCTCAACTTGTCTGTGGGTCAGCTTTTTGTTTTGTTTTGGGGTTTTTTTGTTGTTTAAAGCAACTTATTAATTCCCTAAAGATAGTTTAGTTGAAGTCTTAGCTGCTTAGTTGTGATGCCTTTTTTTTGGGGCACTACATGTTCAGAAAATCTTTGTACAGAACATACAGAACCTTAGTAACTGGCTGAGCAAAACCTGTACGTGGTATCATCAAACGTTTGATCAAATTGTGCACTCATGTTTCTTGGCCATAGAAGAAAGGCTTGAAACATACTTGATACTGAGGATAAAATGTACATATTTAGTAATTGAGTTGTTACTACATCTTATCTTTACTAATTACTGAAGCTCCTACCTGATTAGAACCCTAAAGTAGTATTTGCTTAAATTGAGGGGACTAATGGAGAAACTTCAGTGTTTGTAACTGTGGATGCAGTTTGAAGTGCTGATTACTGCTTTCCAGAGTTGAGTCTGGTAAACAAAATCCAAGCACTTCCTAGAGTGCAGCTCTACTGGTGGCAATTAAGTTAAAATCAGACTGACTAAATAGGGAAATACGAAATGGCTGATAGTGTAGGATTAAAATGAGCTATTCTGTGATTTTTGATGTTAAGTTTTGAACCTCCAGGGGAACAGATGAGTGGGCCAGGGGTGTGTAAGTCTGTCCATTGATTTTTATGCTGGAAATATTTTCAGAGAAGTTCCATTGCTGATTGAGACAGATAATGATGCAAGTGTGATGTATTTTGACACTGTCCCCCAGCTTTTAGTTAAGGTCACTTTATGAGAAGACCTTGATTCATCTTTCAGTTGACTTGCTATTTTTTTTTTTTGCGCAACTGCTTTGACTGTAAAGGTATTACTGTTTATAATGTAATAGCTGTTGCGGAGCTCTGAAGGAAACAATGTCAGTCAGAAGGGGCTTTTAGCAACAGGTCTGGTAAAACTTTAAAGCTTCTTTCTTAAAGTAAATGATGTAAAAGACTTATCTTTATTTCATGGCACTTTACTGTATTAAACATACAGAGTTTAATAAAATTATATATGTTGAAAGCAGATTAACCAACTTCAAAATGCAGGTGTAGTAGGACAGTAGTCACTGGCTGGCATCATTCTAGTGGATTTTTTTTAGGGATTTTTTTAGGCATCTTGCCATCACATATTGTGTGATTTTTGTGTAAATATTGTGATCAAAATGGAGAAGCAACGTAACTGGTAAAAGGTTTGCATTTGACACAAGCAGGGAGTTATAAATCCCGAGGAGTGTAGGTTCCTGACACAAACCGGGTTTGTTCTCAACGCTGTGCATAACAAACTGTCTGTTTAAAAACTGTCACGTGGAAAAGAATGACAACCAAAGTTTGCGTGCTCATTTCTCCCCCACGCTGAAAACGGTAATAGTGAGGACTAGACGTTGGTGGAGCATCACAGGTAATTAGTGGAAGGTAAATTCCTGCTGCAGGCCTGTGACCAAAAGAATTCGTGTCATATCGGGACTTGCAAATAGTACAATATTGAGCAGATTTTGTTTTTTTTCAGTAGTGCGGTCAATTTTGGAATTCCAGTGATGCAAGAAATTTAACTTGGTGCATCGTGGCACTTCTGTAAAAGGTTCAGTATAGTCTATGCTAAATGAATAAGAAGCTCTTTCCAATTTTGATCCTTAATTTCAGAGACTTAACGGGAGACTTCAGAGAGAAACTGTAGCAAGCAAGGAAGGATTGACACTGTGCTTCTTGTGAATAAAATATGGTTATATTTAACATCTTTCCCCACCTCCTCCTGAAAAAGAGTAGTTTAACTACTTGCCTGGGGCAGGATGGGGAGACTTTAATTAGCACTCGTAGTAGAGAACTATGCAATAAGAACAAATGGCTGGAAATGGAGATAAACAAATTAGTAATAACGTAGGCCTAAAAATATTACTGGACATATAAACAGTTTAGAGAGGTGATGTGGTCATCACCAATGACCTTAAGGTAAGAAATGGATGCTTTCCAGAAAGACGCTGTAGTTTAAAAGAAATATTTTAGGTAATTATTTTCATCTTTGTAGGTTGACGGAGTAAAGGATTGCAAGTCTTTCTCGGTTCTTAACGTCTCCGTCTGATGTAAGCAATGTGAAGTTAGGCTTCTCTCACTTGCGCGCTTATCCATTGTAACGGACTTTTCTCACTTAAAACACAACTGAGGGAATTTCCCAGTAGTAATTCTGATCTGAGCTAGTGTGTCAGTTCTGGTCTTCAGCAAATGTGATGTCCTTAATCACAAAGTCGAATTCGGTTTGTGTGTATTCTTTTGAGTATCCCGTATGCACGAAACATGGGAGAATCTCAGTTTTCCTTATTGTGTGATGTTTTGCAGGATTAGATAAACTTCATCTGTCAAACAATCCAAGAGACTCGGAGACAAAGCCGTCTGCAAATGGGCATCAGAAAACACTGTGATAAACAATCACCTGCAATCAACAGAGCTGAAAACATCAACCTCATGGCATTCCTGTCATCTCATCAGCATTTTTACATTTATTTTATTTGTTGATAATTTGGGTCCAGCCTTGTCTCATTTTTTGATGCTGTGTGCTTCTGAGGAAGTTAGGTATATCAGATTCTTCTTTCCAGTGAACTTTTGGTCTGCTTGTTTATTTCCCAGTTAGCTAGTGCAGGAGGTGCCTTGAAGACTGGAAGCTGAAGAGAATAATGCATTCCTTTTTATTTGTTGTTTAGATATAAACCTGCTACCATTTGAATGCACAGTACCTCCTGTGTTAGACACAGCTATAAAGAATAACTTTGGGACTTGGTTTAAAAAAAAAAAAAAAAAAAAAAGATACGCTTGAAGCCCTATATGACCCTTACCGGAAATGTAAACTACCTGGAGTGGGTATCTTTGACCGCAGGTAAACAGTTTCATTGAGACAGTGTTAAAAATGACAGTAACTGGTAGAGATCACGGCTGCTGTCACGCTGGATGCAGTAGGCTGTTCACTCTCTGATGTCACAAAGCTGTCGCGGAAGGCCAGCGTTCTCAGCTTTCTGTTCCTCGCTACAAATGCCAGGTGGCTTTACTGGTAACCTGACAATGTCTTATCAAATAGAGCGAAGTACAAGATGAAGATTAACTTCAGTGTTAAATCTGAGCCTAGTATGCTTTGTAAAAAGCTGTGTAGACCCCTGTCACAGCTCTTACAGTTCTGTAAGCTATTGTGCCACGGAGGTCACTTATCCTACCAAGTACATCCCTGTAAAATTCTTTATGAACTACTGTGTATAAGCAGTACTTGTAATCAATGCAAGTAGCGCAGGCCTAGGAGGCCGCAATTGCAATTTTTTACAATCTTCTTTAATTTGAAGTAAATTATTTCTCTGAATTTATACTATAGTTACCAGGATTTCCGTTCAGTGGCGTAATACAGTATCTTTCACTCACCTGTTTTTTAATGTACACATGAACGTGTATATAGGCCTATATGTGTAGATATCGTAAATTAAATTCTAAGCTTATAGAGATGACATAGGTGGCTTGGTAAGTAAAACTTGTGCGTGCAGTCTTGGTAGTATGAATTTCTGTGGTGTTACAGCGTAACTGCTCAGAGGCCTTAGATTCAGGATGGCATTGGTGGGTGGTAACGTCCTTAGCATTACTGCAGCCTTAGGAACCCTCTACGCGGTCTATAGAAAAGAAAAAAACCCACCAACCAAAACCCGAGTAAGTATTGCGGTTTTGTCCTGCGCTGCCACAAGCAATCTTCAAACAGATGGGAATGGGGACGCCGTCAGCGTGTCCCTGTTACGTCGCGAGTCAGATAACGTTCCTGTTTATTTCCTGTTTCTGTAAAACAAGTGTGTCTGTCTGTAGTTTGGGGTCTTGTACGTGACCAGGCGGTGACAGCTAACTGGCTCCGCAAAATAAGGTAAACCTTGTGTCAGAAATTCTGGCTGTTCTGCTGCAATGACTGCTCCGGGCTGTAGACATTACTGTTCTGTGGGTGAATGTCAGCTTTTACTTTTTTGGTTGTTTGTTTTTCTTTTCTTTTCTGTGGAGCGCTTCAAAAATCGAAGCTCCAGTGTACACGAGGATTTCTCAGCTTTTTTTGCAGCTGCCTTTTCTGACTTGAACTGGGGCATAATGTAAATACTGCTGTAGTAAATATGATGCTAGAGAGTTACTTTTTTGTGTGTGATTAGCATAAATTCTAGGCCTATGAAACTGACTGGTGTGTTGTACTGAGTCTTGGAAGACTTAAAGTAAAACTGCTTTATTTCATGAAGATTTACAAGCATCTTTTCTGTTGTTTGAGTTTAATGCTGACGTTTTAGTGAGAAATCTTTATATGAGTCAAAGTTCTGCAACCAAGAACAGGGAGCTGTAATTAAAAGTTGTTTTAAAATGTGTTTACATTTAAAATATTGGGAGATTTATTAGGGGCATCATTCAGGTATTTTCCGAGCTTGTAGCCTTATGTATTAGCATTACAGTTAAACGTAACTGAAGAGTATCCACTTGTCCATGCAAGTGATTGTGTGACCAAAATTGTCCTCGTGTCTTAATGGGGCTGGGGAATTGTGGTGTGCGAGGCTACTTGGCTTTATTAAAATATTTCTGTTGCAATGTTAGACAGGTTATTTAAATACACTCTGTGAAACTGAAGAAACGAATTCAAGGAATAAATCTAGGGAGTGTGAACCAGCGTAGGTCTCGCTCTTCATGCTTTTGGAGAGATGTTTGCTGTGGCATCGGTGACCCAAGAACCTAGAAGAAGATGGGATTATAACGTGTATGTGGCTTCTGAAAGTGAGTTGGGCACTTGCTTAAATTGAGCAGAGACGGTTCCTGCTGATAAGCACACCAGGTTCGAGCAAGACTTTGCAGCTCTCTCTCAAAACAAATGTTAGAGCCTTGCCTGTTCCCACCCCTTCTGCAGTCAGCTGTGTGGGTTACGGCTATGTTAAGGAAGGTTTTACACTGAAATAGGGAGGGTGGTTCAGATGCCGTGTGGCTTCCAAGGTGGATGAGAAATTCAAAACTACCCTGTGGAATTAATGACTGTTTTGTTTCAAAATCAGCTGTTTATATTGTAACACTGTCCACATTAAAATATGCCGTTGGCCTTGACAGTGACATGCTGATGCAAAAGTTCTTTACAGATACAGTGCTACAAATATATTACGTGTAAGATCCAGGTCACTATGTACTTTCACAGAAGCATATGGTCACTTAAATACAAGCAACTGGTAATTCATTAATGGATATTGACGATACATTCCTAGTATTTTGACTCATGTAGAGTCAGGTGGTCTATACCTTCAGGGTATATACAGCTGATCTTAGTAACATTAACATCTGCCTCACTTCTTATGAGGCAAAAAGCACATAAATGCTTCCATCTTCAACTAGATACCACACAAGACCAAAAAGTAGATGTAAACTAAGTGTTTTAAGTTAGCTGTTTCTTGGCTTTATTCTGTGTTGGTAGCACAATATTAAATGCAGTGGCGGAACTGTAATATTTGTAGGATTTCTAAGCATAAAGCACACATACTTATCACTTTAAGCTAAAAAGTGATAGTATTGGTTACTGTACGAGTAACAAGTTTTGCATTCATAGGAAGCTTTGTTTACTGTCTGTAATGTGATGTTTATCTTTGGCCTTGTTCCTCCCATACCTTTCACCCTGTTGACTGTTTTAGTGTCATAGAAATTAAAGGATTTGACCAGTTGTTTTCCTTGTCTGCTTCCAAAGTCCCACCGGGAGTACCAGAGCCATGGCTGTTGCTGCAGTCGGGCACGCGGCTGCACAAGCTCCCGTCTGCGCAGGCTTCATGGGATGGACGTGTGCGTGGGTGCTGCGGAGCGACGCTTCCTCCGCTGTGTCACCAGGAGGTGTGCGAAGGGGGCTGCAGCCTCGTCTGTCCCACCAGGTCTCTCCTGCTCGCCTGTATGTCTCTGCTGCAGCTGATGCTACTTCAAGTGCTCACATGTGCCCACTGCTGTGTAGCCAAGACAGATGGCCCTTTTCTTAAAGAATTTACAGTCTAAATTAGAGTAATAAGGCAGAAACAAAGAGTGATTGGCTTCTTCATGCATCTGACTTTCCTTGAATTTTGTAAGAATGTTCTAGGTTATTTTTCTTTCTCTTTCTTTCCCTCCTCTTCCAGCAGTGGGATGGGCTCCGGTGGTGTGTGCGTGCGCAGCAGCTGAGCCTTGCGCTTAGTGCACTAACATATTCAGTTTTGAAATAAATGCAAGACGACAGCTAAATCCTGTTTTTTCAAAATCCGAGTATGTGTAAAACAGCAATTTTTTAAAATCTAGGTGAAGTAATTTAAGCAGAGGCAATACACTAAGGCCATGTTACTAACCTCTTTAAAAAGAAGCATGGTTAGTTTTGTTTAAAAATGTTGATGTGAACTGTGAACCTTTAAATGTTTTAAGGAAATAAGATCCCCTACCCCCGTGGGACAGTATTGCAAACGCTAACTCCCCTCCCCAGCCCCTGTATTCCAGGAGCTGAAATCTGGAGCTGAATACTGAATTTACTGTTGGTGAACTGGCAGGTTATTTCAGTCGCATTAACAGCATTCGAACTTCACAAAAATGCTGCTTTTGAATTTGTCCCATTCAGGGAGAGCAACCTCAGCCAACAGCCATCACCCAGATGGTCATAACCTCTGTCACCTTCTACCTTGCCCTGTGCCCTTACCTCGGGCAAACCGTCTCTGACACTCTTCATCAGCTGTGGTGATGCTCCATTTCTGTCCCAGGAGTGAGGAGATCAGCCCTTGGTTTGTCCGGCCGCCACACGCAGTCCTAGCTGCTGGATTGGGTTGTTTTTGACTGGGGTTGCAGACTCTCGGGGTTTCCAGGTGACAGCTGTGCGTGTTCTTGAACAGTAGCTTTTCACTTTCGGCTCCATTTTGTTGGGACTAAGGCGTCCTTTGGGATTTTCTGGTTGGGTGTTTCCGTGCAGGCCATTCTGTGTTTGAATGGCTTCTTGCTGTCTCAAGAATGCTGCACAGTTCTCAACAGAACCAGGTTCCCTCCAGACCACATCCAGAGAGGATCTACAGGTTTCATTTTAGCAATTAAAGGCTGACAATACAGATCAGAATCTTAGGAAGGAGAACACATCTTGTGGGGAATTAACACTAAATGTAACTTCCAGAATCCCCCAGTTGGGGGGGGTGGGGAAATGCCATGGAGCTCACCTGTGCAGAGAGTCTGCCAGTCTTTTTCTAGTCCATCTTTAAAATTCCATATTGCTAAAAATATATTTAAAATCCTTCAGGTCATGGAATTCAGGGGCTGATGAAACTTTTTTCTAAATTTGGCCTTAATTCTTGAAGCCCTCTAACATCCTGACTGCTTTCCTTTTTCGTTTTCAAGTCATTCCCTGTCTTATTCGGTGGCATTGATGTTGAGAACAGATGCTCCTCTTGTAGACAAAATGTGAAATAACCGAACAAGAATAGATCTGTAAGAATACATACCAGCAGAAAACTTAAATGGGAAGGTTTTTGGAAATGTTTCACAATTGAAGCACCTCAAACTCTTCTTTCAAAGAGAAAGAAGAAACACATGTATCGTTAGTATATGAAAGTTAATTGTATGTTCTCCAAATATGCCAGTAATTCACTATCACTGAAAAGAACTTAGTAAGTTCTTCTAAAAATTGGTTTTGTTTCACAGTGCAACAGTGTCCTTGACTTTAAATTTGCAGAAGCCTTGTGAACTTTGTGGGGGTGGCCCTTACTTGGTAACCTGAGGATGCTTCCTTGTTCTGTATTACTTACCACATTTTTCGCAGTAACTCTTTCAGTTTCATTTATTGCTTCTAAATTGCTTCTCAGTGTTTGTTGTATATTAACCTCAAGTGTTGCTGTTGCTTCCACCCCGCGTTACATTAAGTTTTATAGTTGGCATCACTGGATGAAGCTCCTGTCATGACCAGTGCTTTATTTTGCATTCCTCATATATTCAGTGATCCCGTAGATACCAGCTGTTGAAGTATCAGGGCACTTCCTTTGATTTTAATGTATTTCTGTTCCCGCATTTCATTCCCTAGTTAGAAATGTTCTTCCATTGAGAAAACGTTAGTATTTATTCATTTGTACTTGGATCTGGTTTTTACCACTAGGTTCCATTAAAACAACGCTGTCATTAGCGTGGGTCCTCTAACAAATTACGAAGAGCTCATGTAAGCTTGAGTTGGGTGTGCGAAGGAAATGGTTTGGTCACTGCATATATACGTGTGTTTAACCTTCAGTAGTGTGAGGCAGCCAGCCCACCGCTCATGGAGAGTAGCGTGCTCATACAGCCCACGTGAGCCCGTGCCAACGGCAGTTACTGCGGAGGAGCTGCTGTTCTGTGGAACTGCTCCACTTGTCTTCCTTGGTGTTAGTCGAGTGGGGCTGCAGCTCCGCATGTGCCATGCTGCCTTACTCCACTGGAGATGGAGACGCATCGTTCCGGTGTGTCGGCACTCTGTAACTCTCTCATGTTTTGATTGAGGTCGAACTTTGCACGATGCCGAGGTAAGGCTCTTCACGTGTTGTCTGTACCGTTGGTGTTTCATGCGTATGAGCAGGTTTTGGACCTTCTCTCTCCATGTACAATGATCATTGAGAAACGCGGCATGATGGCGGTACCTGTATTGTGAATTCAATGGATGTGTTTAAATGCTTCAGGAGAAGATTAACCGGTACATGACTCCCGTTTTACCCCAACCATAACTTTTCCCAGTCTGGGCCAAAATACTTAGACAAAATCTGTGTAACTTTCCCCTCCCTGGCTTTATATAACAAAACAAAGTTGGGCCACTTTTTTTTTTTTTTTTTAAAAAAAAAAAAAAAAGTAGGTGTCAAAGTATTTCTGTCTTACTTGGCCTGACTTCTATTGCTTTAAAAACAAATGGATAGAAAATGAAGATACGTTTGGTACATGGATTTGAAAACTTCGAATCTATGAAACACATACTTGTACACAAAAATACGGATGGATTCCCTGTACTTTCCTGTGGGGTTAGGAACCCAGCCCTGCGTTACCCAAACAGAAACCACACGTTGCTCTTGTCTTCGGGAAGCTTCGTCTCTAAAATCCCCGCTGAGGGAATCACACATGGCATCAGCTTCACGTGGACGTGGGTGATGTGACCATAAGAATACAGGTGTGGGCTAGCGTTTCTGCCGATGTTGCGACTGCTGGCGCTGTGACAGTGGCAGCAGGTATCTTCTGTCGTGGATGTCCATGTTTTTCACTGCAGTGTTACTGGTTAAGAATTTAGTTTACCAACCCCCCCAACATTAAAATATTACGCACAATCTCCACTGTGTGTGAGGCGGAGAGATGTTGAATGGAATCCACGGCCCCTCGTGGTCCGGTTTGCGCTTCAGGTTCTGTAAACTCTGCAGTCTTCAGCAACTGATGTTTCTTTCACGTGGATGTATCTTGGACCAGGGTAGAATACGGCTGAAAAATTATGCTTTTAGCATTACTTTAATCAGAACAATTTTCTGTGTTCTGATTAACACACCTTCTCCCCACCAAACCCTCCCTGGTTTATTTTTAGGTCATGCAGAAATATGTTTTATAACGCGGTCAGTTGTGGGTACTTTGCTGTGTTACAAAACTGAATGAAAACACTTGCCACCTTAGGTTGATTTGTTTTATTTTTTTTGTGTGAAAAGTAGTGATAATGTGCTTTATCCTTTGAAATGTTACACTGAATGTTTTGTAGGAGTAATTTTTTTTTTTACTGTGTTTTCAATAAAGTTAAAGTGTGATTCATAGTGGAGTTTTGCTTTAATACTTATTTTAAGCTATGAAAAATAAATCTCTGGCAGGCTAAATTGCCCTGTCAGTAGTTGGTGTGAATAGTTGCATTCCTCTCTCTTCTTCCTTCCTCCCCCTAATTTAACCTGCTTTTGTGATTCTCAAATGGTCAGGTCTTTAAAAAACATGATGTGTGATACATGATGGAGACTCCTGTATGTTCAGAGGTGTTACAGCCCTGTGTTTAAGACAGGGGCACAATTAATTTGAACCCTCTGCTTTAGCTGAGGTGGGGGTTTATGGAAGAGTATGCTGCTGATGTAACGTAAAAGCAGAAACTGTGAAAACCGACTGCTGTTACCAGAAGAGAGACTGGCAGGATGAACTGCAGGACTCAGCGGCATAATACAGATGGGACAGTCAAGTATCTCTTGCTGAAAGGCCCGAGTGGAAAAAAAACACAAACAAACCTGTAGTGAAACAATGAAAGGTAAATATATCGGCAATATGCTAATTCAAATGTTCAAATTTTATGATCGTAATATATTTTGAGAAACTACTAACACTGATTCTCAGTTTTGTCTACAGCCTCTTTGGGCTCTTCCACTGAGAAGAGAGATGCTGCTGAGGAAAATCCCTCAACTGTAAAAACTTTTTAATATTTCCAATTTGGAACAGATGGACCAAAATTTAAGAAAATGGAAAAACACTTAATTGTGCTGAAAAGTCTGCCATCCCTCCAAAGAGCACAAAAAATGCTTATAAATGCAAAACTACTTTAAAGAAGAAAAAAAAAAAAGCCAACCAACCTGCATCTGGATCTTCTCCCAGTCAGTTTCACTTAGTAATATTTCTTTTCCTTCCAACTGCTGAAACACATCTCAACTTGCAGCTATAGAAGAATCCATCTCAGAAAAAAATTCATCTAGGTTGATGTTGTAAGAACTCAACAGTCGATTGCTGATCTGTTGAACCTGAAAAGAACATTGGCTGCTGTTAGATTTAGGGTTACTTATAGGTCATCCACATGTGGATAAATGGTGAGTGACTGGACAAGTGAGCCTGATTAGTTGCATGATCTATGGAATCTCGTTCCAGTTTCAGCTGATGTCTAGTGCCGATTTAGAAGTTAAAAGCGTCAGGTCCCCAGACTCCACTGATGGACCATTATCCTTCAGAGAAAAACACAGGATTTTCATCACTGAACTTTCCCAAGACAAATGCTCTGTTCTTAGCCCATAGGGGAGCAACACGGAGGGTACGACTCTGTTGGAGAAAGAAGTGTAGAACTTGGCTGAGCATTGGTTACTTGGTGGGAAACCAGAGAATTGGCCGTGGGGTTAGCTAAAGGCATGGTAAGTGATGAGAAGAGCATCATCTTAGGTCTTCTCCTTGGCATAGACTTTTATGACCTGCTGCCTTAAATATGTTTCTGCGTATTGCAGGTAGGCCTAAGCAACGTGGTCATCATATCTGAAGATGCTCCCATCAGGAAAATAAATACCTAAAAACAGTGAATGCTTTTCTTAAACTTTGTCATCTGCTTGAGTGCAATCCTAACTCACTGGCCGCTTCCTCTTATTGCTGTTGTGATATCTGAAAGTTCTCTAGGGAGCCACACAAGCCGTGGCCTCGTCTTTTGTGACTCTGCTTGTAACTGCTTTCAGCAGTTTTAACAAACACTTCAGTGCCTGTACGGTGACCACGCAACATATGCCTTCCTCTCCACCCATTTCCTGCGAGTGAGAACTTGATGAGAAAACAGGGAGAATGGGATGGGAAGTGGGAGGGGAGGTGGCAGAAGGGCTGTTGTCAAGGCCAGACAGCCTGATAGTACCCAAACACTTTCCTGCCCTTTCATTTTCT
>VZSZ01000016.1:347190-361294 GCA_013398815.1 Ibidorhyncha struthersii | reverse complement strand
TTTTTTTTTGAAGCTTTTCTGTACCAGGACATGTGCTCCCCTATAACTGATAAAGTGACCCTTCATAGCATATATCCGAATAGTCAAAGCGAACTTTTCTAGACCCAAAGGAATCAAGAGCCCCAATCCCACAAAACACCCACAAAAACTATCTGAAAAGCTCACTTAATATTCTAAGATTTTGCTTAAACTTTGAATTTCCTAAATTTCCTTCTAAAATGATGAAAAAAAGAATCAGTTAATTAAAAAAAAAAAGTCTATATAATGTGCAAGTATGAAAGCGTCTTCCAGTGAAACCCATAATGTTTCTCAGTAAAGACTTTAGAGACAAACATTTATAAGCATCCAGGTAAGGAAATGGTGAAAATCATCAAGTAAGGCATCAAGTTGTTTGCTTCTTGATGTTAGATTTTATCCTGTGTATTCTTTTTATTTTATGGTCTGATCCACTGCTAACTGAGACCAATTATGACTTGCTCTATTTTCAAGTGATCCCTAACACAACAGTTTATTGAAAGGATGTATCCATCTGTCAGTACAAATCAGATTTAGTTACCTTGTTAGTTAATGCTGATGTATCAACTCAACAAAACTTAAAAAAAGAAGAAACAAATTCCCCCAAGACCCCTTGTATAACATATGTCTTTACACAGCAACATGCTAGGAAAAGCAGCAGCCCCGTTCTGTACTCTGAGAGGGAATTCTGTGTCCAGCAAAGAGCAGATGGGTAATCTCGTGCTCCCCTCGTGACTGTTCACTGACAAGAAAGAAGAAAATCTGATTCTCTCCCACGCAGACATGCACACTGACCTTCCCTGGTACGTGTAAAACAAAAACCAACCAAACAAGAATCCCACCACAGGCTGCCTTCAATATTTACACTTTGTGGTTTCCAAACAATGACACTGTGGGCTTCCTGAATGAGACATGAAGTACTACTGCACTACACTTTAATCAAGTTATGTCTTTAATATTTTAATGTGATTATGTATTTAATTAAGCAATAACAGTCCTAGTAAGTTTTATCTGAAGTGTTGTTACCTAGGTTCTAGAACTGAAGCTACTCCACATTGCAATTTTAACCTCTCTTAGCGATTTCATTTTAAAATCTAACTTCAGGAAGAATAGAGTAAGATTACACCTAAACCTTATCTAATTCATGGTTTCTGTTCAACAGCAAGAAAACGTTGATCCATTTGAAAACACTGATTTTTCCTGGGTCTTTATTTACATTGGTATCAAACTGCAACAGACCTGAACTGTTTTCATAAGCAAGCTAGGGGGCTGTAATAGAAAGCTAAAGCACTTGTGACAATGCTTTCTAATAGGCTCTCAGAAACCAAAATTTGAGGGAAAGCAACCACGTTTTAACTCTCCCTTTATCCAGTGTCTATTTCGGTGAAAGTGAGAGGAACGCAGCCAGTATGCGGTCAGTTCCAGGACTTGGCCTGTCGTTGTGACTGCTGAGGCAATCTAACCAGCAAGGAGAGCCGAAAGCAGGGACAGAGAGGGGCCGGGGTTGCTCTAAGCCAGCAGTGCCCTCTTTCTGTCTCTGCCGCTTGCTCCTTTCTCCCTCGGCAGGGAGAAGCCCTCCGTTTCTTCCCTCGGCTTGCACTTGTATTTCTCTTCCCCATTTCACTAAGTGATCCTGAAAATTCTCTCATGATCCTCCTTGAGCAGAAACTGTAAAAATAAAGAGAGGAAAACTCTTCTCCTGCCTGACACAGTGATCTATTAAGTTCCCCTGCTACTAAGATACTATCTGCTTTGAGCTGCTCCTGTATTTTCTGCAGTATGACCTGACCCAACCCAGATCCATCAATCAGCAAATAATGTCTAAGGTTGGGAAGAAAAAAAAGTGTAACTGAAATTTAACCCAGAACTTTTGCTAACGGGCAAATCAGTGCAAACTATCAATATGAACAGAAAGGAAATAAGCATTTTGTATAATTTGTAAGTATTAAACATGTTCTAGGATTTACATATTACATCCTGTTGTGTTTTAATGCATAGTACTGAATAACCTTTTTTTCCTAGAACAACTGAAACTGATTAATTGAATTTATTTCTGAAGACGCCATACCTCTATATTTTATGTCTGCGACTTCTTAAAACTTGAATAGAACAGCACAAACTGATTATTTGAAATACTCTGCAAAACTACATCAGTCATCTGTACAGCAGCACAAGACTATGATAAAATAAAACGATGAAACAAAGCACCGAGGTGAACTTTGTCCACAGGGAAGCCTTTTTAAGTGATCCAGTGTCAGCAAATTGCTTACTAATGTGTTGACTTATGGCAACCCTCAAAAGTAAAATGAAAAGGCTGGAATTTACAGCGTATCAATGAATCAGTTGATAAGCTTTTACTGGTTTAATATCCTCCTAGTTTTGCTGCTTGGAGCCACTTCAAGTTAGCAACAGAATGTTTACCATCTCCATGTGATAAAGGAAGTCAAACGACTAAACAAATTCCAGGACCATTATACTGTTTGGTGAGATTTAAATTAAAATCGCTGGGAGAAATCATGCGGAGGGGGGAGGAAGAAACTAAAGTCAACTACATCATTTCACAATGACTTACCTTGCTTCCTAAACAATGGCAAGATTTTTAGCAAAGCTGGAGATAATGCAATGCATTTTAAAAGATTTAATTGCACCAATAAAAGACTATACCACAATTAAATGACATGCAGAAGTGACATTTATAGGTAAGATCAAAGAAAATCACTACCTAACATGCTGAAGCAACTCCCTGCTTTCTGGGTATAGTAGTGCTAAAAAGTAGCCTACTTTGGTTTCAGTGACCTGTCTTATCTCCTTTGATCTAGATTATTAAAAATTTTAATGACAGGTGTAATAAGGGCTACTGTAGCACCTTGAAACAAGTAATATGTGTCTTTCCTAGTACTAATATTTCAGATCTTATTTTTTATTTTGTGATATTTATTTAAGTGCATGAAACTTGCTGTTTAACCTTTGTTGTCCTTCCAGAGGAGGTAGGGTTTTTAAAAATCAGATTATTTTTCTCTCAGTTGTGATGCCATTTGATTATGCTAATATTTGGGGAGTGACATTTTAAAAGCACAGCACAAGTTTGAGAGGCAAAATTTATTTTAGAAAAGCTTTTTAGCATTTGGAAATGGATAGCTCCTTGTGAAAAATTTCTTTAGTGTTTTCATTAACCAACACTTAAAAGCATAAGAACAAACAGCAGGAAAACTCATCTACAATTCCTACTTGAAAGCCACTAAGAAAAATAAGTATATATTCTTTAATCACAATTGGTGCTGAACTCATTTAAACCTGGCTAATCCATATGAGAAGACTTTATAAATTCATTCTTCACAGAAGGTGAAAAACTAGCGCGCATTTTGTTCCCTGCAAAATCCTGAAGTGTTACATATGAGAATGATTTCCTAATGATGTGGACTATATTTGGGAACTATGTTAAATAAAGACCTTCCCATGGCTTATAATCACATGATGAAATGTGGGCAGTCTGTGAGGCTGTTTCTCCCTAAAATGAGTATCTCAGATAGGGGCCCTAAAGCTTGGTAGGTAGCTTGGTAGACTGCTATACTGTAGCCATCTGAAGTTCGGTGAGAGAAGTTTTAACAAATTACACTCAGCTGCAGCTTCCAGCATATTTGGAAGCTTTCTTCAACTTCCCTTTACTGAGATCCTGTTTATAGCTAAGCATGGCTAGAAGCCTACAGAAAATTGACAACCTTATTGGGAAAGAAGCATACAACTGTTTCCCCAGTCTTCCATGCAGAAAAAGCTAAGTGTTTCCGTTGTCTGTTCTCATCATGCTACTTGAGGCCAGTCACAATCCACCGAAGGATTTGCTTCTTTCAAACTTAAGCGTTTGAGCACTTTCAAGTGTAACATTAGCTTTCTTCAGTTACCTCCATGTTCATTTTCTCTGTTACAGGGAAGGACTTTGCATTGATTGCAAAGGTAGCATAGCAACCAGCAAGCTGTCTCAGTGTTATGGCTGAGAACAGCGTTTCCTCTCTCGCCACTGCTGCAGTTACCACACAAGCAGAACAGTGGTACCAGTTTTGCTGCAACAGTCTGCCAGATCAGCTCTAGGGTACCAATCTCACTATCATACATAAAGGCATAATATAGCAAGAGAGGGTCTTTGCCTCCAAAGCTCTCCTCCAACAGGAAACAACCAGGTAAGCATGAGAAACAATGACAGCAACAAGGCTTTTTCCGCACTCTTCTGTTTTACTAAAGCAGTGATTAAAAAAAAAAACAAACAAACCCAAACAACTAATTTAACTATTTTTTTAAACCTATCACTGATTTAACTTGCAACCTGTGTAAGAGTATTTTCCTAGTTGCACGCACTAGCTACATTTAAACGGGTGTCTTGTGTGCCCTTGTTAATGCCTGTTAACCAGGCTGTTTGGTAATCTGGACTGGAAGATGGCATTTCTTGCACCCTGAGGGACAGTTTGGTAATTGCTGAGGATGTGTCAGAGCAGTGTCTGTTACTGGAAAGCTGAGCTGGGCTGGCTGTTACTAAACCGGGGGAAGACTAGAAGTTGGCAAAGGAGGACCTGAGGATTGCACAGAGGCTCTGCAGCAGCTGTGTGCTTAAAGGCAAGCAGGGTCATTGCAAAATGCTTGCATCTGATTTGGCCTCATTTGTATGGGGTCAGGACCCTAATTTATTACTCTGACTTGTGTCTGAGCAGAAGTTAGAGAAGGGCAAAGTTATGGAATGGAACCATTCAGTTCAGTGTGCAGTGAGGGCACAATGACAGTGAGAAGTTATGACTGTTTATGGATTTATTTGTTTCTCCCTTTCCTATACCCCCTTCGTATAATTCTATAGGAAAACAGATTACTGGGATTTATCATAAAGAGAAGGGAAATACAGAGCCTCACAAAATGCCCACTATTGTTGGCCTATGCAAAAGGCAGGACTTAAAATTAAATATTTAAATTATTTTCCTTACTTCTACATTGTAAAGAGGATGTAATGAACAGACTAACAAAACAACCGAGTGCCTCCAGTGCTGCCTGTTTGGTATGAATAAGAGAAGAGGTAGAGAGCTGATATTCAGGAGTTTTGATTTAAAAGACCTGAATCAGAACAAATAAACAGACCAGAGAAGCGAATGCAACATACCTTTTTCTCAAAAAATTGCTTTCTTAATTTGCTATCTTTAGGAGGCACTGTTCTTCTCAAGTTTTTATACCATTTTCTAACAATATATCCCCTCCAGGAAGCTTGAATTCTGTAAGACACAATTCTGCTCAAGAAGAGGAAACTCAAATTTATATAATTTTACTATTTATATAAAATAATCATTTTATGCATTTTTTTAAACTTTGACTTGTGTAGTGCATTCATTCTGTCTAGTTTCTTATTATATTAAAGTTTTAACACATTTGGAACGTTATTTAGAAATAAATATTGTCCAGTGACAACACCTGTAGCAGAAGAAAAGCTTACCTAATAGCACACTTTATTTTAAACAAGCGAGCCCCATCATGTATTACTCTGGTGTGATACTGCTCTTTTCTACACATAGGACAAGACTTTTTACCTGTAAGTTTTTCAAAGGCTTTCAGGCATGCCTGAAAAAATAATTGGCAATTACTTACAATATATTTCATATCATTGGAACAGATGAAACAGGATAGACTACAGAATGTAAAAACAGTTTATTCATCAGTCCATGAACAGTATACAAGATGAGTATTTTATAATTAAAATGTTAAGAGAATTTTGTAAATATACATATATTCACATGAAATGTCATGAATTAAACTATTCCTGCTTAGTATACAAATGTATAGCTCAGTTACAAACTATGTTTTCCCATATGGTTTTGAAAAGGGTAATAAAATGGAATAAAGTGCCTCATCATAAAATAGCCTTAAATTATATTTCTTAACATAAAAATCTGGAATCAAAATTACTTTTCAGGATGATTACATTTAATTCATTAAGATAGTCACTTAAGTAGTTTAATTAAAATACTCGTGTATTATGTGCTTGAATAGTTATATAAAAATGTGCTCACTTTATGGAATAAATGAGAACATGAAAGCAGCACCTGTTTTTCAAAAGAAAAAAAAAACACAAAACCAACCTAACTTTAAACCGTTCTAAAAGCTGAGAAGTAAAAAATGCTGACAAGAAAAATTCTGACTGCCTGAAAGGTCATCAGTTGCTTTTTGTTACTACTGCAGTCTTTACGGTGAAAATAAAACTAGTCTTCTATAGAAATTACTTAACATATTACATCTTAAACCAATAGGCGAATTTTGTATTAAAAACACATGGAGTGGCAGGAAGCAAGGAATGACAACTGCTATTGACCGGAGGAAAAGATTATAAAACAAGTACTTAAAATAAAAGCTGATTAATTTTTTTCCCTTTTCCCCACAGAGACGTTAATTTTCAAGAAGTGATATACATCAAATGCAGCATTTCACACATACAAAAAAAAAACAAAAAAAAAACAAAAGAGAAAGCATGTTCACATGCTACAAAAAAACTTCACCTTTATCTGACCTAAATTCCCACCAAATGCTGATGATCTCCATCCTGACAAAAGATAGAGTTGGACAAAAAAGGCAGTTGGCTCTTAGAGGAAGGAAAAACTGGGAAAGGAGTGAAAACCAGAACAAGTAGTGTGCACTATTGAGCTGGCAAACACAAAAGGATTAATGGCTAGCAGCCAGCTGAAGGGAAAGCTTTCAGATACAGTGGCTTTTTTCCCTTGAGGGAGGAAAGCTAACGAAACACTGAGGATAAAAAGAATTCCAGAGGCATTTCCCTTTTTGTCCCAAATCTAAAGTAACCTTTTTAATGAGTGCTGTCTTTTGCTCTCTCTTGTCAAGCTTTAGAATTTCAGGGTAGCCAGAAATTGGCAGAGTGGTCTTTTGCCAGATCCATCCCACCTGTCTGTGGACAATTGTACACCTTCAGTTAAGGTTGCTGTAAAAGGAACCAAAAGCCCTGTACGTAAGGTTATTGAAAGACCTCGATTCACATCACAAACTTGGCTGTAAAAAGTCTTCAAGAAAAATTAAAAGAGGGAATCGGCAGAAAAAAAACCCCATAAAATGTGGAAAGAAACTTGCAAGCAGTTGGTATAATTCTTCTAATTACCATCATCACTCCTCTGAAGCAGCCCTCCTCTTCGATCAGTCACTTGTCCCTTTTGCTTAACATTTTCAAGATGATAGATGACAGAATCTAATAAAGCATGATGTATTTATTCAGTGCATGTGTGTAGCATAAGCATAATAACTTCTGATAACCTAAGGAAGCAACTGACTGGTATTAAGAGCACATCTACTTCCATTTTCCACATAGAAATAACTATTGAACTAAACTGCAAAGTAACAAAACTTGTGAGCAAACAAAATATATCTTAAATTTTGTAACTAGTGAATATTTACCATTCTGATGAATGAAGGCTAGGATCATATCTAACAGGAGTTTAAATGAAGCAACAACTAGCCTATACCTGCTCTGCACGAGCAGATTAAAAGGCTGATTACCTTCTGATTATGATTCTGTCATAACTTCACAAGTGAACAAACACTACCAACTTTTCTCTACCATGTCATGTCCAAAATACTTTCAGAGTTCACCACTGATAGCTGGGTGCAGCTATTAAATGCTAAATGGTGTCTTAAAGTAGAATCTTTCATTTCTTTACTTTCTTCATCCAGCTCATGATTTTTAGCAGTAACTCTGGAATTTTTTTTTTTAAATACAATTGTGTAGTCCACACAATTATATAGTTATACAGGTACCTGAGGTCGAAGTGCAAATTCTTCCCTGCATATTGCACAAGGCTGTATGGAGTGTCCGTGCTGTACAGATCTCTGCTTTTTTTTTTACCCATTCTTCAGCAGTTAGCAGCAATGAAAGAGGCTCCATGAAGAGGCCTAATTTCTGAGCTGCAGACAATAACAACAACAAATCACTGAATAAAACCCATTGGCAGATACAGACAATGGATTTTCTTCATGTGAAAGTAATTGATGATGCACTTATTTAAAAATACTTTCTTCGGATACTTCATGTAAATCTATCATCAGACAAACCACTGGCAGGCAACATACTTAATAGCAGTTAACTGTTCAGTAATTCTCAGAACCTCTTTTACATACAGGAAATTTCTAACTGTAAACTTTTCTTTGCCAAGTAATTTGCATTTATTTTGATACCTTTCCACAGCCATTACAATGGGGAATATTAACTAGACAATGTAACAATGCAAAATAACATGATTTTGTTTGTACAAACAAAATGTCTGTTAGAATTAATTTGTGAAGGTTCCTTCAACATTACATTTTTGTATTCTCAAAAATAAAAATTAATAAAGTGGTATAAAAAAACTGTTGCTGGTAAAAAATGCTGAAGTGTAACGAGACTGTGACAGATGCAAGAGAAATAAAGAGCATAAAGAAACAAAGAGAAGGTTACAAGACACCAGTGATAGTGTCACTGTGATAGCTGAGCTTGTTGATCTCAAAAGGTAACTGGGAGGTGGCTTGCTGCACGTCCATGTGAAATCTCTGCCTTCTCAAAGAAGCAATCAGTGAAAATACTTGAAGTATTCCCTCCGTGAATGGCAGATAGAGTCCAGTGTCAGTATCTCAGTAGTAAAAAAAGATGCTAGCAGGTACAGCAAAGAATAGATCTTTGCCATCTTTGAAGACCAGAGGAAGCAGCTGGTGTGGACTGACCAAAGTCAATGGAGGAATGCCCAAGGTATGTGTAATAAGCCAATAACATGAGTCCATGATGAATCCTCAATGTTATTTGCTACAACCAGAAGAAGGAGGGACATGCAATAGTTAGAATGCAAGCTGATGACACCTAGATGAGAGTTTTAGTTTTAAACAGGAGGGAAAGGGTCAACTCTTTCGTTCAGACCAAAATCTTTGCAAAAACCGGACATTAATTGCAGCACTTATTTGCTTTCAAAACCCCAGACAGACTGTGTATCCAAACCCATTGTACTACTCAGTCATGAAGAGAAAAGGAATCCTAACAAACCAAAGAATGGCATTTTGGTGATCCACTTGCTCAAGTATCTGATTATTCTAGGATAGAATACTTAAAATTTGCACAAAACTTTCTTTTTAAAGAACTTTCGTGAGGTACTAAAGGAATTATAAGGAATACTTTCTTCCCTTTAGTTGAACTATCTGCCTAACCTACTTCCTTGTGAGCTTATGACATCCTTCAAATGTAAACCAATTTGATTCCATACCTTAGAACAACAAGACGGCTTTGAGATTTCAAGCTGGGTCAGTTTATGCTATCGGTACAACATGGAAAGGGCTTTCTCTACATATGGTTTGGTACACACACACCCCACCTTGTTACTTTTGTTACCCCTGTAAAGATATCAAGTGAAAGGTAAGCAATGCATGTAAACCTAAGTATCAAAAGAAAATTTGAATCAATGAAGGCCACAGATTACATCAGTGGTTGTATGTGAATTGTCTTAGAGGCACGCTGTTTCAGTTCCTGGACAACTCATACCCAAACACAAATACAGCATCTCCACACCTGCGGGAGCTTACAGCTCTGCCTGCAGGCTATGGGCTAGAATTCAAACCACTCCGTGTCAAACAGCAAAGTGCATACATATGTATTTATGGCATTGTAATTTCAGAATGTAAAATATACACTGTATTAACATAAAATAGCATTGTTTAGCAATTTTTGGTGCAGTAAAATGCTTTTATCTGGTGCTCCTGATGGTGAAAATAGTATGAGGTTTAAGAGAAATACGAAGGATCCTTCAAATGTTTTAGAGTCTAGAAACTATTTCAGAACATGTATTTAGCTTAAAGTTTATGCATGAATTGCTGAAATTGGCGGCTGAGTGACAAGGAGGTTTTCCTAACCGTGAGTGCTTTCCCTCTTGACTATTCAAATCTTGAAGAGCATATATTGCACAGAACAGTGTTTCTGCAACAAAAGAAGAATCAAATTATAAAACACATGATAAAAGTTTCAGTACAAACATATATCATGTTTCATCTGACAGTAATACCCACGAGCATCAGTGAATGAGTAAGGAAACAAGATCCTGTTTTGATAGTCCAATATACACAAGCGACAGTCTTTATGATGAGAAAATCTCGATACAGGGAGTGAACAAGATAGCAAACCAGTCACAGCATGAAAGGCAGTATCACAACATAAAAAATGCCTACCCTCAATTTTTGTCCAAGCACTGTGGTCAGAGACTGTTTTAAGGAAGACAACGTGATGGCTTTGTGGAAAGTCTTTTGTATACCCCCAGGGTACGAAAAAATGCTTATTTAAAACTTTCACAAATGGATGATTAAAGCTGCCAAATAGGAAGAGATTGGCAGCAAAACCTAACTTCTAAATAATATAAACCAGATGGGATATTTGTGAGGGACAGGTTGTACAGGTGTTTAGAAAGAAAGCTTTTATACAACATAGTTGATGAAGGAAAACTGGCAGCAGGACACAAGCAGGGGTATGTGGTTGAAGCAAAAGGCTCTGTGAAGATATTCTCAAAAGCAGCACTTTGAATAAATACAAGCAATGAAAGCCTACATTTATCACAGCTCAAGACATCCAAGTTTCAGCCTTATGCATCAAGTTTACAAGCCCAACCCATTTACTGACGCGCCCATTTACAACCAAGTCAGTTATTTATCCTAAAATGAACATTAGCAAAGTGATTACATACATTAACCTTTAAACTATTACTATTTGATTTTAGTACTCAAGTCCCTACTGAGAAAAACATAGTGATAGAGGCCTCTGAGATTTTGATTACCTACAAACTCAAGAAGAAGTTGCATTAAATTACATTTTCAAAGTTGTTTCACAGCTGTAAGGTTTAAACCACACAACTCTTATTAAGAAGAGAAAGCTTGACACAAGCATTTTATAGTAATTTGAGACTATAGGTGAAAATACTAATAAGCAAAACCCAGAAACAATTGCAATTTAAAAAAAAATCTTTCAGCACATTCTTTCAAATCACTTGCACAAGCATTCACATGGGATGTTTCAGTCAATGCCGTGATTTAAAGAGAAAATACTTCATCCTTCTTATAATTACAGAGAACATGCTCACGCTTGGGCTGCATTTTTTCACCACAACCTTCAGCTTCCATAATCACTCGTTATTTATATTTGTGTTAACCCCAGTACCTCTCTGCTGTTTTTCCCCCCACTATCCTCTCTTCTTCCAAATTCCTCTTCAAAACGAATCACAGAAAAAACTTTCCCATCTTTAGAACTATAACCATATAAACATAGTAATAATCACCTTGTCTTACTACCTTTGTCCTATCACTTGTTACACTCACTTGTGTATTATCTTAAGTTACCCTCTTAACCTTCAGCTGATTCCAAGAGGCAGATGCCTGTGCTTGTACGGAGTCTCATTGATTTACATGGGTCTCTTTAGAACCGGGACTCCTGTGACAGTTACTATAGCAAAGGCAACACGATCTCCAGAGAGGCCTAAGGGCATTTTTATGAAAAAGAGTAAATAAAACAATTATTAATGATGATGAAAGTTTATTATGCTTAAAACTGCAAATTGTTGAGCTGGAAGGTCCTTGAAGAAAAGCCTAATCAAGACAACAAAAAGGACGGAGACAAGAAGATGTTCATGGCAAGAATACTGTAGAAACCTTCAGAAAAGGGAAATACAAGACTGAAACTGGTAGGCGGGAAGCACATTTGGACTCCTGGTCTGATAAGATGCTCCCTGGCTTTGTTTTTTTAAGCAATATTGTCTGTCGCTGCTGTACAACTGTATTATAATACTATTTAAAAGTGAGTTTTCTCACCAGGCATCATTCCAAGCCCTCACATCTGTGACTTTTATCTTGTTGCATGTTTGCTTCTAAATTTGAAAAAGGTATTTAACTACAGGTGTTAATTCTTCCCAGGTTTAGCCTCAGGACCATTGTAAAACCAAACCTTTTTAACTTTGAGTAAAGGTGGGTATATATTAACAAAGAATACATTCAATGCAGCACTAATAAATGTCTCTTTACTGAATAAGGAATAAAACAAACCATTTCAAATAGGCTTTAAAAAAATCTTAATACCAAAACATTCCCTCAAATAAATACAGTATCTAAATCACTGATGTTTGCTTGAGAATACAAGGTAAAGAAAGTTATGACAGTCAATACACAAAACACATTATAAAAGTGTAAAAGACTTCTCACCTCTTCATGAAGAATTCTTCTTCATCAAGATACACTAGCTTCTTCATTTTTACCTTCATTGTCAAAAGAATGACATTTTTAATAAATTTCAGATATGAAAAGCCACTTTCAAGTCACTGATGGCAATTCCATTGTTTAAATGACTGTTTACCTGATGGCATAAACTGCTGAATTTTTACAAATTTTAAAACATGCTGTTTGGCATTAACTTATTGAACAGAAACCTTCCTCATTTTAGTTTATTTTAAATAAAAACAAAAATCTACAAATCAGAATATAATGGTTTACCTAATGTTAGCAGTGGAGGACTGGGATCAAGAACATACTCCTTTTCTGCATCTTCCTTATTTTTGTGGTGAGTGCTCTTTTTTCTTAGTCCAGTATCTACTACTGCTCTGACCATTTCTTTGTTCACAGGTTTGTAAATGTTCTTGATATTTCTTGTCCTTGACTTAAAAGGATCTGCTAATGAAAGATCCTGGAGCTGATGACTGTATATTATATGATCCTGTAAAGCAACTGCAGAAACTGCTATCTTCTCTCGTTTGGAGGAGCGGCTCTAAAAAGAAAAAAACACCTCAATAATTATTGTTATAAATGATTTTAAAACATATTTTATACTAAATTAAAAGGAATTCTGCTCTTAGCCAATGTTTTTGACTTGTCAAAGGCTTTTATACACATGCAACTCCCATACTTGAAGCCTAACATACAATTACCATAATATGAAATTTAAGATTGATGTTTCTGACACGTCCTTGGTTTAACTTATAAAAAGTCAAGTGAAATCTTTGATTTATCATTTATATTACATAAAATAGTAGTAATTTTAAACTTTTAATTACTGAGCCCATAATTATTATATGCAATAAACTCATTATGGACTATAAAAGTTTGGCATGCCCAAACATATTTTTACTTCAATATAACTAAAAACAATCCCAAAGGCTAACCTTGCTTTCCAGAACACTGACTATAAACAAGAATATATTATTTTTATACAGGGAACGGGATTATCTATCTACTCCATTTCTCTGCACCCTTCTGCCTTATTTTAAGAGATGTGAAATCATACCTTGTAAAAATCATGATGCTCCATTGATAATCTTTAGCTGATTTTACAAGAGTCGAGTGGCTCTACAAAAAGAGATGTACGAGAACTTGAGCATTTCTCAGCAGAAACAGCCTCAGCAATAGCAGAACAGAAACCTAGAGTTTCACACATTTTCTCCTAGGCCTACCACCAGAGGCAGCTACACGTGTATTCCAGGTACAGAAGTTACCTCTGGATCTGTAAGTCACCAAACTGAGGCCTGGCAGCCTCATCTCACCCCCAGTGGACTGCCCACAACGTACATGGAATAGCTTCAAAACAAATGGCGGTAATCACGCATTTCAAGCTGAACCATGGAAAAAATACGGCCACCACAATAAATACCACAGAACTGTTCTGCCAGATTAGTTTATCGTAGACGAGGAAGCCTGTGATACAGAGGGCAAGGATGACGACAGCAACCCCTGTGGGGCTGAAGCTGCTCCGCTGCAACCTGAGCACCCGCATCGGTGCGGCGGGGAAACCTGCGACATGGCGGGGTAGCGGATGGGGGGCTGGCAGAGGGTGAGGTGACACCCCGTAACGCTGGCTGTGGCACACGGGAGACACTGCTTACAACCTTTGCTCAGCGCGCAGTTGTTCCTCCTGCTACCACAGCCAAGCGTGTGCTCCCCGCGTTAGGCCGCTAGCCTGCCTTCCACCTCTGGGTGACCGGAGTGGCACCGCTGTCACCGCCACCGTGCGGTCACCTCACACGGGGCAGCGCTGTCCCCGGGCGGGATGAGGGCGTCGCGCCCTACCAGCAAGGCCGCG